>VXBO01007998.1:390686-498914 GCA_013400135.1 Rhinoptilus africanus
CGGGGAGGGCAACCCGGCGGCGGCGGGGAGACGGAGCCTCCGGCGAGGCCGGCGGCCAGCGTGCCCGCTGCCGGCCGCCGCGGTGCCCCGACGGCTCCCGAGCCCTGCCCGGCGTCCCGCCGGCACCTGCGGGCGGAGCGGTGGCCGGGGAGAAGCCGGCTGAGGCTGAAGCCCAGCGTCAGGCCGGCGGGAACGGCTTTCGGGAGGGAGCCCGCACTGCTCGGCCGAGGCGGAGGCTAGTTCCCACTCCGCTTGCGCCTGGGCGCGTTTGTGCCCCCTGATACCGAACCCTTCCCCATCCCACCGAGCTGACAAATCAGAGTTAAAATTCCATCCACACACAGCCTTCCCTCTCGTGGTCCTCCGTCCCAAGCCCGGTACCGGTCTAGGGTGCTACTGCACCTCTCTGCCGCCTCAAGGCCTCTCCCAGGTGTCTGTCACAGAGGAGTGGGGGAAGGCTGCTATACAAAGGGCTGTGCACGTGGAAGCAACAACGGATTTCCCTTCAGCATTGACAGGGACTCTTCCAGGACAAGGTTAGGCCTCTGGAAATCGGGAATCGAGGCCCGTAAGGGAAAGGGGGCCTTCAATCTGCTTCTAAATCCAGATTTGCCCCAATTTGTTTTCCAGAGGCATTGTCAGGATTTAAGTCCGATTCGGGTTTGTTACTGATTATGCTGAGGTGTAATCACTCCAGCAGATTTTCAAAACAGAGGAAGCAAGGAATACACCCTCACCCAGTACAAGATGCTATGTGGTGCTCACCAAAGAGTGCTCAGAAGGCAAATTTCTCCCCATAGGAAAACTATATTTTTCGTGGTCACAACAGATTGTTTAAAAGGGCTGTTAAAAGCCATACCATGCTGCAAAGACACTCCTTAGTATATTCTGGAAATAATGGCTATGATCCACAAACAGTTTTCACATACCCTTTATTCAGCTGTCCTCAAAGGGAAAATGTGGGCAAAAGTAGAAATGACAGCATTCCTAACGTGGCCTAACGATTCCCTCCTAGAACATAGCTTAAGCATTCCCTACTAGAAGAGGAAATAAAGAAAGAAACCCCCCCGACTGGGCAAAATCAATATAGACATTATACTGTACCCTGACAACTGGCTTACTCCCTGGAACATACTAGACAATGAGACTGTGTTTGCTCTCTGCACACTGGCAGGGGCACAGGGTTTCCTCTCAAATGCACAGTCATTATCACTCTTTTTTTAACCAATATGCTGTAAATTCATGCTCAAAAGAACAAAATTTGGCAAAAGTTTCCCAGGCATTAATGAGTAAAAAGGGAGCGTGGCAGTGTAAACCTACCAAAACTTACACTTGTATCACAACACTTTATAAAAGGTTTGCTTTGCATCTCTACTAACCGTCACAAGCAGAATTCCTAAACTGCTGTTGTTCAGAGGTACAAAATGTCACTCTTGAATTCCAAACCTAAAGAAACTGCAGAAAGCCAGGACTCGGCTGAGATCCTGTATCTTTTACTCATTACCTCGCCTTTTACCTATCGTAAAATTCAAATCACAAAATTAAATTAAAAATAACAATCGGGAAACCTGCACTATACCTGGATCTTTTTGGGAAGTTTCACTGCAGCTAAGTCATCAGGCTCAGCCGCGATCTGCCGGGAACACTAACCGCACCGTGCATGCCCCCAATTCCAGGACAGGCTATCGCCTACGGTTCAGTTGCCTAATTTTTTTATTTTATTTTTCTCTTTTAACTGATACAACGAAAGCCCCTTTTGAGCCCAAATCCGAAATCTCCGTGCTCACAAAACTCCTCCGCACAGCCTCCTCCCCAGAGGCAAACCCACGTGGCGCCAAGACCTGGCGTCTCCGCAGGTTTTCCTGTCGGGAACAGCTGTCCGAGCCAAAAAAAAAAAAGAAATCCGTAAATAGATGGCAGCAACAAAAGGGAGCAGTCCGGGGGCTCCACCCGCCGGCGTGAGGATCTCCTTTGCCCGGGGCTTCAGGCAAGGGCTTCCCCCGGCCATCCCCATCCCCTCGCCGGGCGCCCGCCTCTCCCTCTCCGACATCCCAATTCGCAGCCGGGGTTTAAGGTTTGGGAACGCTTCTGCCTTATGTCCGGGTTTTAAAGGCTCGGGAGGATTTTCCCTGGTCCCCCTTTATACCTGGCGGGTTTCTCGCATCCGAATCCCGAGTAATCCGGAAAAAGAAAGAAAAAAAAAAAGAAAAAAAANGGGTGATAATCCCCTCCGTGGTACCTACTCGCGTGAACACAGGGACTAACGGGCCGTCGAGCGCTTACTCGCGTCGTGGGCAAACCCCAGAGGCGGTCGCGTTTCACCTGTTTATTTTATCACGAGGTGAATTTCTTTGCTCCGAAGCACCTTAGAGGGCTCTTAAGATTTCGCACTTGAAGTCTTTCCCGAACAGAGACAAAGAAAAGCAGAAAAAAGGGCTTGCTTGCTTTCTTTTCCCTTCCCTGCCCTGCGAGGAGGGAGTGTCTCCAGCCGATGGCCGTGCGTGGGCGTGTCCCGCACCCACCCGTGTCTGTGTGTCTGCGTGAACAGCCGGCAGGAGGAGGCCCGGGGGGGAGCAGTGCTCGGGTTGGGGTCCCTCTCATTCCTCCCGCAGCAGCTGGCGGGGCCGGGTGGGCTCCTGGGCTCTGCCTCTGCTCCCAAAAGCGCTTCATCGGCGGGAGCAGGGCACGACCCATCGCGGCACTTTGCTTCAGCTGGGGGGGAAACGGGGTTCTCAGGATTGAAATTACTCCCAAGGGACAATTAAGTACGGATTTTTGACGGTAGGTATACCAGCATATACATATATGCATACATCTAAGCACAAAAATATACACACAAATACACCACACATACTCCTATATGTAAATGTGTGTGCACACACAAATGTGATCACACATATAAAATATACATATATATATGCAGGGGATTGTATCTTGCATGTAGATATATACGTGTCTGTGAGGTCCGCATGCAGGCCTTGGGGCAGGGTAAGGTCAGGGGAGACCAGCTACCCCCTTTCCAGCTGTCTCTACCCCACAGACTTCTCCATCTCTTCTGACACGACAAGCAGGAGCCAACACCTCTGAAACAGCATAGCTTGGGATGTGGAAACCTAGCTGTACGTCCTCCAGCCTTGAGCCCAGGGACTGCATGAGCTAGATATATATATAGATTTGATGAGTCGAGGACAATCACAAAATAGGAAATGGAACGTTTATGCTGAAGAGAAAAAACACTGGGATGATGAAAAGGTACTTTTTATATTCATAATACTTAATTATTTAAGTTAGGCCCTTGAAACTCATCATAAATATTGACTGCAGTCATACCAACTAAACAGAATAATTGGTTGAAACATGAGGAATGAAAATACAAAATATTTCTGGAGTTGGAGCTGAGAAATAAACCCAGCATATTGTTTTTTTCCTATGAAAGGGGTAGATACATTCTGCTAGAAGAATACCTAGGCTCCTTGTCTCAGTGAATATGTAGAATAATGGTGATGAAGCCATCATGATGTCATAACATTTCATCTTTACAATATTCTCGAGAAGGTAAAACAAAACCGGCATGCAACGACATCTTATACCACCTACAACGAGTTTTACTGTGCTTTTTGGAAAGATGTGGATCCTTATTTAGTAGTGTCCAAATGAAAACCAGGTTATCAGATTATCTTCACACATATTGTTAGGCCACGTGTCTGGCAGTAGAGACCCATCTTATGGTTGAAAAATTTGCCCGTCTCTCAGTGTCATTTGGGATTGTTGACTTTTTTCTCAAAATTTCTATTCTGGCTAAAACACCAGAGCTGACACAGTCATAAAAATTGAGATGGGCACAAAAATGCTTCTATTAATATAATTTACATTTTGGGGGCAGAGTGGTGTAACCCACACAAGCTAAAACACTCTTTTGCTAATAAAAGCTGTCTTTCCATTAGGAAAAAAATGAGTTCTCTGTAGGCATTTTATATGACCAACAGGTCATGATATAATAGATATAATAATTATATCTACCCTAGAATAAGTCCAGTATGAAGAAACCTATACAGAAAAGTGAATACAGTAATCAGATCAGATTTTGATACAGGTTCTCTAAAAACCTGTGTGTGGAAATAACACACAGAAAGGTCTTAACTTCACATAGAAGACAAGGGGATCTCAGGTGACTACTACCATTCAGGAATGAAATACTGGCATGGATGCTGAACAGTTGTATAAATAAATTGGCTCAAATGACGATGGTAGGCAAAACAATGGAAATAAAATATTAGATATTATTTAGGGAGAGGCAGAGAACAAAACAGAAAACGTCATTATTACTCCCGTGTACAGACCGATTTTGATTACCTAGAGCAGTTCTGGTCCTCCATCTCAAACTAGGCGTGATGGAATGGGGTGAGGTACAGAAAGGGGCAACCAGGGTCTGAAGTGGTTCTGCTCAAGGAGTCACTAGGTATGATAGGAGTCTTCAGGCAGGAAATGAAGAGAAATATGACGCAGGTCCCTACAACCTTTAGTAAGGAAGGTAAACAAGGGTAAAAGGTTCACTGTTATTCACAGTCTCTTCCCACACAAGTAGTGCAAAGATGCAAATGTGAATGAAAGAAACAAGCAGGTGATGGATTCCAAGCAAACAGAAAAGAAAATGGTCCTTGTGGTCAAGCTATTCAACTCCCTGTCAAACTTTGCTGAGAATGTAAGGGTCTATGTGGGCTTAAACAGCAATTGAACAGAGTCATGGAAGAAAAATCAGCTGGGGACAACAAAGGCAAAACATGTAGCTCAAAAAAACTCTCCACTGACAATTTTTTTGATCTGGATATCACTATGTGTTTTTCTATTTTCTTCTAGCATCCACTATTGGCCACAGTGAGATACCTATCAGTAAGATAAAAGATCTTTGATCTGGCTCCATATGAAAATTCTTATCCTGTTAGTAACATCCTCTAGTTTTGACTTTCTCTCTTTCCCACCTTCTTTTTTTTTCCTTCACTTCTTTTTCATTCTTCATCCTTAGATTTCTGTCAGGCAGAGCACTGGTAACTTGCTGCACCCTGGTAGAGCATACCTATGATTTTTCAGTACTTTTTTGCCTTCAATAGCTAAAAGTATTTTGACTTGAACTAGAGCCATGAATACCTTGTTTTCTAGTCCCCATTACTGCTTGCTCCTGTAGAGATATGTCTTTTTATTCAGCCTGCGATTGGATTTAGCTGTATATAGCTGTGCAAGAGATGAAAGGACACTAGACTGAAAGAGGAGAAGAGGAATAGAAAGGAGAGGAATAATTTCTTCTCCAAGGAGACTCTCAGTTTAAGTCATATAGGTTTCTTTTCCTAAGTTAAGATGAGAATCCCTTTACATAACACCCTAAAAGTATGACCCAAGTATGACCTCTTAGCTTTCAGTAGAGGATACTTTAATAATAGATTTCAGAAGTGGGTTGGAGAGGACGCTTTTCCAGAAGGATGCCTGGGTGGCACGCACTTGCTGTATTTCTACCACTTTGCTTACTCACCTCTTCTGCCCTCCTGGGAACATGCTGGGTTATGCTGAGGCAGAAAGAGAAGCTGCTGGAGCGTGCTGTGCTAGTTCATGGCACTGGCACTGCCCCAGTTGGCCCAGGCTGCAGCTTATCTCCCTGCCCAAGGAGATGTGCTGGACACAACTGATTATACACCAGACCAGAGCCTTGTTTTTCTGTCTATGAAAAACTGAAAGTTTGAGCCTTTAACTCACCAATTTCTGGTATGTTGACTGTGGCATTAAGGGGCAAAATGGTTTTGGCAGAAAATAAACCCCCTTGAGTTCTAACACTCATCACCAAGGTGGGAGTTTAGGTGTGCCTAAGTTTAAATTCTGAGTGATGCCCAATTCGCCACTATCAGTCCAGTTCTGTTTAATATATTAAACTGTTACAATTCCAGATACATCAATAGTGGACTGCACCTTCAGTCTAGTCGCGCTTATGAACTAGCATGGCCAATCTCAAGTCTTTGGTGGCGTTCAGTGAGAAATCAAAATGGCTAGCTACTCAAACAGCGTAGTTTATTTAAGCAACAGATATATAGGTTCTTATGGTTGCTGGTGATAAATACACTGTCTGCAAAGCATGTGCAAATAAAATTATACAATTATACAAAACGTGCGACAAAGTTATAAACTATACAGCCTGGCTATAAATGTAGGAAAGAGAGATTTCTAAGAGACATTTCTAAGTTTCCTGAGGAATCACTCAGTATAGTCTAAGTCTTACTCAAAGGTGTCCGTCCCTATGGGAGGGAAGAAAGGCTCAGCCCGTTGACTGGTCCCAGAAGTCAAAGGCAGTCTGTGATGGAGTCCTCCTTGACTTGTTCACGATGATGTCTTCCCTGATATTTCCCCTTCCTTGGGCTATTTTTTATATTATTTTTTACCTTCAAGGTGGAGTTTGAATGACTTTAGTCATAAATACCTTTATTATGATTGATGTAAAACTCTCTTGCTTCACATTTGAAGGTATAGTTTATGAAAATTTCAGGACACAGACTCAAGGAGGAGTGGTCGCACCTTGGAGGCAGGTAGCCTTTGGGATGGAGGTGTGTTTTGGTATTATAATGACATTGTAATGAGCAAAGTTTGCACAAAGGACAGCATTTCATCAAAATTTGACAGACTGTTGGCTCAGGGTAGTAAGTATGCAGCTTATCAGTTCCATAGTACCATCTCGTTCCCATATCTGCTGTATTATCAGAGGGAGAGACTGCAGAGCTTTCAATCCACTTCGCCCCCCATGTTGCTTTCCAAGCAATATTGTACAGTGAATCACAGATTCTTTGCATACCAGCTGCAGCTGTATTCTACCCTAGAATATTTTTGATTTTATACCTTTCCTTAATGTGTGAACAATGCTGTATTTTTGATCATTTTAGTAATTATTCGACAGTTAACTAAATGGCCCTGATGTCTACTGTAGCAAGCATCCTGGTAGAGAATAAGAGAATAAGCAATGCAACTTGAGAATAAGCAACTTGAGAATAAGCAATGAGTACTTTATAACTATTCTCTTTTCTAATTTACTTGGAAATTGAAAAGCTTTCCAGGAGTACTTTATATCAGAATTACACAGCACCAAATCATGATATTTCAAAAAAGAAGAAAGTTTTATGTTAAAGAAAAGCAAAGCTAAGAAACCAATAATGGTTTAAGTTCATACAACTCATCAAATAGAAACATGCTAACAGCACCAACTAGTTCATTAAAACAGGCATATTTTGGCATACATGTTTGACCAGATCATTATATGAAATTGTGGTGGTCCTAGTTGTCATGTCTCTCTCTTTTTTTCCTCCTCCTCCTCTTTAATGACAGCTCCTCAGCCAGAGACAGCTATAGCCTCAATGATGCTGCACCTTCTGTTCACCCATGTCCTCACACCTACAGACCCCACCAAGGGGACGGGTTGCCTCACCAAAGGGACAGCAATACTGTCTGCACTTCCCTGACATTTAATCCCAATGTGAGAAGTAGGTCATGTTGCATGTAAAGGGAACAGCTTCAGCCTTCATGTCTGCAAGGGATCTCCTGTATCCCAGTTCAGGAACTCTGTATGTCATACACTGTGTCATACCTGTCTTGGTTTAATCTTTGCGTTCCAATACCTGTCTGGTTTCTCAGCCTCACAGGGGGTGAGCAAACACAAAAAAAATGAAATTGTAATGAAAATTAGAGGAATCGTTGGCTCTGTCAATAGAGAATAAAACTAGGTGAAATTTAGTCTGTAGCTTACTAGAATTAAATTCTTACAGTTATGAAATAAACGCTTGGTTGTATTTTTGCTAACAAACATTTCATTCAGTCTTTCTGGAGGCTTCAGGAAGTTTTATAGTGCTGCTTTTTATTCCTACAGAAATCAATTGTACCTATTGTTCAGAGATAATGACAGAACTGAGCACACTCTGAAACAGACCAGTGCCGTTTCATTTCCAATGAAAAAATGACCTTTACCAGTCTCTCTCTGTCTCTCCTGGACTCGCTACATCTTGTTACTGGAACAGTTAAAAAAAAGTATGAATTTGGAATTTAAGACATTACTTACACTGTAAAAAAGTCTTTCTTTATCACTGTGTTTGCTCCCACTCTACTCTTTCATATTCAGAGGACAGGATTATACCAAACTAGCATAAATCCTATCATGCATGCATACATCTGCATAGTCTATATATTGCATTAGTATCTAAAGCTCATTAATTACTTAATGAGGCTAATGGGAGAGGAACAGTACAGAAGATTTTATAGCTAAGACTGTAGGAATGAAAGACAAAATATGGCATTTCTCTAGATTAATCAGTCTTGGATGCTGTCTTATTGCCTTATTGCTCCCTGGTTGCTGAAGAAAAACAATATTCCTGTTTGGGCACTAACACAGTATCAATACGTTCAAACAGCCATTTCCAGGAAGGGTTTTCATATTTAAAGGACAATGATGGCAGGTAACCTCAGAGTTCTTCTCTGGAATTAAATGGATGGTTGTAAAAGAAGTTGGTCATGAACAGGCTGGACTCTGGGGTCTGCCGGCTTCCCCCTGTGAGGGAGGCCATGCAACAACCTGTGCATCACACTAAGTGGTGGCCCACGGTCAGTATGAAGGTTTTGTTGCTCATCTTAATCTTTAAAATCCTCATCATGACTTGGCCAAGCAGGCTGCAGAGTTTCTTACCCCGTTGGGCTCCACCACGGCTTAAAGTAAGTGACAAAAGCAGTTCTAGCATCCTAGGGGGTTTACAGACTCCTTCCTATGTGCCTGAAGAGAGTTTGGGAGAAGCAGGGCCATCCCAATCTCATACATCTGATGACTAACAAGGCAAAGTCCTTTCCAGAGTTTCCCATAATAGGTGATTTTCCTTCATTAATCCTTTACATCGCATCAGTCAGGCAAGTGGAAAATGAAGATGCACAACTTTAAAGGCACACAAGAGCCCAATTCCCTTTGACTGCTATGGGACTTAGGCTCTTAACTTGAAAAAGCAGGGGCTGAAGTGAGGGAACAGGTGATCAAACAGTCTATGTTTTGTTAGCTGAGAGGCTTGAGAGTGTTTTAGTTTTTATTTATTCCTCATTTAATGTTAATTAAATTTTTATTTTCTCCTTGTTAACTTGGGATGCTTGTTTTGATAACTTATGGATGTGTATAGTTGTTTAGGCTGGAAGTGTGTCTTGCTGCTCTGACTTCCAGGTGGCATCACATTACCATACACATAGGCTTCCAGATGCAAAATTCAACATAGATTTTCCAAGAGCTGACGTTAGACAATTGATTGCCTTTCCACCTGTGGTGTTTCCTGAATTGCTGTCTGCTTTCTTGTCACTCTCTTACTGATAATCTGTCTCTTTATTTTGTCTTTAGTCTGTCTGGTAATTATTCACTACAACTTGTAGTTCAGGATCAATGGATTTTTGTACAGATCTAAGTCATTCATGAGCTTAATGCCATTTTCAAGAAGTAACTCACGGACTGGGAACTTTTGAAAATGTTGGCAAATTTATCTCTGCTCTTTATTCTCCTAAACACCTGTGAGAGCTCAATATAAGTAATTTTGAAAATAAGCTTTTTCATTCCTATGTCTTAATGGATTTTGAATATGATGAGCTGACATTTCATTTGTTAATTTACACTTGCAAAGGCTAGGGAAAAAACACTGTACTTAGGCAAGCTGAAAATTAATAAATCAATAGTGAATCAGATCCTTTGTTCACCAATTTCTTGGGCTTTCTGTCGTGCCTGTTGTGCTGTTATCTACATCCTGGATCATACCCAAGCTTCTTACATAATGACTAGGGCTTTTGGACAAATTAGGGGACTTCTGGCACATATCAGAATAGTAAAATCAGGATATCAGGTTTTCCACCTGATACATGTGCATGGAAAAAGCTCTGTAGGTGTACGGAGAAGCATATGTACAGGTTCGTTGCATGGCTTTTTCATTCAGGGATCACATATTTTAAGAAAACTGAGAAAATTATTTGCCCCAAATATCCTTCTTTGTTTATGCTGACATTGCTTTACACGGTTCTGAACGACAGGTAGTGTTGACTGGCTGTGACTATACCTGTAACAGCTTCTGTGCTCTCTCCAGGCTGCAGGAGAGCAGCTCAGCGTGTGAATGAGGCCAGAGTCCCTGTTTCTATGGTGACTTCACCCACATGTCACCCCATCAAGCCGCCCCTCGTCAATGCTATCGCGCTGGTGGGGGGCAGGGAGAGGAAATGGAAGCGAGGAAGGAGCATTTCCAAGGAGGAGCCTGGGAAATCAGAGTTTGTATGTTATGTTTGTAGCCTTTATGGTAGCCTTGGAGGATCAGAGAATGGAAATAGGAGAGATCTTGTTCCTGCAGGGTGAGCTTCGGGGGGATGCTGGGCTCCTCCACCCTAACTCCCCCCTGCACGCTTCGCATCTCGCAGACGCACAGGAGAGACAAAGTGCTGACAGCCTGATCTTGTTTGGGGTCCCAGTGGAGTAATGTTATTCATCACAGCACATCTACTCTGGTTTGATTCTATTACAAGCAAAATAACATTCATGCTTCGTGGAGTAAAGGCAGGGCAGGTGACATTGGACTCCAGAAACGAAGCTCTGGGTCACACTGACATACCAAAATGTAAACCCCGGGCAGCGGATGCTGCTGCCCACGGAGAATCAGAATGTTGCAGGACAGATCTGAGATAATTCTTTATTGATCTGAGGCACTAGACACCATGATTAAAGGGTACCCTTAAGCTTAGAGTAATGCCTTAGGGTTGGAAAGGATGCTGCTGAGTGAATCTTTCTCTCTCCCTCTTCTCTGAGTCTGAGGTCAAATTCATATCTATCCCAGCAAAGTCCATAAAAAAATCCAAGTGTTTCTGTTTGGACCAAATAAACAGTTATTAATGAAATATATATACAGGAGAGGATGCCCCACAGGTTTCATTCATTTCTGAGGGAGAAAGCTCAAGGAAGGCACATAAATTTACCCTGCTGCAAACACATACTTGCTTAAAAGAGTTGTGATCCACTCATTTCAAACTCACCCTCTTTTCCCATGCTCCAGGTTGTCTTGTAAACTTTGGAAGAAGCATGTGTAGGAAGCAAAAAAACCTCATACTACAGGGATATCGCTTAAAAACGTCTGGGACTACACTTTGGCTCCACGGAGATCAATAGCAAATCTCGTATTGTCATTAAAATGGCTAACCTCAAAGTCTAAGATTCCTTGGCCATTTTACTCAATGTTTCCTCTGAGCTGGCACAGGATTATTCACAGTGATTTGAGTTCTGACAGATTTAATTTAGAAGCTTTACTAAATAAACTGCTATGAAGCAAATACAACTTTTCAAATCACTGATTATTTCCATCATGATTAGAAAAAACACAATGTTCTGTTTACTTGAAATGCTTTGTATAGCCTGAGAAGTTCTGTGGATCATAATAATGAATCGTAGTACCCATTCCCAAAGAGATTTTAGGAATGGACTTTATTAAAACAGCAGTTGTTTTTGCTATCCTTGCATGTAACAACTGTTTTGTGTTACAGAAAAAAAAAAAAAGCAATATAAAACTCACTGAATCCTGTAAAGTAGATGTTCCCAATTTTATAGTGAAGCTTTTCTTTCCAGAGAAAGCACTGTAGTTACTGGAAACGAAGAGTCTCTGTGCTCAGCTGGTATTGCTGAGGCTCAGCCGCAAAGCAGAGCAGTGCACTCCCATCTCCTGTTTGATGCTAGCTGTGTACTACATGACTTTCAGTGTCATAGTCTCCTAAAGTCATGATAATATTCACTGCCATCTCTTCCCCTCCTACCCTTCAGATCTAATCCTGGAACGAGCTATAAAAAACAGATTAATTCAGGGAAGTTAAATCCCTTCTTTCAGAGGGAACTGAGTTCTGTTTTTCAGTAAAAAAAAAAGCCCTGGGAGGGAAGGGGAAGAAAAAAAAAAGAAACATTTTCACCAACTTTTAATTTGTATATGCTTTCCATTAATCCAATGATAAATAATAATAAAAAAAAAAGCCTGAGTCAAAGCACAGTGCTGGGTTTCTTTTCATTTGCCATGCTTTTAATAGCTTAAAATGCTGAAAACTCCAGCGCTGAAAACTTCACTACTATTAAAGCCCACAAAAAGACACATGTGAAAACTTTTTTTAAGCCCAGAATTGGCTTCTTCAGTGACTACCGTGGCGATGTTCTCTCCTTGCAGGCTGTTTTGTGAACCATTGGAAGTTCAAGCCCTGAAGAATGAACCTGATTTGATTATTTTTGTTTTTAATAGCCTTTCAGACCCATTTTCCAGGCTGTATGTGAGAATTTCATAACCATGATAAAGCAGTTAGATTGGATTGCACATTGGGTACTGTTTCTATAGTGCAACAGAGACTTGTACCCCCCCAAAAATGTTGTGCTCCTGAAAGATGAGACATTGAGGATCTATGAAGCAGTCTCATTTTATGACTTCCCAGGGTAAGGAGTGCTCCTGCTAACATAATTCTCGGAATCCTGGAAAAATTAAATAGCTTCCTCACATGCACAAAGGAGGATGTTGATCTCTCCATAAAGCAATTGAAGACATACAGAGGGAACTGTAAGATAGGTGTTTGATGCATACAGCTGTTGAAGTAAAACCAATGAAACTGAAAATGATGGGCCCACATGCAGGGAAACCTAATTTCCTATCACAGGAAAGCTAAAGGTGGGTATGGGGAGTAAGTACAAAAGTTCAGCTGTATATTAAAATATTCTTGATGAAGGTGCGAGCTTAATATGCAACAGATAGAAAAGTCTCGCTGAGAATGGAAGTGTCATTAAGTCAGAACTTCTCTAGTTTGTTTGAAAGAGGTAGCAGCTTCTGTTCACCAGTTACACTATCATCATACTCAATTGACAGGGACCAGAGCTTCTCTCAGGCTCTAGAAGAGCATTATAAAACCCTGTGCTCTAGTTTAATTTAGTTTTAATTTTAGTTTAGTCTAGTTTCATTTTTTTGCAGGCAGGAGCATGACAGTTCTGAGGCACTGCAGGCAATGTCCACGCAAATCATCTCACAAGAGAAATTGGAAGCGGATTCTGCTGAAAGTCCAACAGTGGAACGTTACTAAACCCAACCCGATGTCTTATGTTTTTCATATGCATTTTCATGTCTTCTTCAACACAGACAGTAAATGAAAAGGAACTCAAGAACAGGGTATAAATACAGTTAGAAGTGACAGAAGGGACGGGTAAATTGCATACAAGCAGAATTGCTGTATCTTTTTCTCCCTTGTATTCATTTCCAGGTGTGTTCAATAGTATATATATTTTCGTAGATACTACAAAAGCTCGCTGCATTTTGTCTCTTTCTTGATTTTACATTAGAATTAGTGAAATGCCATAAGATTTATCATTTGTGAAAGACATGAACAACTGTTTTCCCACATCTAAAGCCACATAAACATGCAGATAGATATTTCAATGTCTTAATGACTAGGCAGTAGAAACAGTTTCTGTCATTTCACTGTAAAATACCAGTGATGTTAATGAATGTTTTTATTAACATTTTGCTGTAATTAATAATATTAATACATTGGGTAAGGTTTGGGATTTTTTTTTGATACAGCAACAGAAGACTCAAGACATCTGTCAGATGACATCTTTATCTAGGAACGTAGGACATGTGGTTGTTATTTAGCACCATCCCTCTTTGTTGAGTCAAGAACTGAGCATAGACACACAATTCCCCAGATATCTTGGGGGACAAACCTTGCAAAACAAGACCAGAGCAGAGATGATGAGCCAGAATCTGTTAGAGCTGGGGCATGAAATGCAAACCTTGAAGGGGTAGGGGGCAAAGCCCAACATAGATCCTCACTGCTCCATGCAGTGAGGATCTGCTCCATTAGGATCTGAACTCTTCTTGAACCCCACTCTGTTCCAGGTTAGGGTAGAAACAGTATGGGAAGCAGGAGATACTGGAGAGATGTTGTCTTTTGTCTCTGTCATGTAGGGGCAATGCCGAACAGGAGCAGCGAGGGCTGTGAGAAGAAGACTCCACCCTGGCTCTCCTCTGAGGAAGGGGAGAAGAACCAGGGGGATGGGAAGGGGAGAAGAAACAGGGGCCATTATAACACCAGCAGGGTGTAGGGATGCTGCAATCCTCAATATGTTATCTGGTGTCATTTGAAAGCATGCAATGGGTAAATTGTGCCAAGACAAATAAACAAAATGCAAGAGCATTAGTGCATTTCAACCTTAAGCAAATGAGCAGATTGACTAAATATATTTAGGTATGAAGGAACAGGTAGCTTTATCCACTAAGACCTATAACACTTAATCAGTGGCTTATACAACCTGGCTCAGTCACATTCCTGAAAATTAGGAATTTATTGTGCATCCCTCTAGTGGATAGAGTCTGTCTCTGAGTAGTGGCTTTTGAAGTCCAGAAGACTTCACAAAAGTGTGAGACTTCTTTTCACTACTTCAACACCCACAAAAAAATGACCAAAAAGAAGAAAAGCAATAAGATTTAGGCAGACAACTCATCTTTTGGAAGTGTCTGAAGCTCTTGGTGATGAACCTTTTCAAGTTACATCTTCTCATCACTACCAAAGCTCTGGAAAAGGAACAGACTAATTCTTCAAGCAAACTTAAAGCATAATTCAAGATTATGTGCCCTCATCCATTACCCTTTAAATTGGTCTGATTCAAACCATTCAGATAAAAGTGCCCTGCACCAGTCATTTGAAATGAGCGCATCTATGATGGCAGAGTTATTTCCATGACTGTCCGGTGAGTACATAAGTGCATAGGCAGCATTCCCTGATCAGGAACTTCTGGAAACTGCATGGATTGATACCTGCCTGAGGCAAGAGCAACTGCTAGTCTGCCTCCCAGACAGCAAAATTTGTGATTCTCCCTTTCAGTATTTCTGAAAATGATTAAAACCTCACAATATGTGGACAAGGAATTATCTGTATCTACAGCTATATCTGTCCTGAGACTCAGATTCACTGGTTGGTTAGTGGTTGAACAGCGACACAAAGATGTGAAATATATGAGACATCGCACATACAAGAGTCATAGAGATCCAAGGAGTTATTTCATATCGAAAAAATAGGAGAAGTCAGAATAGCACCAAAGCCTTTTTCTGAGCCACAACCACCTTCCACATTACCTGGCAGGACAAGTTTCATCTGGATTAAAACCAAGCTGACTTAGTTCAAGCATGGCATGTGATGCTTCTGTCAGCTTAAGGCATTACCTTGACTGCTAGAAAAGAGATAATACCTGATCCAGCATAAAAAGTGCTGGACAAAGTTACTTTTTTACCATTTTTTGAAAGCACGTTTGCTGACAAAGTTTTGTTTAAAAACATTCTCTAGCACATTGCCACAATATTTTTGATCTAGCAGAATGACCCCTAAAATCAGATGTACCCTCTTATTACATCCATCTGTCAGCAATTGCTGACTGGGAGAGGAATGTGGATTTTTTGCTTAAGTGCTAAGTTTTGGCTTATCTGTGTATTTGCCAGTGTATTCACACCAAGTTTTAGTCCAGTCTTCAGATTTTTTAATTTTTTTTTGTTTTGTTTTGTTACATGTGGAGGTAAGAGATCGATTGAAAAGTTATATAGCATCATCTAGTGGTCATATACAAATTTACAGAAGCCTGCTGTTTAACCATTCTTGCTGAGATTACCTGGTACCAGTGCTGACTCCAAAGGAAAATGTGAGATAAATTCCTTATTTCCAGCTGTCAGCGTGTGGACTCTAGGAAGAAAAAAAAAAGGATGATTTGGTTAGAAGTTGTGTTATGCACATACAGTTGTCATTCACAGCTCAGTTATGAAACAAGAATAAAAAATACCTAATTGCAAGGTTTCTTGCAGATGAGGTTACACTAAAGGATTTTGATGTGGAATTTTAGTATAAGATAAAAGCCCAGGATCAGAGCCTGTCTTTCATTCTGATGTACTCAGTCAGACAAAATAAACTATAATACTTTACTTTTTAATTGCTTGCCCAAAGGCAGAGAGTCAGAACAGGAATCCAAATCTTCTGGCTCCAAGGCTGAGCTTTTAAAATTAGATTAATTAGAAGAAAATGCAACAGAAATCCAGGAGGAAGTCACAGACTTCAGAAACCTGCCTTCTGTAAAGCTTGGCTGTTATGTTCACTGTTCTGGAGGGGTTTTGACTTCTGCTTCCTTCTTGTAAGATTAAGATTTCAAGATTTTAAGATCAGTTGTGCTTAATTGTGTACCACATTAGTATGTGTAAAATATCCTGTAGTGAGGTCTATGCTAAGGCAAAAAAAATTACCCCTGTCTTTCATTTAAATCTAGGCTACTGTGTAAGGCTTTTTTATACCTGTGTCAGTGACTTCTAGTCATCTCCAACTGGTCTCATCACTTTCCAGGAAAGGCAACCTTTATTCCTAGGGAGAACAGTAGCTTCCTTCACCACCCAAACAGCAGAAAAAAATCCAGATCATCGTTCCCCAGCCTCTGCTGCTGGGCGGTTTCCCATGGTCTGCCATCCACTGAAAGTACAGTGTTGTGGCTCCCCAGAAAGTCCATAAAGCATGACCCAAGCAATGGTGCAGGAGGGAAAGGATGAACTCAGGTTATATTGGAAAAGTGGAAAGAGGACAGAGAGATGCGTGGAAAGCTGAAGGAGACATGCTTTTTTTCAACAAAGACTATTCTAATCTTCCTGATGAGAATAAAATACGACAATTAAGTGACTCGAGGTGAGTAAGGATATGTACCACATTCATTTGAAGAAATGACTCTTTGGAGAAGGCCAGGAATATTTGGGAAGCTGGACATTTTTTCCAGTGAAATCAGTGAGTCCTCCGAGGTTCTCATTTGATAGGAATTCCTGGGGACTAAAATAAATTCCTTTCAAACCCACTTGAAACAAAGCTTGTGTTTGTCTTGCATCCCTTTGATAATCCAAAGCCTAATTTTTTGGTGATATTTCTAGTGGACTAGAAAGCCCTGTTCCACAACAGTTGCCTTGGTGTGTGTTGCAGGGTTTTCATTGTGTTCCCAAGCTTGAGGGCCTTTGTGACACTTAGTCATGTTTATGTTTGCTGTGTAGTATCAGCAGATAGCTGTCAGCTACAGGAAATACATTTCACATGAATCTGTATGCATCGGATGCTTGTATTATGGAATTCATCATGCCGTGTATGAAATCTTGTCATGTGAGAAATCTCAGAAGCAGAGCCCTTGGGAGCATCCAGGTACTGGAGTTTGGGCTGTGATCTCAAAAAAATAAAAGTGAAGTGAAACAAAAGCATGAAAAAAATGGACAATGGAAACATCTAACATGTTTTCCAGAAAAATATTCTGTTTTAACAAACGTATTTTCTGTCATCCCTTAACTTGGTGATGTGATATCTCTCCATATACTATCATTAGATCTCTTTTCAAAATAAGGCTAGCTTTGTTGTGCAAGTATATGTCAATACCCTGTAATTTCTCTCTCTTAATATCTGTCCACGCATATGTTTGCTCTTCACATTCCTTTCCTAAGTCTATAGTATCATGGTTATGTTTCAGAAATTACTAATTTGGTGTAGGAAGTATATATTAAATATACATCTTAATTTAATCAAATAGGTTTGGAATTTGTTTCTAGGGTGTTATTCACATTTCTCTAAACAAGACTGAAATCTGTTTTTCTTGAAAAGCACCCTTATTTCCTCTACTATTGCGAATGAAACAGCAGAACCAAATTACTGTGTTGTATACCAACACAGAATATCAATTAGAAACAACAAGAGTGTTATTCTTTCCCATGACAGAAGCAAAATTAAGCAATAAATGTAAGGATGATTTATATCTCCTGTCTTTTATTTTACTACATTTCTTTCCAGTTATCTTGTACCAAAATTTATTTTTCCTGCTTACACAATAAAGACTAATTTATTTCTTTGAGAGACATTTTTGCTAGCTCTCTTTTCCTTTCTTGCAAAGAAGCTTCTCCCCTCCCCCTCCTTTTTATTTTTTCCTTCTAAGGAAAATGGCTGCAGTTGGAAGAAAATGGATCACAGTTCTCTGAAAATTTTCTCTGCAGTGTCTGAGTTTTAAAAGGTGAAAATGTCTCCTGATTTAAATTTCTGAATTAATTGTTTACTCCTTCCAAATGGCAAAAAAAGCTGTTTTGGTCCAAGTTTCTAATTGATGCTGTCATCTTAAATACTTCACATCAGTTAATCTGGGCACTAGCATCTAGCAACAGATTTACTGCTTTGGATGTTTGTGCCTTTCTTTTAATGAATCTTCGCCATTATGCTGATTTTTTTCTAATTAGTTATTCCCACTTATTCTCATTTTCATCTAATTAAAATGCCATGCTAAAAATATAAGTGAAGATTCAGTTAATTTGTCTTATAAATGGATGCATAATTAATGAAAGATTGAAAAAAAGCCAACTCATAATGTGACTCTGGTGCTTTTTTTTTCCTGCAGTTTCCTCTTTCTCTAGTAATATGCAAGCAAACAGCCAAAAGATTTCCTTGAATTTATATGCAGATTTAGTGCTGTATTTGAGTAACTATCTCTGAGACAAAATAGATATTATATTAAAAATTTACTATCATCTTCCTACATTAGCCAACTGTTTACCACCCTGGTGCTCTCAGGAATTTATGTATCTATTTTGGTTTCACCAGATTTTAAATACGTGTTTCAGTGAGTGGGGATTTTATGTGGTCTGCCTCAAAGGAATGAATTGCATCACGTTACTAAAACAAGGCTCAAGTCTTTTGTGATAAGTGTTGATGAAGAGGTGATGATGAAGACAATGTATCTGTAGGTGCTAAGTACTACAGGTATCTAACTCCATCATCAGTTTAACCTTCGCTTTCTGAGCCAAAGATAACAGAAAGAGGTGAAGATCTGAAGATCTGAACTAACCTATAAGGTAAATACACACCCATAATATAATTATGAAAATGAAAAATGTAAGTTAATTCAAAATTCCCTGTTTCAGGTCTGATGGACAGGGGCTTATTTGTTTGTTTGTTTATATATATATATATACCTGGTCAGGAATTATGGTATTGCCTGTACTCCTCTGGAGCACTCTGACCTGAAAGTGTACAGCTGGGACTGCATCAGGTACCCGTTACACATCATGTTTGTAGGCTTGCTCCGAAATTAATATTTGCACCATTACTGGTAATTAATCTTCTTTTAATATTAGGAATTGGAACTCTGGAAACATTGGATTTACACTTGTCTTTTTAGCCATTTATCCCATCCAGCCATTTGTCCACCCAGCCAGTGCCATGGAAAAATGACTGCTTCATCTGGGAAAGAAAAACTGCATATGCTAAATATTCCACCTCAGCTATGAATCTGGTATTTCCTAAAACAGGAGCTATTGGATTTGATTTGGAACATTATTCATTATCAGTTTTGGGGTTTTTGTTTTTTGGTTGTTTTTTTTTTTAGTGATACTGTGTATCCCCAAATCAGTAGATTGCTTCTGTTAAAAAAATGGAAAAGGGAGTATTTTTTGATGGCCATCCTTCATCAACAGGATTTATCAGCAGAATTGTCAGGATCTGCAGCAGAGGCTATTCTGTCTGGTGAGGCAAGATCAGCAGATAACATGGGAAGGCTTTTGCAGAGAGGAGAACAGGTTTAATCAATAACATGAAGGAGAAATTCCAAAGGAGAAATTTTAGGTCCAAGGGTGTATGGAGTAGCTGGGATATGAAGATGCAGCAACTCTTGCTGGGTCCACAATGTAACTTCCCCTTGGATGCCTGATGCTCTTGCCACAATGTGTGTTGTTGGTAGAGTCCACTCATGTGGCTGTGGGCTTTGGCTGATGGCCTTTATTCCCAACCACACCTCAAAGAAGTGAAGTAGCAATTTAAAATCCCTTTTATAGCCCTGTCATTGGGTTTTGTCGTAGGCCACTGGAGCCAGAGAGATCCTCCCTGCCAAAGGCCTGTGACAAAGAGAAATAGAAAGCCAGTTCAAAGCAGTTAAACAAACTAAATATATTCACTGCTACAAGTTTATCCCGTGAAACACATGAAGAATACCTTTAGCTACAGTGTGGTCTTGTTTTCCCTGGAACAGCTCACAGTCAAGCAGCGCTGACAATCATTGGTGGAAATGTCAGGCATGAAAAAAGGGTGAGAGGTGACAGGAAGGCTCATCCAGACCAATATCCCATCTAAATGAAACTCATTCTTCTTCCCCTTAGGACATTTGCCCTAAAAGAAAGTGGTTGAAGCCTTCCTTTCAGCGCTGTTTTACGTGAGTAAAGGATAGTGACATCCCCAGGTTACCTGGAGGTTTTCTCACCTGCGAAGCTGTGTCAGATCTGAACTCATTCCAGGGAGGGTACGGATGCCTATTCCCCACTGGCTTGCCAGTTCCTTCCTCAGTATGTCCCATCAGGACTAAGGAACTTCATGTTTTGATAGTTTTGAGACTTAAACATGGGCTGCCATTTCCCCTTGTTAGACACCTCAACTAATGTAATTGATGCTTTTCTGCATCAGCTTTTCTGCAGTTCTCTTGAAGCAAACTCTGCAGCCCAACTGAAAACTACAGTATTCTCTCTTGAAACTTGACAGCAATTATATATCAAACCTGAATTTACCGTCTATCACTATCTACAATATTTTCCAGGACTTGCTTCTGTTACAATGTCTGTAAGAGCACAGCCTACTGAGGTAGAGTACCTGTTAAGAGGGTGGTGAATAGAACAGTGATGCTGACATTACTAATAGTCTTCCTTAATCTTCCACTTGTTTAAAATGCTGATATGCCTGAAGGGATCCTGTGACCTGACACCACCACCACTTAAATCCAGTTGACGTCACACAAATCCTCCCCTCATCCTGCTCAGGGCAGCAAACCAACAGGACTGGATTCCAAGCTGGAAACACCAGCACAGAAATTTCTCAAAGGAAAGCTGTTGTCCTTACAGTCTTACAAAAACTTCAGCAACTTATTTGTTTTTCTTGTTTGACATTATTTACCATTTAGTGTATAGCACAAACCTTTTTTTTTTCTTTTTTATCAAAGAGCTCAAAAATCGATAAAAGGCAAGCATTATGTCATTAATTTATCTTAATTCTTTATTATAAGTCTTCTGAGAAAGTATGTTTTTGCCTCCAAACTAGTATTCCATATTTGTATGACTGCTCAGACCGGTGTTAATAGGGTCTGCCTTTGTAGATGGCAGAGCAGGAGGACAGTTTTTCATGCACAATAAAGTTGCACACAAGCATTGAACCAGCCAATTTACTACATGTAATTTGCTGTGAGAATATAAATATATGGTATCTCTGTGAAAAATGAAGATGTTTATTCACATTACTTTACCTTAGGCACCTAAAGTGAAATCACTCATGCAGTACAAATGACTGGTATCTCTCAGTAGGGGAATTCAAGCTCTCCTCTTTGACTATAGAAAGGAACAGAGAGTTTAGATTCCCAAACTGGACACTTATTTCAGTGATGGTGAAAACAACCCTCTCTGTTACTCACTCCTTCATGTTCCTAACTAAAAATTCAGCCCTAGTGCAATTACAAGCTCTGTGTCTTTTATTTCATCGAATCACAGGTTTCCTCCATATATCTTGTGCCCTAGTTATTGTCTTTCAGCATCCCTACTTTTCAGGTGAGCCTCACTGCCCGTTACCTCAATTAGAGCCTAATATAGATAAATACACACACATACACACACCTCCCCACACACCTCATAATTCTTGGCATTTTTCCTCAGGATTATTTTATAGAATATCTTCTTTCAAGAAAAAACAAGTACCTTTGAAAAAATTTCTGAAATTATTAAAAACAATATTGATTTTATTTAACCTAAAAATAGTTTTCCATGTCTAAAGCTAAACTTGTCATTTCAACTCCCTCTACAGCCAGTCAAGAACAATACATCTCAGTGGTGTATTTTAAACGAGTTACATTCTGGATATTCCTAATTCTCTGCTTTGGCTGTTGAGGCAATCTACATAGTAGGGTTAATGTTTAAATGCCCACAATTAGGTTAGATAAATCCCATCCATAGAAACTTAATGAAGAACAACTTGATTGTTTGAAATCTCTGTGGGGCAGCATGATTAGAAAAAGCATTCGCAGATCCTTGCTAATCTCTGATGAACACTGATTGTTTTTCAAAAGCCTTTGGGTTTCTTTCTCAGTGGTGGAACCAAAAATAAAAAGTGACCATTGAAATGTTATGCTATTAACTATAAATTCTCCGCAATAAATAGAGAAGATGGAAAAATTTTGAATTGAACATTTCTTTTACATTTACATTTTACATTTCTTTTAAATTTACCATCAAAAGTCTGCAGCCAAATTTGATTTGCTTTCATCCAGGGTTTAAAGTACTTTAAGTACACAAAGCCCAACCAAAAGTCACAGAATTACTTCAAAGAAAACTGGCATTTGTGATTTTTCTCATGCAAAAGAAAGACTACAGAGATAAGAAATGATGTGTTTGTTTGCTGAGCGCTCATTTGTAACCATGGTTTATCTGAGAAAAAGCAGCTGAAGATTATAAAGCCCTGGAAGTAGGTGAGGTGAAGGTAATTGTACAGTTTCAGTTTGTTGGAGTGTAACTTAGTCAGACACTGATTTTATCGGTGGAGTGGTGGCCTTTGTATTCCCTTTGCAGTCTACAAGATCATGGAGGTGTTGTAGGAAACTTTGGGTATCTAAAATGACTGTTTCCCCTCAAGATAAACACTAAATATACAGCTAGCCAAATGCTGCATGGCCTGCAATGAGGCTGATTTGTTTACTTCCAATACTTTTATGACCTGAAGGCTGCAGGCAGTTGTCCCAAGGCCAAAAGACAAAGGTGCCAATGGCAGCACCTGTCATATGTCACTGCTCCTTGGTTGGCGCCCGGAGCCCTCCTCAGAGCACCTCAGCCCTAACCTAACCCTGCCTGTGCCTCTTTTGGGGTGAGCTCTGTGGCATTGCTGTCCCTTCTTTACCCAAAGGAACTAGGCATGGAAAGGGAAGGTGACAGCTAGTAAGGAACACAGAGACAAAAAGGTTGGTAACGCAACTGTGCAATCAGTACTGTAGCACCTCAGCCTTTTGGGAGGGTGGGTATGTATCATGAACAGCACAGACCTGGACATTTTCTGGTCAGACTGATCCCTCTAAAACATCTGCTGCTGCTCCCCAGAACCCACAGGCAGAACAGAGCATTACTCACAGTTTGCTAATCTGGCAACTCCACGTCAGGGTCACTGGAAAGAGGGAAGGACCTCTGCATCTGAGTCACCCTTTTTTACCCAGCCCTCAACTTTCATGATAAAAGCCCTGCAGCCACAAACACCTGGGTCACAAACCTTCACAATGTGGCCCTACTTTGGCACACATGTTCTTCTTATAGTGACTCTTACACTGATTCCAGCAACTGCCGCAGCACAGAGTGAAAATGATGCCACCAGGGAAGATGTCTATCCCCCTCTGTGGGACCGTGCCCCTGAAAGCCTACTGGATTTCCTAGTAAAGGACAACAAAATTGTCATCAATCCTTGGAACTATCAAGAACGACTGGGAGTGTACAAGAACATGCTAAACTCTTCAGCCAAATATTTTACTGCCTTTGGATCCCAAAATTTTGGCAATATTCTCTGGGGATTACCGTTGCAGCATGGGTGGCAATTCCGTACAGGTATGAGTTATGTCCTCAAGGTGCTGGAACAGCTAAGTGTTCACTAGACCCACTTTAGGTCATCCTTTCCAAGGCCAAATATAGCCTCAGAGAGTGTAAATTTTGATGTACTGAGCTAAGCTGCCAATTTGAAAAAGAAATCCTGAATGAAGGGAACACCCTTGCCTTGTTGAGCAATAGCTATTAAACTTTGTAATAGGAAAAGGTGTTGCTACACATAGGACTGGTTAGAATCCAGAAAATCTGTGGTTTAGATGGCCAACATTGTGGTTAGCTGAAAATCTTTGAAACTAGAGTTGCTCTAGTTTATAGCAGGTAGGTTTCAGAGCCTGTACTCTGCAGTGCTGTCTTAAATTGTTAACTAACAGTCTTTCTTTGGTTGTTAATGTCATGATCCTCCTTTGGTGGTTTAAGTTTCATTTCTGATACAGGTAGTTGAAAGTCTGCTTCTGCCTCTGAGAGTTTAATTCCATTTGCCCTTTTTGATCAGTTTAGGAGTAGTCTCATTATTTTCTAAATATGTTTTTGACAAAAGTTAAAGTTTATTCTGTTTGTGGGTTGGTTTTTTTGTTTTGTTTTGTTGTTTGTTTGATGTTTTTCTTTAATTATGACTAAATTCCATTGGTTCATCCCCCCAAAACTGGCTGTTATCTGGGGCAGTCATTCTGGTTGGCCATGCTGGGGAAGCAGACACAGAAACCTGTGTGAAAGGTCCCTTGAGGTTAGGGCTGCAATATCTTATCATGGGCTTTATCAGAGAACGTGTTCTCCCACGTAGTGCTTCACAAGCTGCAGGCAGTGAAGCTTTCCATTCAAAGCCAGAGCTGACTTGCTTTATTCTAGCAACCGGGAAAGGTGTGAAGAAGGGAATAAGAGTCAATGACATTTTCAGGAACTTCTGCCTGGTGTTAACCAGGCACAAGCAAAGGCATCTGTCTGCTTGTTGTTTTCTTTATTGGCTGTAATCTGTAGTTTCATTAAGTGGTGATTTGGCTGAAGCTGTATGTTTGGAAGAAGACAGAGGTGCTCCAGCTGGCGGTGAAGAAAGGCTGCCAGCATTTAGTCATACCAAATGGAAAATTAACTAACTGCTAAGCCAAAATGAAGAAAAGGAGGTAGAGGAAACAAAATCCAAGCAGGCAACTGGCTGGTAAACAGAGAGCAGCAAGAAGAACTTTGCTGGAGTTTAGGCAATGTTTTTCCTCTTTTCCTTCTTTACGTATAGGAAAAGAAAGAGAAGATAAAGAGGATGGCTGGTGCAGCAAGAGAGTTGATTCAATGTGTGGCAGAGGCAAAGATGACTGGATGCAAAAGCTACTGTTGGGTGGTGACCTGTTGGAAAGGATCTCGTTATGTAGTGTGGCCTCATCCACAAACTGTAGATTTGCCTGGTTGTGGTGACAGTTCCCAAATAGAGATGAAGAACACAGTAGGTGTGAGGAAGATTTGCACCTGGTTGCACAGACAGGTAAAGGCCTACTGTTACCTGCCAAAAAGTCATAGGACTACATATTTTTGAAATTACATCATCAGAAGGTTAAAAAAAATAACAGAAGAATCATGTGTCTGGGAAAAGTTTTACAGTAAAAAAAATGAAATGTTGAAAAATAAATGGATAAGGGGGAAAGAAAGACATAATTTTGGTGTATACGGTGAGGTTAGCAACTGGCTAAACCTAATCCAGATAGGCAGCTGGGTAGATTAGTGAGGAATGACTGAAGCATTTGTATATTGACACAATAAGCTTGGGCAAACAAAAGCAGGATTTGAGTTCATGGTGCAAGACAGCAGATCCTTGAAAATACTACAAAAATTGTTGAATTAGCAATTCTATCTGTTCCTGAAAGTTACGTTGCTGAGAAAATATTTTTATGGATACGGTCCTATATAAACCACAAAAAGCCAGTGAAGCTGCTACTTCATAAAAGTGGTACAAAGATTTGCATAATTTGCTCACAGGCATAAAATGAAATTAGTAATTTGCCTAAATTTACAGCAGGGACAATAATACTGAGACAACACAGCTGATAGCAATGAGACTGTGGAAATAGAAATAGTCACTTGGGAGATGGAGCTAAACAGAGAGTCCTACCTACACAGCCGGAGGAAGCTGGATAGCCTCGACACCCAATTGGACAAATTGACATTTAGAAGCACAAATCCAGGAGCAAGAACTTTAAGAAAGACTCAGGTGGTATTGTATGTCTGAAGTGTAGAAAAGGTTGCACCTATATTTAAGAAGAAGGAAAAATGGGATAAGGGCACAAAAATACTTATTTCTCCTACATGACCTGTAGATGAGACATTAGAATAAGT
Organism: Rhinoptilus africanus; assembly: GCA_013400135.1. NCBI lineage: Eukaryota > Metazoa > Chordata > Aves > Charadriiformes > Glareolidae > Rhinoptilus > Rhinoptilus africanus. The sequence goes on from VXBO01007998.1 coordinate 416,693, forward strand.
ATAGAGGAAAGAATATATGAAGACATGGAGCTAAACAGAAAAAGGGACAAAGCACAGCTTATGTGAATCAAAGGTAGATTGTGCTCAGACTAACTCGGTATCTTAATTTATGATATAAATGATGTTTTACCAAAGTTCAGAAAAGCATTTCCTCCCTTTATAAAATCAACGCATAGAATGAAAGTTTTTAATGACACTTGACAAAAGAAGAATGAAACAGGGAGTTGCAAATCTAGTAAAGGAACACCTGAAGGAGAAATTAGTGATGAGTGTTGCTTTGGGAAATTTACAGCTAAAAGGAGGATATGCTCAGAGTTCTTCAATTGTTCTTGAGACAACTGCTTTTACTTTTTTCATTAACAACCTTGCCACAAAAAAAAAAAAAAAAAGCAGAGAGATCTTGCTGATGAGGTTGCACACGGTTGCTAATGACTTACAGCGGGGAGGCACTGCCAATACAGAGAAAGACAGGATAGCTTGGGCGGGCCTGAAGACTAAAATGACAGGTTAAACACAGGGAATAGAAGAGGGCAGACAGGACAAAACTGGAATCTAGTGGGGTTAGCGCTTCCAGCTCCAAGTAATTTGTACAGATATTATAATTAGCACCTATACTACCCAGGCCTCTTCCTAGCACTAAACACCTAGGCTAACTTGGTAAACCTCACATACAATACTACAACACTTTGGATTCTTTTTTCTTCTTTTCCTTTATTTTTCTTATTCACTCGCTTTGCACTGCTGCCTACTTCTGATGTGCTGTGTGGAAGTAGAATCTTGAAAAAAAATCTTTCTGTAAATATTAAAAAATATAATTTTTCATTAAAAATAAGTATCCCGTCGGACTGCATACCTCACCACTGCAAGTTCACGGTCTCAGTGCTCTGTTACTGAAAGACACAGGCTTGAGCAGGCAGACAGGGCACAAGCTCTGTCCAGTCATACAGAGAGGATAATTAGAATAATCTGTTTGCACATGGTTCATGATCTTCTCTTCTTCTCGAGTAAAAAGTATCAGAAAATTTGGGTTTGTTTTTGAAGAATGTAATGAGGTTTAGTTTTAATCTGACAGAAATGGCACTGTTGCTATTCAGCTGACTTGTCAGAGTGTACGTGCTCTGCAGGGCAGATGGGAGCTTCTGGAATAGCTCAAGTCATTGGACTTGGTCATGGTAATTTCATGTCATGCACTTAAAGCAATCTTCCTGATTCACTACATGACTACTTACCACATAATGTACATGTACATCATGCTGTCAGAATTCAGGCTGTTTCTCCATGTCATGTGCTTAAGGTAAAATATGCCTTACACGCTGTCATTAATTGTGAAATGTCTTGCATGTTTGCTGCAGCACAGATGCTTGAAAATCCTGCTAATCAGATACAACAACGTTTGCATGCTTAGCTTCACAGTAAGTTCATGTTTGTATGCATCATTAAACCGGAAGGGATTCTGTATCACACAACCCAATTAGGTGAGACAATTACTAGTGCATTTAATTTGTGCCATTCTGCTCACTGAGCAGCTCTCCTACAGTAGCAGCCCTGCATCTATTGAAAATGATGCATCAGCTATGCATATGTTTATGTCCGTTTGGGCACGTATATTTATATCTCCATAAAAACATCACTGTGATGTCCTACTTCCAGACAGTTCCGTAAATTTTCAGAATATATTTACAGTGAGGAAGAAATTGAACTGTAAAACATAATCAGATTACTATGCACTGCATGAAGTATTGACTGAGAAATTCAACTACTCTAGGAACAGTAGTTTATGAAGCAAAACAACAGTAATTGTTCTGCTTCTCTGAGCAAAATTCTGCGTGCTTTAGTCCTCTATATATTTTTTTCTTCTCTGTGGGAATTCTTGTGTGAAAAATATTGAGAAATATTTGGTGTATTATTTCATTTGATTCAGGCAGATTAGCAGATCCTTCCAGTGTGACTTCCTGTGGCTATGAAGATGGAGACCTCCTGTGCATATCTGTAAGAAGCTGGTGGTCCTGTGAGTATACACTGTTACACTACTGTTCTCCAAGATATCATAGGTGTCCTAGAAGGCAATTTGGAATCTTTCTTCCCCTTGGACTTCTACATTACAAAGTAATTTCAGTGCTACATAATCTTCCATCAAAAACTTGCAGCAAGATGCCTAAGTCTGAGTGAGTAAATGAAAGTTAATCGACTTTGATGACTTATTTGAGGAAGGAAAATAAATGCAAATTTGCAGGTTTAAAATGTTTACACTGCAAAAACGAAAGTAAAAATGTGTGAGAAACACCATGACGGTTATCTAGATTTGTAGACATTTGTAGAAATTACAGTTTTCAATTACTCCAGAGCAGATTTGTTCAGTTTAGATGTTAGTACTTCAAACTAAAACTTAGTGTGAGAATGTCAAGCAGGAATGTTTGTGGTTCTTGCATCACCCTCAGAAATGCAAATCTGACAAATCTTTTATACCTTCAGTTGTGCATGCACAACTTCACTGTGGTCAGTAGGTTACAGGGAATGAAGTAAAGGAAGAGTTTTTGCCCACGTTATCAAAATAACTTCATTATCTTCATTCACATTTATCCAGCAGACTTTCAAGTATTCAGTTAAAACTTAATTAATACTTTGACGTGGTGTACATGAGCTATGAGGCAATTTCTGTTAACTTTAGTATTGGCTTTGGACTTCTAGTAGGTTGAAATTCTGTAAATTTTTTTTCATTATTCCAGTAAGTAGCAACAAACTGAAGACAGTGACACAGAGAGAGAGAAATGTAAAGATCTGAATTTCTGGTGTCAGTGCCCCTGACATTTTCAGTGTTTTCCTGAGTATCTCAGTATTTCCTCAATACACACACAAATGATTCAATCTTCCCAAAAATAGAAATATCAAAAATTCCTGGATACTTTTGATAATTCAGGCTATTGATATGTTGCCACGTTGAACTGGAGGGATCAAGTTAATAGAAGGTTTCTCTTAGCCTGAGAGGCACAAGAATTTCATTTGTAAAAATGTATATCATAGGTGTAATAGGAGAATGGATCTATCCGTTACACCTAAGCAAATATAGGAAGTGATTTGATAGCCTTCTATGACGGGTAGATGAGAACAGAGCAGTGGCTGTTGTCTACCTTGACTTTAGCAATGTTTGTGACACTATCTACCGATCTCATAGGTAACCTGAGGAAGTGTGGGTTAGATGAATGGACAATAAGGTGGACTGAGAATTGGCTGAGTGGCAGAGTTTAGAGGGTTTTGTTCAGTGGCACAGGGTCTAGTTGGAGGCCTGTAGCTAGTGGTGTTCCTCAGGGGTCAAGTACTGGGTCCGGTCTTATTCAGCATATTCATCAGTGACCTGGATGAGGGGACAGAGTGTATCCTCAGCAAGTTTGTTGATGATAGAAAACTGGGCGGAGTGTCTGTCACTCCAGAGGGCTGTGCCACCATACAGTGAGAGCGTTGGACAGAGAGGAACCTAATGAAGTTCAGCAGGGGCAAGTATAGGGTCCTGAGCCTATGGAGGAAGAACCCCATGCACCGGTAAAGATTAGGGGTTGACCTGCTGGAAAGCATCTTTGCAGAGGACCTGGGAGTCCTGGTGGTCAACAAGTTGACCATGAGCCAGTAACATACCCTTGTGGCCAAGAACACCAATGGTATCCTGGGGTGCTTTAAAAAGAGTGTGACCAACAGGTGGAGGGAGGTCATCCTCCCACTCTACTCTGCCTTGCTGAGGCCACATCTGGCCTATGCATAGCCTGTTTCCCTGTGGTACTTTTACAGCCAGTGTCTATATGGAAACAGAGTCCTCAAACAACAATGCATACCTAGATTTCCAGAGTTCATCTTACAATTTTCTTCGGAGCCCATAAAAACCCATGAAAAACAGTTACATTTTCTCATTTGAATAATAAAAAATATTTAATTAATTTGCCTACACAAATTGAATAACATACCCCAACCAGTCCAAATTGAATCCCCCAATGACATTTTTGTTTCCACTTTTCAAAAGCTGAATGAACACATTATTTTTAAGAAAATAATTCCCTTTTTCTCTGATGTGAGACAAAGTCAATATTTTTAGAGACTGAGTTTCTTTCTGAAACTGAAACTCTGAATCTTCTAGAAAGTTTACCTTCTATTTTTAAAGAAATGGAACGGGGAAGAAAGACAAGACCAACCTATAGATTACAGTCACTACTTATATCTAAAGGCAATAAAATGATGGAAATATTTAAATTTTTTTTTATTTTTTTTTTTAAGGAAATAAAAGACCTTGTAAGTACTCCAGTTTAAATATTCTTTCCCTTTCTAGGGAAGAGAAAGCCTCATGTTCTCTTTCCTATAGCTCTTCTCCCTCCATCACTCCTGTTCCTTGTTCCCTCAGCTTTCCTGTTGTCCCCTTTTCCACCAGACCTGCTGGCAGGCTGCAGTGAGTGGTTCTCTCCCTTCCCTGCCACATAAGCACTTTATTGTAGAGGCACTTTGAATGAAGATCTGGCTGTGAGTGAACAATTAAGTGTATATATCTTCAATGAACAAAGGCATAAGCATAGAGTACATTTAAAATATAAATTTAGAGTAAAACCAAAGCTCACTGTGATACTCACTCAAACTTCAGTTTCCCATCTCTGTGGGTGGCTAGGACTAGGTGCTCCGTGGGAAGGTGTCCCATGCAGTGACAAGTAACAGGGGTCATTGCATAGTCCTGTGCAAGCAGGGGACCTTCCTGGAATAGAAAGCAGCACCTTTACTTCCTCAGTGTTTGCATTCCTGCTCTTCACTTACTTCTAAACATTGCACGTTTGCTTGACACCAATTTTGTTGCCTCCAGAAAATGTAAAAACTCAGCTTTGATTTACCCTATTGCTGCAGGAACGTGTACAAAATCTTTCAGACTGCACAGAAATGTTTCCTGGAATAATTGTTTTCTACCAAGTCACCCAAGCAGGTACAAATATGTAATACATGCAAGCCCACTTAAAAGAATGACAGTATTTTCTGATGTGAAATCCAAGTTTCAACATTTCTCATGAAAATAGCAAATAATAAGTAAGACCCAGCTTAGTAATGACTCCCAGTGCAACACTGTCTTCTCACCACTTGGGACTTTTCCTTGCTCTTCTTCATACATTTCCTCCTGCATTCCCAACTAGGCCTACAAAGAGAAGGTGGGAAAATGGCTTCCCATGAGTGGGAAAGGGATACATGGTAGGGGTCAGGTTTTGATGATTTTGGTCCTCACTGCTGGGACTGTATACAAAATACGTAGGCAGACTGTGGCTCTGAGACCAAGCACGAGCAAACAACTCAGCACGATGGCTTGGGAGTATCCACCCAAGAGGGAGAAGGGCTGGTCTCCAGGCTCTTCTTCACTGAAAGTTATTAAACTTTATTTCTACAAAGAGGACACAATTAAGAGGAGAATTTTAAATCCTCCTTTCAAATGAGGAATATCAAATAGCCCTGTGAGCACTCTCATTGGAGATGTGGTCCAGCACAGGTGAGAAATGAACCTGGGTTTCCTACATGCTCTGTCTGGTTGCTCCAACTTCTGGATCAGACCAAAGGAAGCCATCATCCTGAAATAAATCTAAACAAAAAAACCTGAGGTAATTTCCAAGAAGTTTTCAGTGAGCAAAATCTTTTTTAAAAGAAAAATTATTACTTTCCGGTAAAAGTATTTGCCTTTTTCTTTCTTATATGCCTAAGATGCATAGAAGAGGTATTTTAATGAAAGCAATATTCATGGAATACCCCTTGATCTTTCTGTACTGAGTTTGCAACTAATGTTTGAGACACTTTTCATGTCCTGTCCATGATAACCTATAAAGGTCTAACTTTCTTCAGTTGTTTGTCCTTTCCTGAAAAATAGAGCACGCTGTCAGCTCACGCAAGGCTATTGAAGGACAATGTATACATGAATATTAAAAATCACAGCTAAACTATAGAGATATCATCATTAGTGCATTTCAGTGCATATGTCCAACTGCCGAACACAGCTGTATGAGTGTCAATTTGAAACGGTTGCATTTGCTATGGGAGAACGTTCATTCCTCTATGCCTGAATTTTTCATTTCCTTGTGATTAAAACCTCCTCCTTTTAAATTATTGTTACAGGTATGAACTACTACCTGGCTGTCATACCCTTTCTGGGGGCGGTGGAGGCTGGTCTCTTTGGGCAGCTGCAGTACAAGATAGAAATATTGCCACCAGAGGAGCGAAGAGCTGATTTCTGTTACAGTGTTGCCGACTGCCGGTCTCACAATCCCAAACTCATGGATGAGTGGAAGGCCTATTTTGAAGTAAATAATTTTACTCTTTTTTTTTTTTTCATATTTTGTAGGAAATTATACCAGAATATTACTTTTAAAAACTATTATTACTGTTATTTGTAAGATTCAGAGAGCTTGGTTTGCTTTCAATAACAGCTTGATATAAAAGTAACAAGCAGAAAAAATGAAAAACATGAGATAAAGTGAGTCAGAGTTAAGAAGGTAGGATTTTCACACATATGGATCTTTTTCCTTCTTTTAAGATAATTCTGTATTATTAGGAGTCTATCCCAAGAGACTCTTTTGGCAACAGTTATATTTTTATTCTTGCTATACTGCTTACGTTAGCAACGCAAAATAAGAACGCAAGATAGAACATTACCCTTAAGAAATGGCCTTGCATTGGTTTTATATGGTTCATTTATTCCTTTGAACATCTAAAAAACTGAAAATGCTGAAACTTCATTCAGAAGAACACTTATTTATTCAAGTAGATATTCTCTTTCCTTCTCATTCAGCTGCTCCCTAATCCATATTTCTTACTTCGAAGATACAATAACTATGTTTATAGATAGACTTCTATAGTCATCATTTTTGTTGGTAGGCAAATAATTGATAATAAGAAAATTTAAACCGTAAGTCCCTCTTGGAAACTCTGAGTGAATCATAGAATCATAGAACCATAGAATTGTCAGGGCTGTAAGGGACCTTAAAGATCGGCCAGTTACGACCCCCCTGCCATGGGCAGGGACACCTCCCACTAGATCAGGTTGCTCAAAGCCCCATCCAGCCTGGCCTTAAAAACTTCCAGGGATGGGGCTCCCACCACCTCTCTGGGCAACCTGTTCCAGTGTCTCACCACCCTCACGGTGAATAACTTCTTCCTAATGTCCATTCTGAAATGAACCATCTCTAGTTTTAATCCATTCCCCCTAGTCCTACCATTACCTGACATCCTAAAAAGTCCCTCACCAGCTTTCTTGTAGGCCTCCTTATGATACTGGTAGGCCACAATAGGGTCTCCTCAGAGCCTTCTTTTCTCCAGACTGAACAACCCCAACTTTCTCAGTCTGTCTTTGTAGGAGAGGTGCTCCAGCCCTCGGATCATCCTCGTGGCCCTTCTCTGGACACGTTCCAGCACATCTATATCTTTCTTGTAGTAGGGGCTCCAGAACTGGACGCAGTACTTCAGGTGGGGTCTCACGAGAGCAGAGTAGAGGGGGAGAATCACCCCCTTGACCTGCTGGTCACATTTCTTTTGATGTAGACCAGGATACGATTGGCATTCTGGGCTGCAAGTGCACACTGACAGCTCATGTTTAGCCTCTCGTCCACCAGTACCCCCAAGTCCTCTTCTTCAGGGCTGCTCTCAAGCCAGTCACTGCCTAGCCTATATCCTTGCTTGGGATTGCCCCAACCCAGATGGAGGACCTTGCACTTGTTCTTGTTGAACTTCGTGAGGTTGGCATGGGCTCACCTCTCCAGCCTGTCAAGGCTCTGGATGGCCTCCCTTCCCTCCAGCATGTCAGATGCCCCACACAGCTTGGTGTCATCAGAAAACTTGCTGAGAGTGCACTCTATTCCACTGTCCATGTCTCTGATGAAGATGTTAAACAAGACTGGTCCCAGTACTGATCCTTGAGGGACTCCACTTGTCACTGGTCTCCACTTGGACATGGACCCATTGACAGCCACTCTTTGTGTGCAGCTGTCAAGCCAGTTCTTTATCCACTGAATCATCCATCCGTCAAACCCATCTTTGGGTTGGAGACCAGGATGTCATGCGGGACAGTGTCAAAGGCTTTGCTCAGGTCCAGTTAAATGACGTCAGGTGCTCTCCCCTTGTCTATTGATGTTGTGACCTTCTCATAGAAAGTAGAGATTTTAGGAGCAATACTGGATTTGTTTTCTTAAACATTTTTCCTAAGCATTGTATTTCAGAACTTATAATAAACGATCTACTCCTCAAATAGCCATAATGATAACCATTAAGAATCATTTTCTTACTTTCTGAAAATCTCTAGAAAGTTGTGGCTGAAAGAGCATAAACAGGTTTTCAAGGAACCTAATATTTTGGCTCAGAAGTTTCCATGACACTTAGATACAAAAGTCAATTGAATTATTGTGACAGAATACCTAGATTATGTGGGTAGAACCCTCACTCTGTTGAAGCCAAAGAACAGTAACTCCAGCTAACTTCAGTGGGGTTATGTATTCACTTTATAAATCTATATTAATCATCTTTTTCTCCCTATGTCAGACATTATAGTTACTTACAAAGCAACACATTCTAACTACTCAAAAGCAATTTCCCTTAGCTTGCAAACTTAGTATTTTGTGAGATACGTGCGTATGTCTGAAAAATTCATTTGGTTTAAACCACCACCCTGTTTCTCTGCCATTTTTCTTCCCTGTTGCTGCAGTATCTGTTGTCTACAGAACACAAAGCCGGGAGTCCTGCAACCTTCTCCTCCTTCAAAATGGATGATGCCCTTCGTCTTATGTGGAGAGCGCACGTTTCCTCCATTGCTTATGCGCTGCCCAAGTTCCAGGACAGGTACCAAGATGAAAGAGGTGTCCCAGGGGGATCTTCCCCCTGGAAGGATAGTAACCCAGCAAAGTCAGCATGAACTTTCTTACTTTAGACCTTTACTCTTTAGGCTCTATTCTTCCTTCCACTCTCTTGGAGCACGAGATGACCAGCGAGAGATGGCTGCCCAGGCTGCGATGTGCTGGCAGACTGTGGGTTTAACAGGAGATGTTGATTCCTCTCTGGGAGCTGCAGCCAGAGTCAGGAGCTGTGTCTAGTCTGGGCAGAGGCAGCCATGCCAGGAGAAATTAGATGTAAAATGCTGAAGTAGGCTTTAATTCACTGTGACACTGAGACTGCTCAGGATTTTATACTGAACAAAATGTATTTGGGATAAATGTGTTCTACAGTAGATTTCAATTATCTGTTACATTTTTCTTTTTATCTCTTCCAGCTTAAAATATCTCTCTGATCCAGAAGCAAATTTTGGTGAAGACTGGGCTAATGCTGTAGATTTCATTGCAGCCACACACTTCTCTACAGCTTTACAGACCACAAACGAGTTCCAGGCTTTCCTGCCCCAGAGGATGCTCACTGAAGGGGATGTCCTCCCATCCATTAGTGACTTCAGTCCACAGCAAAATAGAGTCCTGCTTTCAATGAGAGCTCTTCACAAAGCAAATCAATTAACAGGTACAAGACTGATCTACAAATGCTTGTAATCCATAGATATTTAATATCTTGTTCTCTCTTTCTATACCTTTCTCCATATGAACACTTGGTTTTTTGATATACAATAGTATAAACACTTCCTAGAGACTAAAAATAAAACAATACAGCTAAAAATAAAACAATAAGTAGACAACACACCAGAGAGCAAATGCAGTGATGGGTTAACACTGTCGCTATGCAGTGAGGATTTCACATGAGACAAATGGATCCTTTGTTGGAGCAGATGATCTTAATTTCCCCACCCCCCTATTTTTCATAAGAACTTTGAAAACGCAAAGGCTATTTTGTGTTTCACTAGTTACATCTGAAATCATTAAAGCTGTAAATGAAGTTACTAAATCAGTTGAGGTCATTACAAAAAATGGGCAAACGAACATGATCAATAGTTTGAGCATCCAAAAGCATTCTGGTTTTGGTTTTTGTTGTTGTCTCAATCTTTGGACTAGAAAAGAATATTCAGACTGCCCCAGCAAAATACTACTTGTCCCAGTAAAACCGAAAACGTCGGACTTTCACTAAAATAAGTTGTGCATCACCATCCAGCGGTGAGACCCAGAATTGCATCCTTCCGAGGTTTCAGCTCATTCGTAGATATTGCTAGGCTGGATATTTTTGTTTGTCCTTTGTGAAGGAAAGTTATTTTGAATCCCGAAATGAAAATACGATATAAAAATGCACTGCAAAACTATTATCCAGAGCTATGTCATTTTTTTTGTGATCATCTCCTTCTGTCCATACATTTCCGTGAAAATTCTCTCACTAGTTGTATTTGTAGCTGAAGAAGACATGTAATGAAGCTATTCGAAGTTATAAAAGAGCATCCCGGCATCAGAGAGTGCTTCCCTCACACCTTCCACACAGCATTATTCCTCAAAGCCTGAATAAGGATTTTAACAGCTCCATCCCATTCCTGGTAGTCTATGCCACAGTTCAGGGTTTCTTGAAACTTTGTCCAGGAGGGGAGGGGGGCACAGCCAGGAAAAGCACCACCGGCAGGGCAGCAAGGAGGGAGCAGAGCACCAGGGCAGTTGAGGGCAGTACCGGAGGGACAGAGGAAAAGAAGTGTGAATGCTGAAAACGGTATAGGGAAGAAACAAGAGGGCTGAAGGAATTTCATGAAGATGTAGCCATAATGAAGTCTGTAGCTGAAGTCCCCTGCCTTGCAGATGGGAGATTTCCTCAACTCTGCTTTAAAGGGATGGGCTTTGCATTCAGCTGAGAGTCAAATGCCAGCTAACGCAACTGGTGACTGCTTCGCAGGTCAGAAAAGGAGCTTTAAACCAAATTTGACTTCGGCCTGGATCCACAGCCTCAGCAGAGACTTGAAACACTAGATCGTATTGCTACAAAATTCAGATGACAAAATGCAACACACAGGTTTTTTAGAGTAAGATTCCTCAAAATTTTAAATACATCCTGTAAGATGTGGAGTCCTCTTCTGGTGCTGCAAACTTCAATAACAGATAGAGGGTCTCAGTACCTCTTAGGATGGGACCCTGTCCAACCCAGAGTGAGATTTGATTTCTTGATTGAGAGCCCGATTACTCTTTATTATTCTCTAGCTGCATCTGCCAGTCCAGTAGGGACCTGTATTGAGAGAGTGCTGTGTTATCTCTAAAGCTTCTCGACACACGGGCAGTGAGAAGCTTCAATTTAGTGCTCTACCCCTCACCGATACCCAAAGGCAGAACAGCAGATGCTTTGTTATTGGACACCTTTCCTGCTGTCCCCACTTTTCATGCGGTCCTCCTGTGGTCCTCCTAGGCAAAAGGGAGGGGTGGCTGACACCCCGGAAGGCTGTGCCGCCATCCAGAGAGACCTGGACAGGCTGGAGAGCTGGGCGGAGAGGAACCTTATGAAATTCAATAAGGGCAAGTGTAGGGTGCTGCACCTGGGGAGGAATAACCCCCTGCACCAGTACAGGTTGGGAGCTGACCTGCTGGAGAGCAGCTCTGGGGAAAGGGACCTGGGAGTCCTGGTGGACAACAGGATGACCATGAGCCAGCAATGTGCCCTTGTGGCCAAGAAGGCCAATGGCATCCTGGGGTGCATCAAGAAGAGTGTGGCCAGCAGGTCGAGGGAGGTCATCCTCCCCCTCTACTCTGCCTTGGTGAGGCCNCTATGAAAAGACCTGTTTGCTGCCTTCTCCTCTTAACTCCTCATCCCCCTCTTACAATACCTTGCAAACTCATTTCTTCACTGTTGCCTGTTTTGTACGAAAGCATGTTTTGCAGGAGAACTAGCTCCTTTTGATTTTCTAGTAGACTTTTTTTCTACCCTCATACTTCCTCTGTGGACCCTTTATACTTCCTCTGTGGACCCTTTATCCGCCACAGAGATCAGCACTGAAAGGAGTGGGGAGCAGGCAATGACTACCCTGCAAACTGATGCTGATGCCGGACTGGTCAGACACGCTTCCCAGAGAGACACTGCTCATTGCCTGGATGAAAGTATTAGGATCATTTACTGCTTTAGCTTGAGGCCTTAGCTGACAGAAGTGCAAATTCATGGTTGCTTTGGAGTGAAAATAAAGACGTGCACAATGTAACTACCAGGCCACTGCTTCATAAGCCACGAAGCTATGTGCAATTGCAGAACAAGACCTTAACCTGCATCTTCAATCATTTTGACTTGCAGCACTGGTGACAAGGGGACAAGCCCAGTTGTCAATCAATAACAAAGGATCCTGAGCTGAATGAATGGCCCGTGTCTCCCTACACAGTTGTAGACAATTATTACCCCATCAGCAGGCTCCAGTTTTGTCTACATTTCACTGTCCACAGGAGAGTGGTGGGTGTCTGTTGCCAGACACGCACTTCATCCCTTGTGTGCTGCAAGCTGTGTGTGCTCCATGTTAATTTGACAATGTCATGTTGTGTTTCTTTCCAAGGAGGATTGCTGCTGAAGCTCTGGCAAAAGGCTATGTCTACTGAAGCAGGAAGAAAACTGGGCCAAAAACTGATTGAAGGCTTGGCTTCGAGCCAGAAGTTTGACCCAGTGGGAATATATAATGATATGAAAGAAGCGGATTTGACAGCATTCAGTTTCTTAGAGAAAAAGCAGTTCTAATCTTGATTGATTTAATCTTTTAGCAGATATGTGTCTGGTAATCTGGTCTTGGTAATTTCTTACAGCAGAATTTCCTGAGTAGCCATGTGTGCGTCTCTCTCATATTGAATCAATATTTTTATCCTTAATTTTCCTGATTAGCTCATTTGTTTAACTCATTTCCTTATAAATAGCATTCTTCACAGAAAAACTTACTTTATTACTTTTTCAGACTTTATAAATAATGTATAGTTATTGGAGACAAAATTAAATAAAGGCAGACACTGTCTAAAAAAATGCCGTAAATTTCAGGGAGTGCAGTTAGTTAGAAGAAGCTTAGCTGAAAAGTAAAATTGCCAAAAAGAAAATTGGTTCTGTTTTACCACAAACCAGGGCAATTCAGGGATCCCATAGATATGTAATCACTCAGGTCCTTGATGGTCTAATAGGTGGTCACCCGAAACTTTTCTTTGAAGTTCTGATCCAAAGCGAATGCCTCAACTGTCGAATTTGAAGCTTTAAGGCTTTTCAGATTAAATACTTCAGTACAGATGGATTCCCTCAGTATGCTGCTTTGCAACAAGTGTGTGCGTCGTGGAAATTTGGAGGCAGTCATGAGAAGCCCTGAAGCAAATGAGCTTGTTCTATAGCAGCTCTTACATGAGCAACAGAGATTTCTGGTATTTGATTCATTTCACTTACTTCAAGAAAACATTGATCCATCTATTGACTTACGTGATTACATAGTCTGTATAGCCACAGGTTGCTTTTCTCTTCCCCTAGGTCTAACCTTCTCGTTGCAGTGTGTCTTACATTAGATGTGATTACTGAGGGAGAGGTGCATTCACACCATGTGTCCTCCCAGCGCCCAGCACACTCAGACCCAAGTGCTGATCCCAGTCTTCTGAGTGATAACACATCTTGGGAATTAATTATAACAACTTGGCATCAGAGGTTGTAGGGAAGCGGGACAAGGAGCCCACAGGAAACCAGGGGTTGAAGTTCCTTAGGAAATTTGCTGATTTGGATCCTCCATCCTTACGAAAAAATCCCCCGGGAGAGTAGGCATGGCTGGAGCTCCCTTTCTGTGGTGGAGAGCAGAGGATGACAATACAGCCAGTGCCTGCTGCATCCTTTTGGATTATAGCTTGCAGTACAGCGTAGTTAAGAGTAATAGAAGCCTTAGATTTGGAAGTCAAAATAAGGGAAAGCAGCTTTGCTTTACCATTATCTTAGGTCTGCCCCACAGTTTTGGTTGCACCTAGCATCTTGATTGCCCCATATCCCTCACTTGGAAGAAGAGATGCTGGAGCAAATGGTTTCACTCTGTTGCACTCACATAATGCATTTCACCCCTAGCTGTTGACAGCATTCCTGACACGCGTACAACAGCCAAAGGTTTTCTATGGACATCAGGGGTGAGATTTGGACGCCCGGCTTTTCCCCCAGCACCAGAATGCCTGAAAGAAACCCTTGCAGCCTTGGTAGCAGCTCAGCAAGGGCCCTTCCAGCAAAGACCTTCCAGCAGGCACCTTCCCAGGCTGCCCTGAGCAGCCCACCCTCCCACCGAGGCAGGAGCTGGGTGTGGGGGAGCCACACCATCCGGGACTGCTGCAGGGTATCCCCACGCCTGCGAGGGAGCCCATCGGCAGCCTGGAAAGGGATGCTACACCCAGCACCGCTTTCCAGAGGAAATGGCCAGCCACTCTGTGCCCACTGGGCACAAGCCCTTGGTGTCTCTTTGTGTTGCTAGTCCATCTCCAGGCAGCGGGAGAAATATCAGGTCCTTGGGAGTCTCCGCACATCCTGAAATATTAGCCGGGTACCAAGTAAAAGAAGGAAAAGTAAATTATTTCTGTCCTTCCGTGCCGCTTTCCCAAATCCTGTCTCCCAAAACTTGCATAATATTTGCACTGCAAATTAAGAAATAATTATCAAGACATTGAGCAGTTAAATGCTATTCTGTCCTTTAATGTCTTGGACAAAGGTTTCAATTATTCATTGTCATTTTATGGATAAACTCTTAATGTACCATCATTAGCTAACAATTTTCAAAGGAAATACTTTAATGAGGTCTAAGAAAATGTGGGAGTTTTTACCTTAATTACCTGGATCATAGATCAGAGTAATTAGATTCCAACAGACTTTAGGTATAATCTAAAAGTAATTACCACAGCTGCCAGCTGTTAAAATATTAAGTTAATTGTGCTCCAGAAAAATTTGAAAAAAAAAATTTCACCTTTTCTGTGGTCAGCTTAGATTTAACCTAAGATGTGCTTTGAGAAAACAAAAAGAGACATTGATACAAATAGGGAAAACAAATTTACAAATTGCAAACTGCTGCACTTGCGGGCATATTTGTAAAACATTTTTTTCTAAAGCTAATATCACGTTGTCAGGATTTATAACCACATTAGGAATTACTTTGGTATTTTGAAAACCAGCCATCTTTCTTAATACAGCATTGGACATTTATGTGTTTTAGACTTTTTTTTCCTAGTCCAGCACACCAACTGACCAGGTAAAGGCTTTAGAAATTGGCCAGCAATTGCACTTTGGAGGTTGAAGCACAGGTAAAAGTTTAGACAAAACACGGGGTGATCGATTCTTGCAAGCAGAGCAGAGCCAGGTATCTCTAAACAGAATAGATGCATCCAAGTAAGAAAACATACAGGTGTCAGAAAGGAAGCGGAGAGGAAAGCATCAAGAGCAGGCAGCTCAGGCACGGTTGGGTGTCTCTAGAGAAGGATGGGAGAGCACTGGAGGAGTTTGATTGCTAGTTAGTGTGAGCAAAAGCTGATACCTACCACAGCAAGTGTTTGCCCAGCAAGGAAGATTTGCAAAGCAGAGTGTGTTTTCTTACTCAGCATTACTCTGGGGTTTGCAGCCCTGTTTTCACACCTTTTACATGTACAATTTCTTTGCCGAGGACTGTTTGGCATTAATCGGGGCTGGTTTCTGTTTCACAGAGGTGCTGTGAGAAGAAAACATAAACACAACTGGCTGCAGCTCCAGAAAGCCAGGAAGTTAAACCTCTGTACACACTTGCAAATAATGAGCCTAAGGGGATTGAAACAAACAACATTCAGGAGGGAAGGTTAGAAATGGATATTTCAGAGAAAAAAAATCCACCAGGAAAGAGCCTGACCATCCTCAAAGCCTGGGCGATAGGGCTGACTCCTGCGGCCCTCCCACAGCTCTGTGGGGACGATGGGGAACCACTGCCCTCCTCTCCTGAGTCTACTTTATGCTCTGTGATCCCTAATCTGCACAGAATTATTTGTGCTCTTTTCCTTTCCAGCCTATGCTCTCTAGATGCTTTTTGCTGGTGGAAAAAAGCACTTTCCTCTACACTTACCAGATATGGAAGGAGAGTAAAGACTTACTTGCCCAGGGCAGTCTTTAATCTGGCATCTAGCAGGTTTTGCTGTGAAGCAGAAGATGTAGGTTTGAACCCTCTCAGAAACAAAACAGAACCTAGTATAAATACTTCAACTGTTGATGCACAATATTAAAAAATTACCGCATTTCCCAAAACCAAACTGCTCAATTACTTTTTCAGACCAGGGTGAGTTGCCTGCTCCCCTCGGCAGGGTGATGCGAGATGTGGACCTCCAGATCCCACTACTGAAGGCAGTGAGATTCAAGATGACACACTGATTTTATAGCATTTCCCTCACCCTAACCTTGGTGGCTCCAGGAGGAGTATGTTGCCTTTTTCACATCTCATGTTGAGCCTTCATATACAGAGTGCAAAGAGCTGGCATCGGATACTTCCTTCAGTTTAATTTTTGAAGAAAAATCCCAGCTCGGTACCACCTTTCCCACTGCTATTTAATTTTTGCTGTGATGTTGGACACCAGAGCATTTCCTGGGCTCTCTTCTATTTAAGTTTTAAATGCTTACAGCCCATATTCACAGAGGCATTCGGGCTCCCAACACCCAGTAGGATGGTTTAAGAATTTGAATATACTTGCAGATCTGAACCTAAACTCATTTTGGATCTAAACTTCTGTACTACAGATGAGGTAACATGAGCCATAAGGCATCTTAAGAACCACTTGCTTGGTGTGAAGTGTAGCACTGTCCCAGTCAGGGGCTGGTAAGGGTTTCTAGGAGAGCTCAGGGGAGCCC
The DNA here is from genome assembly GCA_013400135.1 of Rhinoptilus africanus. NCBI lineage: Eukaryota > Metazoa > Chordata > Aves > Charadriiformes > Glareolidae > Rhinoptilus > Rhinoptilus africanus. Next base: position 433,409 of record VXBO01007998.1, read on the forward strand.
AGGGCAGCAGACCTGCCAGACTGCACCAGCTGGAAAGGACTCCTCCAGCTGGGAAACGCAGTCAGTCACTCAAAACAGGGGTCAGAGGACAAGGAGTGGAGGCAGAATCACATAAAGACTTGTTACAAGGCATTTATACCTCCTTAAAAAATTACTCTATTTATCTAACATGTTTATCTAGAAAACACATGATAATTTGTTAATGTTTTTTAACTGATTCATGCCTAACCAAACTATTCAGGGTAGAAATTGTAATGAAATAAAATCTTTAATTTCTCTCACTTCCTTCTGCAAACTATCAGTAGCTGTGGTACAGAGCTACAGGAACTGTTTGTGCCTATGTTTGCAAGAAAGGACTGTGACAGGTATGGTGGGACAGAGAGCGGCAGTATAAACCAGCCTTGAGGACTGGAAAAAAAGTGTCATTTTAGAAAGAAAGGGTGTTTCTGCCTCTCCTTTCATGCAATGTTAGGCCCCAAAATGCTAACAGATGTGATCACTGAACATAAGGAGAACAGGTAGCTGGAATAAGGTGGGAAAAGGAGAAGAGTCTTTTTGCTGACAACGTAGCAGCAGTACTGAACGGGACAACCCCCTGAGCTCTGCTCAGCCCCTTCCTCTGTGCCATGAGGATAAGCAGGATTATGAAGGAGCCAGTGTATTTGCAAGAATGACAGATTGTAACTTCTGAGGCTGTCCTAGGAAGAGCTAAGCCAGCCTTGCCACTTTCCGAGGCTGGCCTGAGCCGATGACTGCTGGCACTGCTGTACCCAAAGCCGCAGGGACGGTGTCACAGACAGCACTTGTACGTACAGGCATTTCTTAAATTCTGGAGGGATCAGACCCTTGAGACACCATCTATCCATTTCCACATAGTCCCAAATCTTATCATACATGAGGAATTTAAAGTTATGTGAGAATGTAAAAATGGCTGGACTGAGCTACCCATCCCAGTACCCACTCTCTGCCGGTGGCCAGCAGCAGTGGAGTAGGGCAAGAGCAGCAGCAGCAAGGCAAAGGCAGGGCAATCCTTCCTCCCACCCAGCCTGCCAGCCTCTGACAGTCTGCATTTACTTCAGACCCACACGGTTTGTCAGTCCCAGAGAAAGAGTCACAAAAGGCTACACTAGAAAATACAAAAACCCAAGAAAAGAGACAGAGGAAGCTCGTCAAAGAGAGGTACTATTGCAAAGCACAAGAACACTCCCAGCACGCAGGCAAACTAAAAAAAAAAAAAAAAAAAAGAGGAAAATTTAAAAAAAAAATAATCCAGCAAAAACCTGCCACTAGTACATGAAGTAGAAGCAAGAAAACTCTTTCTCTTCAGAGACTATCAGTTTTAATATGGTGTCAAGGAGTGGAAAGTTAACAAGGTAAAGGCACATTAAAGTGAAAAATTGTTAGAAAAACACCTGGGCAGCCTTAGGATAGGTAGAAAAAGTATCACATGTGTTAAATGAAGAAATACCCAGAATAAACAGCGGCTTCTTATTGGGAAGAATGTGGTAGATAAGTGTTTGTTTAACACGTTGTATTTAAACAAAAGAGCTTTTGGCATTTAAAGAAGAATGCAGAGAGAAGGGTCTTCTTATCTTCTCAGACACAAAGGCTGGATATATAAAATATGTGCATGTTGATCATCCAAACAGAAAATGCCATCTCACTAAGGGCTTATGCACACATGGAGTGCTGCAGAAGCAGCTGCTCCTGAGCGGGCCTTCAGTGAAAACACACTGGAAATACTTCTTAGCATTAAAAGAGATAAGCCTTTAAGCTAACAGGTCTGCGCAAAAGCTTATGCCAATCTTTTGCAAAGCAAATAACTTATTATTTAAATACATGTGTATTCTCCCCAGGCATAGCGATTGTGGTCTCTGTTCAGCTGAAAATGCCTTTCCCCTCTTGAGCGCAGTCTTCTTGAGCAGTAATGTCTGGGAATGATAACCAGGTCCCTCAAGGATCACGGTGACATTATAGCTTTGTCAAACATGTATTAGCAAACAGTACAAAATCACTGTGGTCATCTGTATGGCAGAAGGGAATCTCAGTACTTACTAAGTATTACACATCGAACACGAGCCTTTTACTAGGACTTTACTTCATACCTCCTCCCTCCCTCTGCTCTTTCCCCAGCAAGGCTATGCATCCTTCCCTCGCAGCACAGCACCACGGCCCCTCTTCCACGCCAAGAACCAAATGCAAATGCCACTGTCCCTCTGCATCATGCAAATTGAACAGCCAGGCTCGTTCTCATTTCTGTGACAGAATATGAGGTTAGCTCATGTGCCTGAGGAAGAGATACTGGAGACACCTCTGCTACTAATATATTTACAACTTTCATAAAATCTGCCACCTTTACTCACATGAATAAAACTCATTGAATTCAATGAGGCTGAATATACAAGACAGGATTGTTGCATGTGACAACAGTGGCAGAACCAAACTCCTTATGCGACGGGACCTATATGAAGAAGACAAATTGCTTTTTTGGAAGTATTTTAAAGGGAAAAAGTTGCAAAAAGAGCTGATAAGTCTTGGTTTTGTTCACAAACTAGTTCCCAGATGCTTTTATAGAATGTCTGAAAGAAGCTTAGATTTGTTGGGAAAGTGAGTGCATCCCACCCCGCTCACACCCATCCTAGCACCTAAGGCATCTGATGAGTCTTGTTTTTCTAGGCTGCCTCAGCCTCTTCATGCATGTCAGTTGCTCCAAGTCCTCAGTCACCTTCATGGCCCTTTGTTGGACCCACTCCAGTGTGTCCATGTTCTTCTTGTACTGGGGAGCCCAGAGCGGAAGAGGTCGCCTCTCTTGACCTGCTGGCACAGCTCTAATGATGCCCAGGAGGCTGTTGGCTTTCCTTTCTCCCTTTCTAGCTGCAGAAGTAAGGCTTCTGGTACTTCAGTGAAGGAAAATTGTGATAGTAACATATTTTTCAGACATCCAGCAGAGGACAACATCACATTCATTAAAAAAAATATAAAAGTCAGTAAAATACATAACAAAATCTTTTTATTTAAATACCAGACTGGTTTGCTGGCATAACAAACTGGGCTGTTTTGAGATGCTACAAAGAGAAATACAGATTTTTGTTGAAAATGCTTAAAATGTATTTCAAATACCCACAAGTGACGTGTCAGCCAGTTACAAGTTTTGTACACACCTGCAAGCCTCCGTATTAACTAGTGATATGCAAAACGCTGTATGCTACATATGCATGGAATCAAAGCGCTCTGAGCGATATTCTTAATACTTACATCATAATTGATTTTAATGAGGATGAACATTTATCTTGAATAAATTAATGTGAGACAATATTGAGAAATCCTAAATTAATTTGCATTAGTGAAAATTAATCATTCAGTAGAATTTTAAAAGGCAATTCTGAAGATACTGTACTGTCTGCTTGAAAGGACTTTTTCTTTAAAGTGTATTAAGGCATTTTTGTGAGCGTTTGCTTTTTAACTCCTCAGTAGAACTAAAAATACGGTACGCCTAGGCTTTCTAAACGTTCCCTTTCTCCACCCTGCTGTCTGGGATTTCTGAATATGCCACTCTAATCAAGCTGCTGTTGAGTCTGGAAACTCTTGGCACATCAATGGTGTATTTACACATCAGTCCTCAGTACTTTTCCCTGAGAGTCAAAGCACTGCCAGAGGGATGTGCGCTTGCCCTAGATCTAACACTTCTGGATACACAGCTCTCGCTATGCATGCACTGCCCAGTTCTTATTCTTACACACCGTAAATGCTGGGTATCAGACTCGCTCTGCTGGAACACAAGGACTAGGTCCAGTGCCACCCAAAGATGTTAAGGCTGTGATTGCACACAGCGATCCCAGACAGGAATATGACAGCTCTAATGTCAGCACCAATTATGTGCTCACTGCCAAGCCCACTGAGACGCTTGTCTGTGTAAGCAGAGGCTCTCCCTGCCACTGCTTGGCATTTGGACGGTAGGGGCAGGGCACAAAAGGAAGTCCCTCCTTCTGGGACAAGGAGGTTTTGTATCCTTTCAGATAGTATGTAACCATTTGGCTGTCATTTTTCATTTTCAGAACTATAGAGTAAAAGGAAATTCTTCAAAGCAAACATTTGTTTTGTTTTAAAAAGGAGAAGAGATCATGCTGCTCTTCCTGTTGCCTCTCTCCAGTGGGGCAGTGGTGGCCTTTCACGCGTGATGCTGAGAGGTCCTAGACTCTTTAGTGGGAATATGAGGTACCACAAAGTGCCTGTCAGCACTGCTTTTCCCAGACCTCTTAAAGGGGGCAGCGTGTGCCTTTTTCTCAGTTGGGAGGGTGAGCACTAACACTACTCTTTAAGCTCCAGCTTCTGTCCTTCCTTGCTGGCTCTGTTTTCATCAGGTTGCTGAACATAACAGCAAAATATATGGCTCTCGTGTGATTCTAAATAACTTGAGCTGTGCAAGGTGTTATGGAGATGGCAATACTATCTAATTTAGGCACCCCAGGTCCTTCTGAGTAGCACTTCCCTCTAGGAGGAGTGGCACTGCTTTGCAGGGTGAATTTCTTGTCTTGCAACAGTACTACTTGTGCAATAACGCACTGCTCATGGTTTGAAAGAGTGGTAGAACCTGCCTGTTTGCAATCTTGAGCCTTAACCTGAAGCATATGTGACCAAAGAAGTGGACATTCACCTTAGACAACCCTTCCTTCCCCTCTCTACCTTTTCCTCCTCCAAAAACCAAAGGCAACAACAATACAACTATTTCAGTAAGGGATGTTCCTTTTGCATATGCCCTACAGTGATTCAGAAAATCAACTGGTATTTCAGGAGCAATAAGAATGAAGGATTGGATATGGCATCATTATCTGAATTCATGAATAAATATGTGCAGAAGAACTTTGTCCCTTCAAAGGGTCATGAGACATTAGCTGGTTTGACTTCTTATTTAGGACGAGCAAGCAGTTTAGTTTCTCAGGGGATTATTATATTTAAGTTACAGCCTCATATGCTCTTCATGAGACAAGAAGGACACTTTCATGATCAGCTTTTTCTTACAGTTGCAGTCGATCTTAATATGTGAAGGACACAGCTTCCTATTTATTTCCAGTTAATTTCAGAATTGTTTTGCTTCAGATGTCTCTGAAAACAAACAAAACAAAATGACAGGGTGAAACAGAAAGTCTACATTTGGATTTAAAAATTACACAGAGAGTGCAGGTGAATGAGCTCTTGAGTCAAATTAATGGCTGCAAGTTAGAGTTCATCTGTGCTGTAAAATGGTTTGTCAGTACAATTATACCAGCAATCCCAAGACTATAGCAAAAATAAAGCTAATATATCACTCCGACCCAGCTATGCCAGTAACTTTGCCTAAGTATGTGACACTCGTATCAGTAAATTTTTCTTTTACCAGCACATCTTATGCAGTTTAGGGAAATGTTTGTCCTATATGGGGCAAACAGCTCATTTAGTCAGTGTAAGCTGTGACTCCATCTAAAAGTTTTCCTGGTGTTTCTCCAGTATGACTACACCCATGATGCCTGTGTCATGTTGCTGGTCTGTCAGACATGGGAGAAGAGAGAGGCTTGGGAAGAGGCTTCCAATAGGTGTGCCCAGGGGCTGGGGTAAGATAGATGCAGACCTGGAGGGAAGTTGATTAATAATTTAATTTATATTTAATGGCAATATGCCAGAGTGCTAAGACTTCAGCAGTGGTCTCTTTTCCCAGCTATGCCACACTACAAAACCCCATGTTTTACTGCGCCTTCTAGGGTGCAGGTAGGAAGAACATCTAGATAATCATGGTAGTCTGGTAGTCTTAGAGTCTCTGAACCTACAGCTGCTTTGAGACAGGCTGCTTGAAATCCTGCCTGTGTCAAAGCTAAGAACTGAATTGCAGCTCTTGGAGCAATGCACTATTTATTTGCTCCCTCTCGACTCTTCCTTCCTTTGTAATCACCATTGATTGCACCCTGGGAAAAACGCTTCCATTTGCACATCAGGGAAAAGTGAAAATACTAGGCAGTAGAAAAAGTACCTAACAATGAAAATTAACAAAGCAGATGATGCTCCCAAATCTGCATTGAAAACTACTTAAGAGGAGAGGGATTTTCAAAATTGCTGAGAACGCTCTATTCCAGTTACAGATTTGAGTTCCTCACTTCACTATCCCTGAGGCTGCAAAGTTTGCCTCAGCCTTTAAGCTAGAGGCAAGGGGAGCTACGAAAGAAACAGCTGGCTTAGAGGGTCAGTGGTATGAAAGCTCTGGACAACAGTACAAAAGGATTAACGAAGATGCAGTAGGGTCAGAAAGGTTGGGTTTCAATTGTAGCATTGTCTGTAACCTTCTGTTATACAGGAGCTTACATCTCGGTATAACCAAGGTAAAAAATAAAAAAATTCCACCTCATCCTGTTTCATATAATTACTTTTTTAAAAATCAGTACAAATTGAAAATACAGAAAAGCACTTTGTTCAAACAAAATTGCCTCAACTGTTGAGTTCATGACAAGGGGAAAACACAGCTGCGTAGTTTTTTCATTCCTTACTGCATTTATATTTTTCCTTTTTTGGCTCCTACTTAACAAGCGCCCAGGCTTAGTCAGCTGGGACCATTCCTTTTCAAGCACTTGTGTGACATTCAAGTCCAGAGAGCAAGGTCCTGAAACAGCCTGACACCATTACTCATTTTCAGCTCTCTGAGCGGTTGGGCCGTGTTGCTTCTGTCTTTTTCCAGCCACGAGTATACAACCAGTTATCAGCACTGGAGACAGAAGATGCCTTCCCTGGTTTTGCTGTCGTTGGTTGTTGTTATTGTTGCTCCTGCATGCCTCCACCTTATTTTTGTTTGCAGGGACATGGGATGAGACATTATAAAAGCACCAGAGCTATTCCAGTTCTTTGCAATGAACCTTCTCTCTCCCCATTTTTCTCACACTCCAGAAAATCTTTAAGATCTTTAATGCCGTCTAAAAGACTGTCACACTGAGGGCTTTCCCTATTAAAAAAAAAAAAAAAAAAACAACCAAAACACAAAGCAAAAAGAAAAATTAAAACCAAAAGCCCCCAAACAATTCATGGGAATAAAAGGAATGAAATTTGGGTTGTTGAAAAGAAAGCCACACGTTTTTAATGTGCTCAGAGTTTTTTCCTACTTTCCCTTGAATCTTTCATGAAAGTTTAAAATATGTTAATGGTGGTTGTTGCTATAGCAAGCTCAGGCTTCTGTAGTGAAGTCCCTTGTTTCATTGCTTATTGTTCTGAAGTGATGAGGTCATGTTAACATCATTGACCCTCTGGGCACATTTATTCTATGAAAATTAACATAGCAATGACCTGAGGCAAATCTCTTAGTGTGAGGACTAGTTCTTACTAATATCATCCTGGCATGTTTTGGCCCAGATGGTGGAAAGATTTTTTGAGGGCACTGAGGAAACCCTGCAAATAATAAATAATGATATTCTGAAAGTACACCTGATTGTTGAGGTTTACTTCTGTACACTAAAACAATTTTCCCCTCTAATAACTCTGTTTTAAAGTAATTTGGATTAATAGATTTCATTTTGATAGATCATATATATCAAATATTTAAAAGTGGATATTAATAAATAGCATAAATGTCCTGAGGAAAGGAAGGACCCTGGGTGGGAAATGGTTGACTGATGAGTTCTTGAAGCAGAACTGGCATGATCAGATGTCAAGCATTTGGCACAGATGAAAGAGACAACTCATTTTTGTGCATTATTTGCTTGTAAGTAAGCCTAAACCAGCTAATTTTGTTATTTTTAATAGCCTCTTCAACCACCTGTGTAGCATACATGCTCAAAAGCCGATTTTTTAAAAGTCCATTTTACCTGTCTAGGTATTTTATAGGGTTTTTGATCACATTAAAAGTTAATTTCATATGCCCACATCAAATCCATGTTTCTCAAAAATGCTCACAGGTGCAAGCACAGAAGCTAGATAGAAATTTTAACTGCTGGATAAAAGCCATAATGGAGGATTTCTGATGTCAGGGGGGAGACTAGCAGGCTGGAGGAGCTACACGCTTCTTGGCTAGTTAATGATTTCAGACTGTGGATACTTCTGTCAGTAACCGAGGATGATAATTTATGGGATTGGTTCATAATCGAAGACAGACTGTGATCTCCCTTAAGGCGGCAAAGGTCCTTTATTTCATGTTTTGCTAGAGCCCTCAAAGAAGACAACTAATAAAGTGAAAACTTACCTCTATTGATAGGGAGTTTAAAGGGCAGGTGGATAAAGTCTTAAAGGAGCTAATGTCATGACTATAAGTAATATAATTAGAGGCTGATCCCCTAGGCTGGCATTTCTTCTTGAAACCGTACTTTTTCCTTAATGATATAGTGAAAGAACTACTTTTGTCAAAAGAGAGTTACATGCTCTCCTTCTTGACTTCTTTATGTGATAGAGCAAGTCCCCCGTCCTCAGCAGCATGTGGACTGAGGAAGTAATGCGTTATGTGAAACGCCCTACTTTAATTCTGCAGTCTTTCCTGTAACTTTGGAGTTTCTGTGGCTGTGAACAGGGGAAGAGATGGCCACACAGACACCAGACACATGTCATGTTTCTGAGGGGTTTGAGCATTTCAGAAAAAAAATAACACCTTACTTCAGATTCAGTACTCAACTAGAATAGAAATATTGCATTCCATTTAAAAACAAATACAAAGTACATTCTGAAATAAAAAATCACGTCATAATAAAATAATTTTTAAAATCTCTGAAACACAACAATTGAAGTTTTGCTGTGTTTTCAGGGGTTTCTCTTAACAAGGTAAGCTATTCAGCTGAATCAAGTGAAGTTCATAGAAGGTTTAGCTATGAGCAAAAAGAGCTGGGACTACACAGTTTCACTCAGATCTAGAAAAAAAGTCTAATCTGTGTTTAGCTGGAAATGATGCTTGGAGCTTTTCAGAAGCAAAGGCCCTCTTCACAAGCACTTTATGTCTCTTCAGACTGCCAGAGCAGAACCTCAAGGATTTAGTGAAAACACAGGTAATTCCTGAAAGCTTTTTAAGAGACAAACCTTAGTCATGCACAAGGCATCTGCTTCTACAAAGAGAAAAAGGATTGCATTTAGAGTACGATAATTTGTTATAACAAACTGGCACAAATCAGACAGGCTTTCTGAGGCAAAGCCTTTGTCTGGGTTTCTGTGTATTTTTATAAGGAGAACTGTTGGTCTAATTAAGGTTTTGTCACCACCCGCAAACCTGGTCTTGTCTGTGCACTTCTGTCATCAGACCATAGACAAACCATAGAACAACCCTTTGACAAAAGTGACATTGCTGAAAGCGACAGGGGGTCACAGGCGGCAGCTCAGAGGTGCGATTCCTGCATTGTTCACAGAAGACCTGGGGCAACAGTGGCAGCCCCTGTAAACCCCCCCTCATTTTGGGGAGTGAAAGTTACCAACCAGTCTGAAAAATCACTCTGCTCACACTTGTTTGCATCTATAAGCAATCAGAGGTCACACTCACCTTCTTCCTTCAGACAGTGCATGCTTATTTCTAACTGTGGCATCTTGAAATACTTTTCTGATGTTTTCTATTACGTTTTCATCCACATAGTCGTAGTTGTGCTCTTCTTCCTCTTCCTTTTCTGCCTCACAGTTTCCAAGTCCCTGATTTGTTAGATCTGAGTAATTAGCAAAAAATAACTGTAAGGAAATGGAAGACTCTAAAAATGTACAATTCATACAGGCAGACCTGTGGGGTTTGACAGGAAGCCTCATGTTTAGTAGAGCTGAGAGAATACTGCATTTTTTAATGCAGAAAGTTTCACCTGAAATGGTAAAACAGCGTGAAACACAGCCTTTGGTGCAGTGGTTTTGGTTCCTGTTTGGTTGATTTGCTACAACGTAACCTGAAACAACCTGCAAATGCATACCTGACCTCCCAGAAAAGCCGTGCTTGTCAAACAGGCCCTTATTCATGGGACTGAGCTTCTCAGAGAAGAGTCCTCCCAAGATTACTCTTGCGACCACCGTGTGCCCCTTCACTGAGGAAATAGCTGTATATTCCCTCAGCTGTCTCCAAACCCCACTTATGTTCTTCCTGCGACTCCATGGCTGAGGTCTCTCTCCCTGAAAGACTGGGTAGGACTAATTTCTTTCTGAAGTTGTGATCCTCTCCTTTAAAGATTTTTTTTTAAGGCCTAAAATAATCATTAAGTTAATCAAGCAGCTCTCTGGCCATGCCTGAACGGAGTTTATTTAAAAAGACTAATTTACCTACAAGTCTATCTGCTACTTTTGACGAATGTGCAAATTAGCAAAGTGTTTCCAGATTCAGGCATCAAAAGGAAAAAATAAGACCAAACCCCAAACCCATGATGGGAAATTCAATGAGGATCTCACCCACACATGTGGCCACTATCGTGTTAATAAGAATTTCCAGGTTTGTAGTTCGTTTGCAAGTTGGCTGCGTTTAACATCAGTAAAAGTAAACTAATGAATAAAACAGTCACTGAAAGAATAAGCTAATCCCTGTGATTCAGCAAGGGAAATATTGTTTGTGCGCTTAGACTTGCTAATATGGATATAAAGTGCAGATTGCTCATGGATGGCATAGCTAGACTTCCTTCTTTCCCAACACACGCAAACAAAATGATACTCTTCTAAGCAAGACAGCTCAAGGAGAAAGGAAATGAATGTCATCAGGCCAGACTAAATCACAGCTGTGCCCAGTCCCAAACCTGTGTAGGATGTCTTCTGAAATGTATATATTTACACTTCAATAAAGCATTAAGCAATGAATAGGACAAGCTGAACGATCTCAAGGGAACTCTGAACAGGGAAATCAATGCAATTTACTTCCCTGTTTGAAAAAATATCTATTAGCCTCAACACTGAATTACTGAATTAGATATGTCATCTCAGCCTGATAAGAAAACAAGGCTTATGTCATCGTGCTGTCTGTCCATCCATCTGTCAGTCTCTTCAGCACTTTTAAAAGTTTTTTTTTGCCAATTTTGGTCAGATTTGAAAAGGGGGCAGAAGTCTCAACATGGTTACAAAAGCGAGAGTTGAATTAGTTCCTCTATTGAAAGAAAAGCATGAAGAACACAGCTGTTATACACTCCATTTGGCAGCAGACAGAAGGATAAATCAGCATGTGCATATTGGTTGGCCACTCAACACACACATAGCTCCAGACCTGCTCTTTTTCATTTTTCAGGAGTGCCATAAGGAGAGTTTTGGTTATTATCAGAGAAGAAGGAGAGGAGCAGTAGGGGAGAACAGACTTGAATACCTATTAAACCCAATTTCATTAATTCTGCTTTTCCTGGAACAATTGGTATAATTATGTTTGCCTTTATAGTGGAAGGGTAGTGCTCTGCAGACTAAAAATTTCTATTTATCTCACTTGTGTTGTCAAGCGTGTAGGATTTGGTTTTTTTTTCCTTGGAATATACTTGCTGTTTTTTCACAAATTTCAGGGTCACAAACAGTTGTCATAACTGTCCATTCTGCCCTCCTTCAAAATGTAGGCAACAGAAGTAACTCAGCCCACCAGGACCCCTCGTGAGTGCAACCAGTGCTAGAAATCCCAACTCACGTACGTACAAAGCTGCACACCTAAACGCCCCTGGCTGTGACCATAACACAGTTTTATATCTGTGATAAACATCTCCATTCAGGATTCATGCTGCATAATTAACATTCACCCACATAATAACATTTAGTGTTTATTTATGCATAACTTGAAAACAGTAGTTGTGAATTATTGTGTGAAATAATATTCTGAACTAAACAAAGTAGAACCACATCCTTATTTCTGCACATCATTCTTAAGTGAAAACACACAGAACTGAAAGTATTTGCATAAGCCAAATCTATGAACATTTTATTTGCTGTTGGCCTGGTTCTGATGCTCCTCAGTGTTAATGAGAATTAATTCTGTAGGGAGTGCTACTGAAAGCTATTGAGTGGTACCAGAATCAGAGCCCTCAAAACTAATGGACTGTTCCTTAAGCTGATATCCATCAACCTTCCTGTGATATCTTTAAAAACTTTTAAGTGCCACATTCAAAATATTTCATATGCACTGTAGGGTTGCAATTCATGTGTGGGCAATATTAATCTCCCTCTGGAATCTATTAAGCTGTTGATTGGAAAAGTTTACTCTTAAATTTAATTTCTTAAAAAATTGTAAATTTCCTGAAAGTGGTATCTGTTGACCTCTTTCACTGTCTTTTTATTTTTCAATTTTCTTCTTTGTCACTTCTTTTCTAGTCTGTCTTGCTGGCTCTATGGAATTCTTAGAGGCACTAATTTCCACTGTTGCGCTACTGCCTCTTTCTGCAAAATAAATCCTCAGTGCATCAATAGCTCTTGCAGATGAGAAACGGTCGCCACAAGTTTGAAACAATCCCATATTTCAGGGCCCATCATACCTTCTTGCAAGAGGGTAAGGAGAAGGGTGCAGGGCACCATTACACACCCCCCCAGGCTCCCAGGTGCTGCTCTGCATAGGGCTGGTGGAGCAGAAACAGCCAGAAGAGCCACAGAGCAGGAGAGGTGACTCATCTGAAGCTCCCTTTAGTTACCCTACACACAACACTGTGATACGTCCTCCTTGCAACCACTTCTACAAGCTCCTGCCTGGAACCTCTGCATATTACTGAAATAAAAATCAGTCAGATCTAATAAACAAGGGAAATATGTAAGCCTCTGCTCTCTTTCCCCTGCTGTAAAACACGTTAGAGTTAAGTTAAGAAGAAAGCTGATTGAAAATGTTTAAATATAATTTACGAAAATGTACTCGCCATCCTTTTTTAAATTCATTTTCTTACCTTTTTTGAAACTTATCTCAGAAGATACGTCAGCCAAGAATAACTTTTGTGTTCTCGGTGAAAAAAACAGGAAAAAGAATCCAATTATTTTTTTAAAGATAGTTAAAGGATCATAGGAGCCAAAGGATCTAGCAACGCTTTTGCCCTAATCAAAGACTGACCTGAAGTGTAGGAGCTGGAAAGAGTTGTCATACATGCATACAGCAAAGAGTTCCTGTTACTTATCCCTCTGCGCCTAATTCAGAGTGCTAGTATGAAATCCCTGTGACATCATCGAATAAAGAAAAGCTTTTTTCAAAATAATTCAGAATTCTATGTTTTGTTTTAAGTTTTTGGGGATATTTAATTCATTTTAATATTTTTTTTAGATCTAAGCCCCATAACCAAATGTATTGTCCTAACTGATGGGACAGCAAGTTACAGCACAAGGGCAGATATTCCTTAAATCATCTTCATTGACAAATTTACTAGAATTTATATGTGCATCCAAAACTGCAATCAGAAGGCCCCTTTGCTTTTTTCTTTCTCCAATCTACTAGCCTCTTAAATCAAGTGCCTAAAGTCAGAATATATAAATATCTTCCCTAAAACATCCTGACATCAATAAACAAAATCAACATAAACACTTTTTTATTGCAGACTGTAACAATTCCAGAAATCTAAGACATGAGCAAGAAGATTAGGTAATGTTTTAGAAACTCCTCTTAGAATAAATTTCAAGGTTAAAGAAAAACTGATACAGCAGATTTCAGATGAGAGTTATTATCTTGCAGATATTGCTATTATTTCCAATGAATTCAAATCTAGTCAAATATAAGAAAATAAGATAATATCTTTGATGGCCAATTCAGGTTGAATTGCAAGAGAGGAAAAAGGTTCAATTTCTTAGAAACAAAGATAATAAATCCTATCTTTATTACCACGAGCTCTGCAAGGGAACATAATAGAGGCCTTAAAACTGAAAGAAAAACATGTTGCTTTTCTTTTCGGAATTATCTGGCCTTTGGTAAGAAATAGTAATTGTCTCTGTAACTGTGTTTTTTTGAGAGCACAGATTCAACATCCTTATTAGGAATTTGAAACAGGTTGGTGCTTTGGGGGGTGGCTTAATATTCACGAGTAGAAGTTTAAAGATTAGTCAGTGAATGGTGCACTTCCTCCCACTCAAAACCCACAGGAGTGTATCTGTGTTATTAGTTTTGACATATTTTCTAATCCATTATCTTGTGAATTAGCAGAGCAGAGTATACCCTCTGGAACAGGCAAGCTTGCTGCATGCAACAGTGGACTCATGGGGATCCCTTGGCTGGCCGGGAAGAACTGCTATATCATCTAATCCAATCTCCTGTATAATTCTACAGTTATCTTTGAATTAAACCCAGTAATTTTGGGCTACACTAACACACATCTTTCAGAAAAGGCTTTAGCTTTGATTTGGGTATGTCAGCGTACAATCCATCACTGCTCTTTGGTCTAGGTTAAATCTGCCTAGCTCAAACTCACTATATACTCAAATTTAGACAAAGTTTGTACAGGGATATACTCCAAGGCAATTAAACAAGAAGCAATTTCTTAGCCTTGTAAAAGAAGAAACATTATGATACTACTACTTGATTTTCTTTGTGTGTACTAAACAGAGGTGTTAAGAGTTTGTTTGAGAATTCTCAGTAACAAAGGCTGCTCTTTATCTGATCTTTAGTGAGTAGTCTAAGCTAATACAGTATATAGGACGAACTCAAAATCAACTAATTGCAGCTTTCAAGAGGAATGAGGCAGAAGACATACAATCAGTGAGGTTTGAAATCAAAAACATGGCTAAGAACTGGGCCAGCTGGGAAGAGTTAGCGCTGAGAATCTTTGCAGGACCAGAGGCAAACAAACCTTCAGCAGCCCCAACAACATTTTTTCTCTAATACTTTTGGCTGTACACCTAGGGCTCTTTGCAAAGCCCAGGTCTCTAGCCATAAACTCAGGGAAGTATGTAGGAAAAATTGAACCCAATTGATACCTAAAGTTTAAACAAAATGCATCTACTGGAAGCAGGAAGAAATAAGTCAGTAATCTACTGTTATGATTGATGGTTCACAACCAGCGGATAAGAAAATTCTGCTTTCACAGAAGGGATACCACAACAAAGGCTGGGATTTTAATGGAATGAAGGCCAAAGGAAATAGAGCAAGAACAGCTAAGAGAAGATAATTTAAAACATGAAAAAGTCCCTAGCAAAAGCTTTCTTCTCAACTACAGTGTTTCAGAATTAAAAACAAATGAAGAATTGGATAAGAAAAATAGACTTGTGCTAGAATGTGAAAAATAGTTTTTAAAAATATCAAGTACTCTTGGAGATTCTGAAAAAGCTTTATATAAAACTTATAAATAAGACTCAATGGGACAGACAAAAGACTAATGCTACAGGCCCAGAATGAATGGAGAGAAGGCAGGCAAACTCCAGCTGGGGCAGATGAGACAGTCAGCATCGTTGCTTTGTTTCACTGCAGTGCTGAAACATGTTCAGTAGGAGGTCCAAAGCAAGAATATTTGCAGGGAGTCCAAGTCTGGTTTCTAGTGTCCAGAACTGCAAACTGCATGACCTACCAAACAGTATGAAGGAGAAGGCAGAAACTTTGCTGTAGTGTGGTTAACAGAGACAGTCCTCTGCCTAGGGACAGGTGAAGAGCCTTCTGAGAGCTTATGGGTCAGGATTTAGTGAACAGAGACCAACATAGGTGATGTTGGTGGTGGTGTCTGCTACAGACACAGTGATTCATTAACAGCATGGATAATGGGACATAGTGTACCCCCATAAAGTCTGCAGACCTACAGACAAAACTGTGAGGAATGGCTGAGATGGCTGTGCTGCTATTCAGAGGGACCTGGACAGCCTGGAGGACTAGGCAGAGAGGAACCTCATGAAGTTCAGTGAAGAAAAATGCAATGTCCTGCACCTGGGCAAGAATAACCCCATGCACCAGTACAGGCTGGGGCAGAGTGTCTGGAAAGCAGCTTTGCAGAGAAAAATACGGTCCTGGTAGACAAGCTGGCCATGAGCCATCAATATGCCCTAGTGGGAAAGAAGTCTAAGAGCTTCCTGGACTGCATTAAGCAAGGCAGTGTCAGCAGATAGCCTTTCCCCCTCTACTCAGCACTGGTGAGAGCACACCTGGAGTGCTAGGTCCAGATCTGGGCTCCTGAGTACAAAAGGGAGCTGGACATTCTGGAGCGAGTCCAGCAAAGGGTCATGAAGATGATTAAGGACTGAAATGGAAGGGGAGGCTGAGGGGACTTGGACTGTTCAGCCTGGTGAAGAGAAGACTCAGGGAGGATCTTATCACTGGGTATGAATACCTGATCGGAATATGTGAAGAAGATGAAGTCAGACTCTTCTCAGTGGTACCCAGTGGCAAAAGAAACACAAGCGGTAACAAAGACTCTCACAGTAGGAAGGTGGTTCCAATACAAAGAGTGGAAAGACTTGGTCAACTCCCAGTCCTGTTAGTGAGCTGAAGCCTTAGAAATTGTAGCTCCAAACCTCTTTTCTCAGCCAAGGGATCTCAGTGTAGAAACTACTGCAGAGTTTGTCTAAGAGGCACAGGGAGTGACTGCACGAGACTGCTTCTCAGTGCACAAACTGAGTGGCTGCATGGAGAAAAATGTTAGAAAAATTTTGACTTTATGTGGCTTTAGCCTGTGTGGCTTTCCCTACTTGTGAGGGTTCTAAACCCATCAGGTAAAGCACCTACATGAGCACTGACCCCAGTGAGTGAGAATATGCCAGTCCTCGAGAGTATGCCAGTCTTCAGCACAGACTTTAAGTATGACTTACTTCAGTTGAGTGCATTGGCCGTGTTTTCTTCAGGTGCATCCCCCCAGTTCCCATGGCTGCTTCACACTCAGAGACTGACCCATGCAAGTGATCCAACTGGTCTCTGTAGTATGGACAGCAGCTTTTAAAGTCAAGCCCCAGTGATCTGCAGGTAGTTCCCTTGGCACAAAAGAGTACACCATCAACCCTTCTCAGTACCAATTATCTTCTGGGGTTTAAACTAAGGATACCATTCTCCATAGCTGCCAATGTGGAAGTGTCACCATTTCACACTATAAACTCTAATAAAATCATTAAGCAGTGACAAAATGGAGTCTGTAAAGAGATTTTTCAAAGCCACAAAATAACAAATTTGGGATTATCTTTCAAAGCAGCCGGATACCAAAATACCTTTCAAAAATCAGTTCACAAATAATCATCTGCCACAGCAATAAGGATTAGTGAATATTCAGCACACCAGAGTAATTCACTAAATAAAAGTTGCTTCTGCTGCATTTGGAAGCTTCAATATGCATAGTTTCAAATAGGCAGTCCTTTTGAGGACTCTCACTGAATGACAATACAATAAAGAGAAACTTTAGGGGAAGTTCTTGTATTGATATCAATTAGCAGTTAACAAATGCTGTGAGGATGAGTGCCTTAGTCTTCCAAATTTTCCAGTGTTGTAATTAATGGGATGTGTTCATATTTCCAAAAAACCCCACGACCAATAGATTAATGAAATCAATTGAATTTTGTATATTAACTGCAAAGTCTTTCATATTTGTCCCTTATCATCCAGCTTCTCGACTTCAGTACCTTCTGAAAAAGTAAAAACTTGAAAGATAAGTAGAAAAACCACCCAACTATCAAAAACAGTTGGGAAATTCAAGCAAAAGGTAATTTTAAAAACAATTATCAATCAAATAATTTGCTCAATATTATTTTTTTCTTCAAAATACAAAAGTATGAGTTGAAGATGTCTTCATATCTCTAAGGTAAATTGCTTGCTCTTCTTTAATACCTGTTGGAATACGCATTTTTTATAAAAAATTATGTGAAAGCGTCATGCTAAAGCAAAAGGAAAGCACATCTTTTTACATATGTCTATTCCTAAAACTACTGAATATTCATGCTGCGTGTCAAACAGAGTTTAATACCATGCTGCTGTTGAGAGCTTGGATTAATTTGCCTTACGGCATTTATGGAGAAAGAACAGAAATGTTCGCTTTTCATCTCTTTTGACTAAGCCACAGATTCCAAGTGAAATCACGCAGGACAATCCTGTATGCAAATAATTTATCAGGGCTAGGGTTAAGTTTTGTTGTATTAATAACTCAAACCATAGAGCTTAACTGACCTTTGATCACACTGGAATCCACTAATGTAGCTTTCCCAGTTGTGTCCTTCTTATTTTCATGATGCACCAAATCATTTTGACAACTAACTTGTAATTCCGAAACACCAGCAGCTTGATTTGAGCACAATTTCTTGGTGGTGTCTACACAGAAATTCTGAAATTACATAGAAGAGCACATTGAATTCACATGTAAATTGTTTCTCCAAACTGGATGCTTTCAGAGACATGAAATGTAAGAGCAATATGCTTTGGGTTACTTCTGTGAATTTTAACCACAAATCTTCTGTTTGTCAAAGTCAGTCATCAATCACGTTTACCAGAATGCTTGTCTTTGAGGCATTTACATTGCAAAATAACATGACCAGAAGGCACTCTAGGTGAAGAAATTTCCTTTAAAACGTATCTCCAGTCCCTCTTTTTTGTGTTTGGATGTATGGACTCATGTAAATACAGGGAGGGAGATTTATGTGTGCCTTTTGGTTGATACTAGTTTCTCTCTGATTAACTATTTTTATTGTATCAATTATTCGTTCAATGAGTCCTGTTATTTATTACACCACAGATTCATATAAAGTCTGACATCTCAATTACATTTATCCAGTAACATTTATAACATAGAGAGTATATTTAGATAATAGGAACAGGTAATTATGGAACAATTAATTATAGTTAATGAAGTTATATGGATGCAGTCCTTGCACCCCTTGAATATCATGCTTGATACATACATTTTCATAATTCTGGAGTTTTTTAAATTGTGAGGTATTTATATCATAAATATTTTCAGTCAAATACATATTTTTCACCTGTGTAAATGAGTCAATTAAAAGTGTCAAAAAGTATATCTTCAGTGAAGACATATAGTAGCTGCAGCATAGTTTTAGTCCAATTGTAATCAGTATACGAGAAAGTATATATTTTTTAAAATAATCAATACAGATTTTGCATTCAAATCAAATGTAGATTTCGCTTGGCCATCCTATTCAGAGAGAGAAGGTCATGTAGGTAAAACTGACAGTAGTTACACAGTAATAGTGCCTGATCTTTTCAGAATCAGCCCACAATTTGCAAAAGCACAACACAAGACCACCTTTTATAGCAATCTGCCCCTCTTGAAAAAGGTATCGACTAGCAATGATAAAGTCACTGGTAATTGAAATGGAAAATTTGAGAGAGTATATTAAGCAGAACAGCTGAGGATGAAATCTGTAAAAAATATGGACAATTTTCCTCAGTGAGTAGGTCATGACGTGACATAAGTGGAAGATCTTCATTTTTCAGTTAGAGGAACCTACCGTAGTTTTATCCATTTTCTAAAAGAAACACTGTGAGCTCGATCTGCAGGGGTTGCCTGAGTTACAGCATTCAACGCAAGTTTGTGCAGTACAGGCTGTACAATGCTGGCTAGGGCTCTCCTTGATTGCAAAAGAGACTCTGAGGTCAAGCAAAGCTTTAGGCAGTGTTGTAAATCACAAAAACCTCAGGGATTTGTACAAAAAGAAATACAGTTGAGAAATATTTTGCAAAGAGGACAGAAATGTCAGAAGAAGTTCTTCATAGCGGAGAATTAAAATAACCCAATGGAAAAGGCTCTGGTCAAAGTAGGACGATGCTCAGCTGGTGTGTTGTAGAATAACTTCAGTGAGGTTATGGGACCTTTGTCTTTCTTTCACCAGCTCAGCATGGCCTTTCTTTCATCTCCAGTTCTTTTCTCAATCATCTCCGCCTAAACATGCCTGTATGCACCACCTGTTTGTTGCCAGTCTGGCCCGGTAACACACACTTGGCAGGTAGTTATTGAGAAATGTCCATCTTTTGCTTGGGGAAAACATGTGCTTAAATAACCATTTTTCAAAGCTATCAGTAAACTTGTCCTATCCTCAGTACCAGTCATACTCATTTATCACAAATTAAAGGTCTTGGGAAGGGCAGGGAAACATTATTATTCATAGCCAGATTATTCCTGTGTTCGAGTTATTGGGCATTCTTAACACACGGAAAGTTTTCACTTAAAAGTCAGCTTTCAGGTAACTAGGGAACTTTACTTTAAATAGTAAACATAAGAAAAAAATTTTTTAATCATGAATTCCTTTATTTTCTAGTCAGCTCCTTATTTAACATAGAAGTCCCAGCAATAATTATTGCCAATGAGTATGTTCAGATTATTTATTTTCCACTGCTTTAACTAACTAAAAACAGTCCTTGGTATCAAAACAGAAAGATCCCCTCATTAAGAAGAATTTAACTGAAATTTGCACTAATCTTATCAGCCACCAGCAAAACTACACACACCTGGGGCATCCTGCAAACAAATTAAAATATGCAGAACTCAAACATTTAAAAACAAACAGGATTACACAAACTGGATCATCACTCCACTGTATGCTGAACTCTGATGTCTCTTTAACATTCTCAATAGCACTATTGATAACAATTATACTAGAGACCGACAGAGACAACATGTTGGCTTTTAAACTGTATAAGACTGAAGTCTTACTATTGTCTTTCAAATACTAAGCAGGCTCAATAGCACACAGTTTCCATCTATGTGGAGTCATTGTTCCACAAATTTAAAGAAGTCAGGATATCAGCCATGGTTTTCAGTATGGTTACTGCCAGAAGAAACACTGAATTCAGTTAAAAACTCATGTTCTGAATCACAGTCCTTTGTTATAACAGCCTACTTGTGAGGAAACCCTGAACCTCAACATTTGGAAAATCCAACCAGCAGCTATAGATGTGTAAACTAAAAATTTTACCCCAATGGCTAAGCATTGCCCATTGCATCTCAGGGTTTGCCCGTCGTCCAGAAATAACGCAGAAGACAAAGCACAAAGCTGCAAAGGTAAGGTGGCATATGACTGCGCGGTCCCTCTCAGGAAACAGGGGGTGTTATATCAAACAGGATACAAGAAAGTGTGAGAGCTAAGGTGAGAACTAGAGGGCTGGAGATGCATCCCTTTAGTAAGAACAGAAGTTTCAGCATTCTGCAGAAGCTGTAAGTGAGTGCAGAGTTTGTCTAAGGTGCACAAACTGAAAGCACTGCAGTGGCAAACTGAGTTTCAGAATGAATGGTTTGAATTAATTGTCCTTGACTACCTGAAGAGCTTAAAGCACTGCATTTGTGTGCACGTGTGCCTGAGCTCTCTTCTGGAAGCAAGGCTTCCCTCTGCTTGTCTGCTCCAGAAGCAGTGAAAGCTGACAGCAGTTCTTATTCTTACAAATGGCACTGCACAAATAGTAACACTTTTCCTATCTACAGCCCCAGTCACATAAAACCTGTTCCAAAAATGCCAATTATTTCCCCTGTAATTTTAGTGTATGCTAGCATTCCCCTCTCACAGCTCCAGGGTGTGCTCTCCTCTGACTTAAAAAATTCGGGCTATTAACAGTTGTCTCCCTGTGACTATTTATTTCATTACTGTGTCTAATTGCTTTTTGAACAGAATTTTGAATCATAATTTACATTTCCGATATCAATATCATGTGGCAATGAGCTCCAGAGTTTACTTCTGCATTGTGTAGAATTTTCTTCAGGTTGGTTGTTTTTCTTTTTACTGTCCTACCACATAATTTCATGCTGCTTCTGTAATCCCTCTCTATTCATTTTCTCCCTGCATTCAGGTTTTTACCTTTTTTCCTGAGTCACCTCTTCTTCAAGCTGAAGAGTTTCTAGTCTATTTAATTTTTCCTTTTACAGGAGCCAAATTGCAATCCACTTGCAAGGTACAACCCCAAACTATTGAAGGCAGTCCATATACCCCTCATACTTCAGACAGCAGTATTTGGTCACAACCACTCAGTAAGTCAAGAAAATAACACTGGAGTTTTTACAATTTAAAACCCCCAAACTTTGGAGGGGCCCAGCAAAACCAGTGTAACCTCTGAGGTAGCATAGCAGAAAGAGAAACTCTTAGAGCAACTAAGAAAAAAGAGGCTGTTAAATCTGTTCACACACACACAAAAAAAGAAAATAATACATGTATTCATAATACACAGTATTGTTTTGGTTGCTTTTCTTCTATTTTTTTAATGAAAGAGAGCCTCAATAACATCTAGAACATTCAGAGTAAAGAGGGAGAAACAACATTTGTTTAAAGTACAGAAAAATGTGGGAGTAAATATAAAATCAACAGCTGTCATAGTCTCTGAAAATGCTGTGAGAGATGCAGTGGCATAGACCAATCTGACAAAACTACTCTTTTCCAAACAGAAAGTCAAGCTGTTATATGATTACAAATGACTCTAGTGAAGAGGAGTACTCATTTGTCGGAGCAATCAGTGCTGGACATGGCACTACACCTTTGGAGTACATTTATTATGAGTCACCCATGCTAGTAGATACAGATCATAAACCTTTTACTGCAATCTTTAAAAACAGCTTGGAGTGGCACTCTTTGCTGCCTTCAGAAACTGAAGCCAAAATTCTAGACATATATCTTCGCTTGGGCATATACTGCACTGGTATATTTATCTGTAAAATGCTTAATTGCTGCATGTACCTTTCCACCAGGAAAAAAAAAAAAAAAAAGCTATCTATGTAGAATGAAAGTGTGAAAAATGCTTGTGCAGTTCAAACGCATTTCATGGCTTCCAGACAAAAGCGGCAATTCATCCCCACAAGCTACAAATGAAGATTCTGTAAGAGAGCACTGTATTGATGGGGAAGCTCAAACCAGGCTGAATGAAGCTTTAGCTTTTAATATTTTTGAGAATATTTTAAGGAAATTATGAGAGGGGTGTAGAGAGAGACGTATCAGGCTAAGTGAGACAGGGTATTCATAGTTGTTGATTTACAGATAAGATTGCATGAGTTTCAGAGCAACCTACAGACTGACAACCTACCTATATAATTTACTTCAACCTTCATTATATCTGCACAGCCTTCTGCAGGGACAGTTTGGACTGCAGTGAAGCACAGAAGAATCACAGGTTTTGATTCCCGTATTGTATTAATACAGAATCAGGGTAAGTGCTGTCACAATCAGAGCCTTAGGCCATCCTGAAACATGATCTGAATTATTTTCCGGTTTGCAAGAGCATAGGCTGCAGTAACTACATTCTGGAGCAACTACATTGGTCCAGATTTGTACCAATGTTAGTCAAAAATAAAATTTCACCCACTGTATGACTAGAAGTAGGAATGGGTACTTCCACCTGACAGATGGGAAACACAAATTCCAGTAATGGGAATACACACATGGAAACTGCTGACACCTCTCAGGAAATTTGCATTATTATGGCAGACAGTTAGGACTAATTTATTCCACTTGAAAGGAAACAATTACCTTTCTATTATTACTCATTTGTATCTCAAGGTAGTCTTCTTGCATGATCTACTGGACAGCCAACTTACCTTGCACATCAAGGTAATTTTTGCAAGGGCACAGTGTACCCGTAGTTAAGGGTACTGACAAGGGTCTATGATTTTGTAGTGAAGAATATTAAGAGTCTTCCCCATTGCACTGATTCCACTTCATGATATCAAGCCTTCATTTTCCACAGCCCATTGGAGTGTGGAAAAAGAGAAGAACTAGTTAGAAGATGCTTCAGAAAGGCCATGGGCAATAAAAAGGATCCTCATTTAGCCTCATTAACATACAGGATGGGAGCACTTTGGAGAATTATTATTTGCCTGCAGAACTCCTCAGGTACTATAAACTGCAGATGAACTATTTTTGCCAAAGAAGGGGTCAAGGTTATATCATTTCAAAGACAGGAAAAAAATGACATTAGTTCATGAATTTTTCTCTGCCTAAAAGGGACATCTGATCAAATTAAATTTTTTTGATCAGGGTTCAAGCTCTAACAAGTTTCTCCCTCACAAGGTACTTTCTGTACATGCCTACAATATCACAATTAATTTGACTTTCATTGTTAGTAGTCTGGGTTTTCCCAAGGATTAAAAAAGTGGAGGCGATGTAATAAAGTCATGATAGCTTGTAGGCGGCTGCCACTCTAGGGTTCAAACAATGTATTTAAATGTGGTATTTTCCTCACAGTAGGGACAGAATTAGTTAATCCTTGTTCAGAGCTTGAATAAGAATATTTGGAATTTAAAACAAAACAAAACAAAAACAGAGCAGAAAGTCGTGTTCAAGCTATATCCATTTCTACAAATATAAAAACAAATAGTGCATCGGACCGAGTGGTCTTGGAGAAATCAAAGGCATGTGGACCGCTCTACGTTTTGCCCGACACGCTGTTTATCTGTGATGCCAAACAAATGTTCCCACGACGTAGTGACTAAAAAAGAATAACAGGCAAAAGGAAAGGACAATTCTGCAAGCCGTTGTATTTCAGGGGGTACTGGTCGGGGCGCCAGGCACCGCTAGATGGCTGCATCCCCCGCCTCATCCCGCACAGCCTTCCCACGGGAAACCCGGCTGCAAAGGCTCCTAATTCCACGGTGAAACAATAGGTAAGAACTTCGCATGCAAACTCTCATCTGACAAAGATTTCTCCTTCTGGCCCACCCTTTCCTCCTCCCACCCCCCTCACCGTTTGAAACCACAAGCACAAGTTTCGCGGTTATACCTGAGACCAGGCAGAAAGAAAATGTTCTTGATCAGATTTGTTGATTTCTTGGGGTAATGATGTGTGGCGAAATGTTAAAATCTGATTATTAAACAGTCTGAGGTTTAATAATTTGGGGGGAGTCACAAGCAGGGGAAAAAAAAGGGATCCAGCCAACAGGAAGACCTTTAAAGAAGGGCTGTTGTATGTGCACAGTACACATTTTTCAAGGAAATTTCATGAGTACTAGTAAGGAGGTAATTAGGTACTAACGCTCTTCACTGTCAGTTCCCACGGTTCAGGTAAATTTTCTACAGCTGATGGAGACAAAATAAGTTCCATTATGTTATCAATAAAAAACATGCTAGAGCATACTGCTATTTCATTCTACTAGAATTCTCTGCTTGCTCCAGAAATTCAGAGCCCCAAGCATTTTGTTCTTAATCCAATGACTTTCATGTACCCATTCACTGCTCACATTACTCATTTAATCATTTATTGTTCAATGGGATCTTTCTCTTTTCCAAAATCTGTCCCAGAATAGTATGGAGTGTGTCTCAAGAGACCTTAAAATGAAGCTTTGCTACCAAAGGGTCTTTTATGTCAATGGGTAACCAGAGCTGTCAGGCTCTTTTCCCAGGCATTTTTCTCCTGCTCTGTGTGTGTACAAGCGTAAGAGAACAGAAAATGATGTTGGGTACCCTTGAGTGGCCTGGGACGAAACAATGCTGTATTAACCAGCACAAAATCACCGGGCTCGCGCATCCAGCTATTAGTGTTACAAATCAAAAAGAATATTTTAGATATATTTTTTTTAGCAATAGTTCAAGTGCAAAATACAGAGCTGCATAATGCCCTCCCAGCTCCATCTCTTCCCTCTTCTCTCCCTGCTAAATACATAAAGGGGGAGGGGGGCTGCGCTTGATGACCAGAGCCTCAGAGCAGAGAACAATTTTTTCATCTTTACTGCAGTGTATGTGATGTTACATTTATTTTTGCAGATATGTCTTTATCTTAAGGCCTGATTTTTTCTGAGTACTTTGTCTTAAAGAGCACTTTCCTTATTCAACACACTGTGCAGTGAAAGGAAAGTGTTGTTCTACGCATTTTACACACTGGCAAATTGAAATGTGCTCTTTTCCACACAGCTTCAAAAAGTGGTTGGGAGCTGGTGAGGTGCCCCCCAGCTGTCGCATTTCCATACACTCTGCTTCTCCAAAACCCTGCCTTCACTGCCGGGCGCTGCCTGCCCACCCTGCCCAGCGATTGCAGCCATTCTCAGGAGCACTCAGCTACAGAAATTAGGCCTGGGCTGTCTCAGACTGGGCAATGAAATGCAGTTAGTAGCCACCTGTGAAAATCCTGGTTTCCATGGCACTCGCAGCGTGAGAAGGCAACCGTGAAAGGAAGCGAGAAGAGGACCCTGTTGTTTGATGGTGAGTCCGATGCCTTAACCCCAGGGCAGGATTTACTCTTCTCCTGGGCTACTCACTCACTAAGCACTGTAGTTCTTGGGAGACAAAATAATGTACATCTGAAGATGTAAATTATTAAGATCTGCTTCTGTATTAGAAATACATCTCACCTCAGCAAATGGAAGTGCTTGTTTGTTCAAAGACTATGAAATGTTGCATTTTGTGAAATCACCACTTAAGCAGAAGATGCGAATTCTTCTCATTTATCTTAATGGGACATTAACTGGAAATTTAATTACAAGGGAGAGCTAATTATCTGCAGGTTTGCCAAGCTGCAGATGGAATCTACTCAATAGAATGAAATCTGAATGCTGAAGCTGATGTGAACGTAAGTGCAGTTTAGTGAGGGGAAAATTTGAACTGAAACCAAATGAAAAGAATGAAATTTCCTGTAACTCCTGACACAGAACCGCAAACGAGGAACCCCTTGCCACACCGTTCCTCCAGCTGTCTCTCCCTCCGTCCTCAGATATTCTCTGCCTCTCAAAAATGGCTCAGGTCACAACGCATCTCACTCAGTACTTTCTTCACAGTTGCCCTAAGCAAGCACCAAGGAAGAGTAAGGACAGAACAAGGCGATCTGCTACCTCCAAATATGCTCTCAGCCGCTTAACTATTTTCAGCACAGGGAATTTCCTGAGTTTGACATAGTTTGTCTATTAGTAACCCTCAAAGGGTCTCTCTTCCAAGTTTTTGTCCAGTCTCCCCTTGAACTCCTGATCCTCTTTCAGCCTTGTTCTGGCTGCCCTTGGTCTGAATGTATCCTGCCCCATTTCCTCTAATTGTGGCCCTGCGGAAAGTGGGGGGGGGGGGGGGGGGGGGGCAGAGGGGAGTAGGGGTAAGATTTTTTAAATAAATAGTTTTCAAGTTCTTACTGCTGTGCTGCCCTTCCTAGCCTGAGTCTGCAAGTCCAGCTGCAGAGCTCACACTGTGCTTCCTCTTACTTCATGACAGAAAACACTGTGCATGGCAGGCAGCAGCCTCGGGAAAGCAGCAGGACACCGCGTTGGTAGGAATTAAATACTTCAGACCAGATTCAGATCTCTGAAACTGGGTGTAAATCTGGAGTCAGGCAGTGCAGTTGGGAAGCGTTACTCTGGATTTACTCAGTCACAGCTGAATTCAGCATCAAGCTTCTTGTTCTTCAAAATCATCTGGTTTCCAGGCCACAGTAGGGAATGTAACAGAAGGAGCAAAAGGAAAAATGGGCTATTTTATTAGTAAAATACATTCTTATTCTAACAAGTACTTCTGTAATGCCTGGATCCCTTCCAGAATTTTGCCTTCTCACACACATTTAAAGGTACACAGAGGTATGAGTGTACAAATATTGCAGCTTGCCCACTAGAAGCCAGTCTGTTTTGGCAGAAAGAAACTATTCTGCCCCATTTTTCACTTCCCTCTTTGTTCTTTATTCTCTGACATAATTTCGAGGCTCTGACACTGAATTCACTTGCAGCTGTGTTAAACTGCTCACCAGTGGTTAGCAAACCTGGCTGAGTCACAGAGGGGTTTGGCTTGTTGGCAATACCAAAAAATGTCCTGGAGAGGAGCTGGGTTCTTCCTCATCAGAAATGATATTCATATCCTGGAACTTCTGGCAAATTAGGAAGTGCCTATCCCCCCAAAAAGTTTAACTTCTAATTACAAGTACTTACCAAAACTATTTAAAGGGGACTTTTTGTTTCTGTCTGTTGGTATTTTAGATTTTTAATTCCTTTGATTCAGTGTGGGGAACAAAGAGTAAGTAAAGGGAAGGCTTGCAAGGTCACTCATTCCCCGGTATCAAAATGAAACGGTGTCATATGATGTGCCCAACCCCACCTCCTCTCCCAGCCTCCCAGAGCCACCCACCCTCCTGGGCACTGGAGCTGGCTGGAGCTACAGGAAGTCTGGGATCTCTCTCTGGGTTATCCCTATGGCAAATGGCAGGCCCTGGTCACCAGTCCATTTCAGATCCAGGCTGTAAGTTCAGACCCCAAGCTGCCTCAATACCAAGCTGCAAGGTTAAGAATTAAATGTCCTCCTCTGCTCATGGCTGTTTTCCAGTGCTTTTGTTACATCCACTCAATTTCTAGGGTCTCTCCAGAGACCTGGGTTTGTAGGACAGACTTGGCACTATGGTGGTCTTCAGAGTTCTGCCTCTGTGGCATTTATAAGGCCTTTCTAGCCCATTCAAAAAGTGACAGGTAAGAAGAGAGGATCTGTACAAATCCTTTCCTGGCTTGCAGAAAAATACCTGGAAAGTCATCCTAGTAAGCAGCATGGCAAACAGTGCTGGTGGTACTTTTCTCAAACATTAAGAAATGTCGAATAGCAGGAAAAGGTTCACATTCAGTC
Organism: Rhinoptilus africanus; assembly: GCA_013400135.1. Classification (NCBI taxonomy): domain Eukaryota; kingdom Metazoa; phylum Chordata; class Aves; order Charadriiformes; family Glareolidae; genus Rhinoptilus; species Rhinoptilus africanus. Next base: position 461,684 of record VXBO01007998.1, read on the forward strand.
ATAGAATCATAGAATCATAGAATCGCTGAGGTTGGAAGGGACCTTTAAGATCATCAAGTCCAACCATTAACCTGCCCTGACAAAAACCCCTTCTAAACCATGTCCCTCAGCACCTCATCTACCCTTCTCTTAAACACCTCCAGGGATGGTGAATCCACCACCAGTCATTTTACATTGCATTGTGGAAGTCAAGGCTTGTAACGCACATGTTCATATTAGTGCATAACGAGGTAGTTCATAGGGCACAGACGGATGTGCCGTACCACAGGCTTCTTCCAACACAGCACCACTGTGCTTTGCCTCCTACATCTTCTTCCCAGTGGTTATGTGGCAATTATGTGTTTTCTTCCCTTGTCGTGACTGTGATGGTATCCTTGACACTCATTTCTGTGGTTCTTAAAGGAACTATTCTGGAGAAAGTTGTTACTCATTTTCAATGTATTCTGTTTATTTAGGATACTATTAAGAAGATTAGCATAGAAAAGTACCCACCATCCATACTGCAGAGCTATGGCTTAAGTTACAGCTAAAGTAAAATACAGGTAAACTAAAATTCTCCCGGTATTGCCTCTTGAAATTATACTGGCTTTCACAATGAAACTGGAGCTAAATGAGAAAGGATTAAGTGCAATTTAAATATAAAATTGTTGACGACTGCAACACACATAAAACAATGGAAAAACTGTATATGGGAGAAAAGAAATATGATGTCAGGAAGGAGAGGTTTTTTTCTTTTACGTAATTCCTCAAAGTTATTTCAACTGTGAAATAAATCACATATTTTTGTGAACGTGAATGCTCTTCTGTAAACCAAATGCACATACTATTCCACATTTGGAATTGAAAATTTCAGAGAGGGATTGGAAAACTGGCCTCCAAACTGTTCACCACCCTCTCCTCCTCCTCCCTCCATCCCTTGCAAATGCTATGTATGTGTATTTTATGATCAATAATACACTTAACAGGAAGCAACATGGAGTCTTGTCTGATATGCCACACTCCCTCTCTCAGCTTATGGTTAAAAGCGAAGGCTGCGTTCACTGTGAGGGACCGACAATGCAGGTCTCAGAGCGAGCAAGGTCTTCAGCAGGTCTGTGAGGACACACGTCAGCAACTCAGGTGGACTGGCTAAAGAAATGTGGTATGTAATCATTTATTAGCCCGTTGCTCCAAGCCATTGTATTATTGTTCTTGAAGAGGATCGGGGACATATCATTTAAGCTCTTAGGGGAGCTATCAGAAGCGGGATGTGGAAGCATCCATTCACGAATGTTGGGCAATGCCACCTTGGGCCTTCATGGCTACAGCTGCTGCTGAAACTCAGTTCAAACTCCCTCTGAAGGAGTTTGGAGAGGATCAGTAATGGCACAGTCCTTTGCAAGCAGGTAACAAACCCTCTGAGGAGTTTTGAGTTGTAACCAGTCTTCAGCCCAGGTCACTTGATTTTTCAAGACTGTCTGGCTCAAGATAGCATACCCAGTGGTGAGGCATGAGAGGGTATCCCTGACTGGTCAGTTGAAACAGGTCAGCCCCTACAGACCACCAAGACAAACTTGAAGGTATAAGGAATTTGTCTTCATTGCTCTGATAGTTTGGATGTATCATACAGAGCAGACAAGTACTTCCAGTTGAGACAAAAGGCCTGGGTGGATCACATGGAAAATGTAAGGTCTGTCTTTGGTCATCTTGTTCATGTTCTCGCACAGTGCTTGGGGGATTATTAGTCTTCAAGCTTACAGGAAGGACCAAAAGCTCTCTTTCGTTCTCAGTCCCTGGGGCAATGTCTTGCTTATGTTCTCAGTGCATGCCATAGCGAAGGTATACCTTGTCTCCTGGTGAGCTCCTGACACTGATGACGAAGCTGACAAAACTGTGTTCAAATCAAGCAGATTTCAGCAAACTGATTGCTACTGCCTGTTTTACATGCACAGTCATGCTCCCAGTTACCTGTCTTGAGCAGTTTCTTTTTAGTCCACCTACTGGTGGCAATGGTCTTTCCGCAGCTATGGTAGATTGGATGTGAACAGTCCATTAAGTAAATATTGATGCTTTGCAAGTATAATTAGGCAAATCATGCTTTTACAGGAGCCAACACCTGTGGTTTATTATTGCAGGACACAGAATGGTCTGTGACTAAATCTTTTAAGGTATTTAAACATTTAAGTAATTTTTAGACATTTAAGGCAGATTTTATTCTTAGCCAGACAGCATGCTTGACAAATAGGTCTCCTCTCACTACTTGTCTCTCTCTCATATGGGACAATTTCTTCATTATAGAATGATACTTCAGTTATAATAATGGTTGGCTTGCTTGGGCTAAAAATAGGAGAATTGGGATTTCATTAATCTCACTGAAGGTTTTTTCTCACATCTCTTCATTGAGTGTAGTAGCTCAAAAGAAGTGCATGAAATTTTAGTCATGTTAAATATGCATTTGTCTTAGCAAGTAATGATACCCCAATACAACTTCGATTGTTAGTTCCACCACTCTGCAGATGGCACTAATGACTACACAGCCCCCAAAATGGATGTTGCTTCTCTCCAGTTCACATTCTTTTGTGTTCAGAATATGTCCAACTTCATGAAATATTGTCTGAACTTTGCATATAGTCTCAATATACTAAATCAGGCCTTTTATACCACTTGTTTAATATTTTTCTGAAAGGTCCTATGTGCAGAAGACATTCTAAATGACAAGTACCTGCACTTCCTAGCCAAAATAATGAAGTAAATAATTCCTATACCTAATTTACAAAGCCCAAGAAGATATCCAAATTGATGGGTTTTTTCAGCACCATTGCAGCTGACGAATGCATTAAACAGCTATTAACATAGATAATCCTGCTGTGTCCTGTGTCTAGTCACCGACACAGCTGTTAAAATCTGAGCTGTCAGGGCAACCACATACATGTTCAGAGGGCTTTGCCATAATAATCACAGGTATACACTAGACAGAAGATTCTTTGAGCAAATAAATAATTGCTTGGTGGACAATGCTTCAAACTATTAACAAGAAAGCGCTTTTCGTTTTGCTCTGAGGACAAAGAGCTGTGTAACCCTCATGAGTTTGATCACACAGGACTGCTTTGGTTTCCTCAGTCCACTGAATTAGCTTGGGAATTTGGAAAAGGCTTTATTTCTGCAGCCTAAAATTTGATCTCATTCAGTCTTTCAACCAAGCTTAATTGTTCATTTGCTTTTCAGTTCAACAGCCAGCTAAAAATATAATGCTATCTTCTCCTGAGGTTTCATGCTCGATATTCAGATGGCCAGATGGGTCTTTTTTTCTGGTGTGAATACTTTCTTTGCAGGACGTGGAAATTGAGATAACCCCAAGCAAGTTCACAGAAGGTTTTAAAAGAGGTTATTATGACAGCAGTCTTGTACTAGCCTTGAGAGGTGATAAGGGACCTTCTGTTACCTGCACAAAAAAGATAACTTTCTCACTCTTACCAACAGTAAGTAGTTCAAACATGCAGACTAGACCTCACCTCAATGGTATGTGTCACACATCAGATTATTAGTAGATTTTCCATGCCCTGTGTCGCAGAGGAGTTTTTCATCAGTGTCACAAGCTTGTCTACTAGATCTGCCAACTCAGCTCTTGTGCTTCAGCTCCAGGACCAAAAACACAGTCAGCCTAATCAAACTGGCAGCGTTGTCAGGAGCAGGACTTAGTTTATTCTCAGATGAAATGACTGTTGATCTCCAGCCTCCCCTCATTTCCTTCATCTGTTTTGCAAAATGGTGGCAGGCAGGAGAGGAAGAGATCAACCTCTTGGCTGAAGTGACAGGAGTTAGTTGTTGCTGCCTCTGGAAGCTGCCCAGCACAGCCAGCCAGAAAGCTAGGGCTCGGAGAAGAAAGACTCACCACAGCCAGCAGTGAGAAGTGATTTCTTTCTCCAGAGCTGCTCTTTTCAGTGTCTTTCACCACAAACATAGATGGGAAGTATAATGCAAGGTATTGAGCAGATGCAAAAATCATAGAATCACATAGGTTGGAAGGGACCTTTAGCATCATTGAGTCCAACATACAACCTAACACTGCCAAAAACCACCACTAAACCATGTCCCTCAGCTTCACGTCTACCCATCTTTTAAATGCTTCCAGGGACGGTGACTCAACCATCCCTGGGCAGCCTGTTCCAATGTTTGATAACCCTTTCAGTGAAGAAATTTTTCCTAATATCCATCCTAAACCCCCCTGGCACAACTTGAGGCTGTTTCCTCTAGTCCTATCTTAATGTTCCAGCACCGGAAAGGCTGGGCTGTCTCCCAGTCGTACCTTCAGCCAACTACAGTGAGCACATCAGGGCTGCTGTAGATCGTGCAAAGAAGTGAGTGGCAGAATTCAAGTTGTCTGAGCTGAAACCAAATGGTAAACATGAAATGACCCCTGCCAAGTCACAGAAAGATAAGGTGGCCAGTGCTTGTTTCAAGCTGGTTGAAAAATGGCTTGCTGAAAGTTTAATGAAAGCAACACAAATTCTCAAAAACATTTGGCTGGGTTTGGCTATTGTTGTCTTCTTGCTCCAGTAAGAAACAGATTAATGCAAGAAAAATATCTAATCAACTGGAGTGAATTAATATCAGTCTGCATCCTGTGTGAGTACAGCTATGCACACATGTAGGTGTTTACAGGAGCAGTGCCTTAGAGACTTTGACCCTGCCAACACATTCACACATACTTAAGTTTACTACAGTGAACAATCCCATTTGGCAGGTGGCAAATCTCACCGTGGTGTTGTACAAGCCTGAGAGCTGGCAAGATAAGGACCTTGGACTCAATGTTTTCTACAGCATAGCATATTTTTGGCACTAAGAAAATGATAGAACATAGATGAATAATCTATCAGATACACAAATCCGGTATGTCTTAAACCGAAAAGTATTCGTGGAAGGAACTGTATTTTCCCACAAATGAAGTCAGTGTTTAATATATTGTGGGTGCTATCAAAATTCAAATAATAAATAGAGAAAATATCTTGGCATCATTTATTTATTTTCTTCTTTGTGGAAGGCTAAGAAGAATAAAAGAATGTACATCATTAAGTCTGTGGTTTAATAGCCTTTAGTTTATTTAGGTGCAGAAAACTTCAAAAGCAATAAATCCATCTAAATTTTCTAGGAGCCTTGTAACATTTGAAAGCTTATATAAATAATGCAGGTCTCAGGTTAGCCTCACTCTCCAACACTTATTTTGGATTCTTGGGTAGCAAATAAGCTCAACAGCAGGCAACACTGCATGTGACAATGGCTCTTGGGAGCAAATTCTCTAATCTACCTGGAGTTGGACTAAAATCTCTCATTAATTTCATATGGATCATCAAAGAGCATCTGTGAGGAAGCAACAGTTTGCGGATGACACAACCCCGCTTGCCTGCAGAAACCTTCCCTTTGGCACATTTCCTAAGACACACAGTCCCAAATTCTGCATTCTTGACTGAAATCATGGAAACAAAATGCTCTGCATTAAAAAGTTGTGTCATAGGCAGCCTGAGGATACCCCCGATGCTTTCTTTTGAGCCAGAACTTATCGGGTCAGCAACTTCTGACTCCTCCTAGCCCATTTGGCTATCTCTATAACCAGCATGTTAGCAACAGGGAAACATACCCATCTCTGACAGTAACTGGCTCCCTTTTGAGGCCCCATTTTACATTGTCATAGCAAAAAGAGGTTTCAATGCAAGCGAGGGCTAGACCCAGGGAGGAGAAAGAAGCTGCGCTTGCAGCGTAGAGCTCTGAAGCTCTGAAGTTTGACAATACACTGGTTTTAGCAAACCTTTGCAGGAGGTGGTCTGTGTGGTTTTGTGAACCAAAAGTTTCATTTTAAGTTTGGAGATCTGGGTGAAAGAAGACATTTGGGAAGAAACTGAGTGAAAGATTTACACGTATCTTTGAAAGCTTCAGGAAGTCTTCACTGAGCTGCCTGGTTTCTAGTCCAAAGTAGGATTTCACTGGAATTTTCCAGTAAAGTTTCTAAGAGCTTGCATTTTGTTCCATTTTGCTTATGTTTGAGATTAAAATAAATCAGAAAGAAAAAGTCCTGTATTTTAAACCAGGTTATTCCAATATTTTTAGTAGTTTAACAGTTTTGAAGATTAATTTAGCAAATGTTGCATAAACATTTTCTAATGTCTTCTTAGAACTCAACATAAGTAAGACTGCAGTTATAAAGTCTCCTTTTTTTTTTTTTTTTTCCAGAATAATGGTCTGCAGCATTCATGTAGTGAGAGGAAGAAAGCAGAGTCTATAAAATACTCTGCTGATAAAAGTAGTATTACTGATAGAAATTTCTAGGTTTGAATAGTCCTCATCACATTTCTCTTACAAACATAAGAATATTCTTTATAGCAATTTCATAATGTAGCTATCTAAAGCTTCTATATTAAGCGCTGGATTCAAGCAGGTATTCATTTTTTGTGACTTTACAGGTACAATTGGTACATTGCTCCTGGCAGACTGGCAAGATAGCACACAGGAATTATCTCATTTAACTGTAGATCAATGCCATGACTGCAACTATAAAATTGTAGGCAAATTGTACAGTAACTACAAGGTTATTATCAATCATTTTTAGCTCTGCAGTGGCACAGGAGAGAGGACAGATACCGTAATAGGCTCTCTGCTGAGTACATTTCATTAATATACTCTGTTTTCTTCCAGACTTGCACATCTCTTGCTCCCGATGGCTACTTTTGTCTTGCCAGTGATAAAAGTAGGGAAATTAGCCCAGATTCAAGTGCATACATCAGTATCAGTGTTGCTATTCTTCTCAGATGAGGAACTCGCAGACAGGCCGCACCCGCAGGGTGGTGGTAAATAGTTCCTTGTAAAACTCACAACCTGTTGCAAGTGGGATCCCCCAGGAATCAATACTGGGCCCAACACTGTTTAATATCTTCATAAGTCATCCGGATGTTGGGATCAAATGTACCCTGATGAACCAAGCTGACTGGGGAAGTGGATACTTTGGAAGAGAGAGCCACCCTGCAGGAAGACCTGGATAACAGTGGGCTAACAAGAACTTTATGAAGTTCAACAAGGACAAGTGTAAGGTCTTGCACCTGGGAAAACATAACCCAGCAGCGCAGCATGGGCTGGGATCACCCTGGCTGGGGAGCAGCTCTGTGGAAAGGACCTGGGGTTCCTGCTGGACAACAAGCTCAACATGAACAGTGTGCTGCTGTGGCAATGAAAGCCAACAGGGTGCTGGGTTGCATCAGCAAGGCCATCACCAGCAAAGATAAAGAAGTCATCATCCTACTCTACTCAGCATTTGTCAGGCCACACCTGGAATACTATGTTCAGTTTTGGTCCCCTCTGGACAAAAAAAATGTGGACTTGCAGGAGAGGGTCGCAAGAAAGGCCATCAAGATGATCAAAGGACTGGGAAGCCTGTCAGATGAGGAAAGGCTTGAGAGAATTGGGTTTGCGCAGCCTTGGGAAAAGAAGGCTTAGGGGAGACCTTATCACCATTTTCCAGTATGTAAAGGGTGGCTATACCCTGTAAGGGATGGAGAGTCCCTTTTTACAAGGAGCCACACGGAAAATACAAGGGTTAATGGGTCCAAGTTACTGATTCTGATACTGATGGATACAAGATTCTGATTGAACACAAGAGGAAAATTTTTCACACTGAGAACAATCAGCCATTGGAATAATCTCCCCATGGAAGTGGTGGATTCCCAGTCATTGGCTACTTTACAGATTCTGCTGGAAAGGGTACTGGGCCACCTTGTCTAGATAGTGCTTTTACCAAGAAAGGCTGGACCAGATGATTCTTGAAGTCCCTTCCAAGCTGGTATTCTATGATTCTGAGGTTCTATGATTATAGAGGAAAGAGTTTATTTAACTATTTATTTTTTGTTAGAAATGTATCACATGGGCATTTAAAAAAAATCAATCAGTATCTTTCTGCTTTCTTCTCATAATTATTAAGTCACAACACTAACTGGAAGACAAAGCAAAACCAGAGGTCTGCAGTGGATTTCTAGTGTAGGCAGGTGTTACTTTACTGAATATGAGTTACTTTACTCAACGTTACAGAGGCACAAAATCAAGAGGCTGGTGAAGTTCCTCAACAACTGATCAGATTTTAACAGATAACGCAGATGCAAGAATGGAGCCATACGCTTTGATACTGCTGCTTACTATCAATGTCTGCAAAGTCATTTAAAGATTTAAAGCAGTAGTACAGGAAAGCAGACTTGACCCTTTGCTAAAATAAACTTTTTTTGCCCATCTCAAATATTTCCTTTTAAAAATACCCTTTTAAAAACATTTCTTTCATTCCTGACCAAAATCCTTAATTTCTGGTAGTCCTCTGGCTTCATCTCTCTCATGGCCGTGGCGGAATTGAATGTTCTGGGCCAGGGAAACAGTTGTAATACGCATTGTCACAAAAGGGTCTCTTGAGGATTTTACTCCAGAGGAGAACTGAGTACAGCAGTTGCTTGCACCAGGATTTCTTCTTACCTGCTTATATTTCATCTTTCCACCATAACCTGAGGAAGAGGAGGGGCTTCCAGGAGAATAAGGTGGCAAATTTATTCCTGCTATCAGCACAAAATTGGGCGTCATTCAAGAAAGAGCTGTCTGGTGATGATCTCCAACTACTTCAGAATCATTTTGCAAAAATAACATCTAATAGTATTTCATAAGGCTATTCTAACACAACTCTTTTCACTAGGCTTTCATGTAAATGTACAGGGACACATTACACACTCATGACAAGTGCCTCCTCTCAAGGACAGCATTAATTCAACTTCAACTACAAACTGTTGCCTTTAAAAATATTATCATTGTCATGAATGCAGTTTGTAGGCTGATGATTCGAGAAATCTGGGATCTGAGTTTATTTTTCTCCCCTAAAACTGCAGAGAAAAATTCCTGTCCAGAGATTTAGTTCGGGACAAAACAGGTCTGCTAGCCAAGAAACCTAGCCACTAACCTGCTGAGTGACTGCAGGCAAGTCATCTGCTGTCTGTTCCCTCTGCTTTGTGTTCTCCATCTATTTAGAGCATGAGGATGTCTACTGGGGCTGCAGCTCACTCTGTGTTTCTGCAGGGCTCGAAGACCCCAAGACCTTCCCTCCACACAGGCTTGTAGGTATTACAATGACTGTCATTATCCACGCAAGGGGTCTTTAACATCACGCTGTTTCCTAGAGGAATTTTATTTCACCCAAATATCTCACCGTTATTTTCTGCTGATTGGCCAAAGCGAGTCTCCAAGTGTAAGAAGCCCTCCAGCTGCCTAGAAACTGAAGCTACAGACAGCTGCAATAGTATTAAATACCTCCCGAGATCCTTATCGCTAACAGTAGTCTATTGTTCTTTTCTCTTCTCTTTTTGTATTATCCTTATACAGTCTTCTTGTACAGCCAATGCAAAATTGATGTGGAAAAAAAAAAGCCCCTTGGCCTATTTCATTTGTCTTGGTAAAATAGACAAGCGCACACACAAATATGTATATGTTTTTAAAATATACATATTTTGAATATGGAATGCTGGAAACTTTCTAAATGAAACAGGACTCTAAGGTCAGAAAAATTCCACTAAGTTATGGTTTAGGGTGCAAAGATCAATTGATTTAAATGCAGTCTGCCAATAAAGAAAACTGTTTTCCTCTCCATACATACTATTGCAAGAACCCTGTCTTTAGCAACTGACTTCTCTACCATGAAAAAATGGTGTCCTTGCAAAAGTGTGTTTCTCTGAACCCCAATATATTAAAACCTCTGAGAAAACATAAAATTGATTCCTCAAGACAAAGAGTTGCCTTTGTGAGGGTTCACCATATATTCTGGTCACCATGACAATAATTTCCAACCGGCTCACGGTGTTATCTGAGACACCATGGGGACCTGACTTACATGAAATAGAAAGCAGAATGCAGTACACTGTATTCCACTGGGCTGTAAGGCGGGTAAGCATTGCTGAATATCAAGATTAAATGACAGGCACAGAAACAAATACTAGTAAGCAGTAGGATCAGTTTGCGGCTTCCCCCACTGCCCATGTTCCACATAAGCTTTCCATTTCAGTTACATCAACTATAACACCAGCCTTAACCTTGATATGCTTTTTTCCTTCAGATTTTTTTTTTTCAGGTGGCAAGCTCTTTCACTAAGAATCATCTCTTCTTTGCTGCTTGCAAACAAGGAAGCCCTCTTTCATGCTTAGCACTATTTACATACATACACGCCTGTCCTGCTGACTCCAAATTATTTTGTCAGAAGGAAAGGCTAATGTGTAACAATAGCAGCATCAGAGCTGGACCATGGAAACATGCCTCAGGTACAGCTGAGGCAAATCTTCCAGCAATTAATGCTGAGGAGAAAACTGACCACCGAAAACAAAACACGGTCTTTACCAAATTACTAACATGAGACCTGAAAAGTAGAAGCACATCAGGTAGCTTAATTGCATGGTCCCTCTGAAATGAAATGTCCCACTAAACCTTACATGTCCAGTGTGCAGGCAAGGCTGTTGCCAAATCCATCACTATTCGGTCAAAAAACCCTAGGGTGAAATTCTGTGCTGTGCAACAAAAAACTTACAGCTGAGAATGAGGGAGCTTTAGTGGCTTAGAACAGTTTCATCATCCAACTTTTAGCTGCCCCAGGAGCTATAGCTGACATGGACCACTTTTATGCCCTACTACCTTGGTTTTTACCGAGGCCCTTCAGAACAGAGGGAACATTGCAATGAAATACATGTGCTACTGTCCAAGAATGTATTTATTTCAGTCAAATGTAGCAAAGAAGGCACGCTCAGCAGAGGAGGGACAGGAGATAAGAGAGAGAACAAAATTAGGGAAGTGAAGAGGAGCTATTCAGATTAACTCATTGCATCTGTCTGAAGCCATACAAAAAGATATAATTTCACCCAAGAGCAAGCCTTCCAAACGGCAATTTATTTTCTAGAAATTATTTAATGGCACACCACTACTTGAGTGCCTGGTACTTTACATACAAATAAAAATGGCAAGTCCCTGCACTTCAGCGTTGTCATCTAAATTAGACTCTTGAGACCAAGTCCTCTGTGGGCATAAATTAGCATAGCTCTACTGATGCTGGAGGAATTATTTATGCACCAGAAGGGGAAATAGTTTGCATAAAAGACATTTTTTGACCATAAACGATATGGTAAAAAAACATTTCTTGACTGTAAAACACCAACCGAGTCCTGATTGTTCCTATTTAAATTATTAATCCTCTGGGCTTATCCCATGACTTAACGATTTTATTACTTTTGCAGATTTGGAGGATACATATATAGATTCATAAAGTGGTAGGAACAGATCTTTCAGCTCTCAAGCAGTGGAAACAGACGGATGAGCCACATAAAACAGAGGAATTCTATAACCAAGCCTTCTAGGCTGCTTATGTAAAAATCCTGCAATTTTGGCTTTAAAGGCCACAAATGCCAGCAGGGAAAATGATCGTAAAAATTAGATATGCTCACATTTAAACCAAAAAAATTCCTTAACTATTAATTATTGTCAGCCAGTATAGTCTCTGAGCTTTCAGCTCCCTTGGTGGAGATTGTAAATCGTGCTGAAGAGAAGAAACTGCTGTAGAGTAGGTATGATCACGGTCCTCACTCCATTGGACTGTGCTGTTAGTATCCACACGTGGAATGTCATCTCCTGCCTGAGTGTGTATCAGTCACAAAAGAGTAGTAAAAAATTAATTTTTACTGTAATGGAATTTAAAGCCTTGTCTGAAAATAAATTAAAGTGGTACAAATTGCAGCCAGAAGGAATGGTGCCTCTAAACTCATAGAGAAGAGCATCCGAGATGTTATCCATCAAGATCACTGGACTCAATGGCATGGCTGCCTGCATTCGACATTGCCTTGGAGCCAAAGTGTTTGTACTTTATTGCAACTGGTTATGATCCCTTCAAATAGAGGGACTACAACTGAGCTATTCATCTTTCAATGATACATTGATGGTCCTTTAAAGTTGATACAATACTGTTGTGGGGTTTTTTTCTTTTTCTTCTCAGGAGACATTGGTTAATGGTACTTTTACCTGCTGACATGCATCAAGGCAGTTCACTTGTGAAATGTTCAGTGGGAATGTTGGGAAGCCAACAGCTATGCTATTTTCTTACCGCTAATTCCTTTTATTAAAAATACCGCTGATGCATTCTCTCTTCTCAAAAAATATATCCAAATAGAGCCACAAAAAGCAAATCAAAAAAGCAAGACATATATGATGTTAAAAATATACATTTAATTATTTAAAGAGAAAGAGATTTGCAGTAGTAGGACTCACCAGTCATGTTCTGCAAGTTGAATGACACTGATGCTTTCCCAGATTGCTCAGTTTATTAAATGGGGATTTTATATCACCCCATTCATTGCAAAGTATAAAACACAGGCTAAGTGGCTAAAAACCCTTCTATAGATGAGTATTGCATTTATTATCACACTAGGCAGAAGTGAATCAAATTCAGTCATGAAAAGCATGCTTTTTCTGGGTTTGCTCTCTTTTTCCACAAAAGAGTTGTTTGAAAGAGCAGAGATGGTGTCTTTCCTTAACTGAACAAGCTTTTAAATGTAATGCAATGATAGGTGCACAAAAATGCTCTCAGTGGTTGTACATCAGTAGATAATCCTATCAGATTTGGAAAAAAAATTCTAATCCAAGGTTATCTCAGTCTGTAATCTATGACCATTTCAGAAGAATTAATAGAAAGCCCTTTATTTGGTTTTAGGGGAGCCTGAAGTGTGGTGTTATTCCCAATATAGTGTGGTGTTTTGTAAATTGGGAATAGGTATATTCCCAATATAGTGTGGTGTTTTGTAAATCATAATTCTCCAATAAATTAAATCTATTCACATGCATCTTCCAGATGAAAGAGAAATGTTAGTGAAAGAAAGATCAGAAGGTAACATGAAAGAGAAATAAATTTACTTTATTGCACCTATTAATGAAATATGGACCCAGTGCGATTACTAGCTGGGGACACATTTATTAAATATGGAAGAAAAAAAGAAATTCAGTACAAAATTGTTCTGTGGATGATTTCTTTTATCTACCATTGAAAATTATCTAGGACAGAAGTTCAATACAGTGAGATGCTTGTGTAATAAGCATAAATGAAGTAGAGTGATAATATTCAAAAGGAAAAGGAAAGTTCAAAAATTTTGTACTTCTGTCGTGCTACGTTTGGCAACAGCCAGTGTGGAAAGAGAGGGAGAGGGAGAGGGAGAGGAGAGGACCTATTCAATTATGCAACCTTATAGGTGTGGGGCAGAATTTTAGCAAATTGTTACAATTTATTTACCAATGAGGAATGGAAAGCCATGACACATGGATACTGTCTTGTAGTCGAAAAGGAAGCTGAACAGACACATTGGCATGTGCAATGTTTCAATGTATAGGAACCAAAATTTATGGCAGAAATACGAACCATACACATTTCTCCCAATGTAAATGGATTTTTCAAATGTAAATTCATGTTACTAAAGCTTTTTATTTGTTACAACAAAGCTATTAAAAAATTACTGGAAATATTTTTTTAATTCAAACTCTACATCTTCACCAGGAGCGAATATTAAGTCTTTAGAAATCCCTACTATTCATCTTGTAAGAAAAACATGGGGCATGCTATAGGGTTTGACTGTCAAAATAAACACTTTCTATCTTTTCTGACTTATCGTGTGCGTGCATGTTTGCAAAGGGCAAAGGATACTCTTCAAGAATTTCAAGACGTCAAAGAAAGATGCAATCACTAAGCAAACACAACCTGTTTTAAATAAGAGTTTGGGCCAGGGAGGGGGGGTAAAGTCCATAGCTGTCACCTGTGAGTGGTCAGTGTTTCTTATGCCTTTGAAACATGCATGGATCTTTCCCACCTGTGCCCCCAGCTCCTGTTATAAAAAAAGCTGCAAAATCACAGTAGTGGATGAAAACGAGGATCTGTTAGACATCCTACAATCCAGTGTGCCCTTCAATTACTGGCATAGCAAGAGATGTGGAAACAGGAGGACTAGTTTACATTTGAATTCTTACTTTATGTCTTTGTCAAGAGAGAATTGGCACAAAATATTTAGTTCTATTTAAGAGAAATAAATCAGAGAAACACAAGAATTTCCCAGCCTTACTAAGTAATTCTGTTAATGCTTATTTATACATTTTTCCCTCATCTTCTCACTTCAGTAGGAATGAAGTAAAAGGAAAGCATGGATACTCAAACTTTTCTTTTGAGGGTCTGCATGTAAATTAAATTATATATATGCCCCTTTCTCTGCAGGAATGAACTCCATCCTTGATATATATATATGTATATATATATGGCCAAATTCCAGACTCCATAAGACTCCTGAAGAAGACTGAGAAAATAAGACACATGCCACATACCTGGAGAGCCAAAAAGGCAAGACACTAGAGTAGCTCATAGGCTGTGGGTAAACACAATCCTCTGAGAATGTGATTTTTCCACCACAGGTGGGTGTGTTATAGGTGCCTGGATGACACAGGGAGACCTGAGCCTCAACTTTTTCTGCCAAAGCCATTCTTCTGTTCGGGTTGCGCCTCATCCCTCAGACCTTGTACCTGCATAACCCTGTAGCACCCCAGTTGCACAGCCATCAGGGGTCCCAAGCATCAGGGACTCCACTTGAACTGCTGACAGGGCTCGTGTTATACCAGCAGCCGTAATGTGATGACCCTTTCCCTGGGCAAAGGCACTAATCACAGCTCTATCAGGTAAAAGAGAAGCCTGTTAACTCATTTTGGGTTAATTACTATGCTGTGGGTGGAGTTCAGCTCCAGATCAAGGCACAAAAATATACATAACTACATGTACATACCTACATGCCCCACATGTCCTTGGTCTGACTACAGTCAGGAAACCTCAGCAATACAGCTAAAAAGTGATTCAGCTAACCGCAAAACGTCTACTTAGCTCTCTAGGTGTTGCTGAGGCCATGACGGAGGCTTAGAGCCATAGCACGCATGTGGACAGCTAACCAAAGGTATCTTTCCCTGGAGCTGGCCTGTCCCAGCCCATCAGTCACTGCAGCATGCAAGCCCAGCTCTGAAGAAACACACGTGCCATCTTCTTCTCCCAAAACAAGCCTTCTAAATTCACACTTCTTGGAAGAAGTTTCAATTCCATTAAAGTGAATGGAGCTGTATTTCCTTAAACCGAGTCTGCACGCATCCTGGGTGGTCCATCTATCTGAGCACAGGCAGCCTGTGCATCTATCTGAGCACAGACAGAACATAGGCGTCAAAATGTAGTCACAGCTGAGCAGCTAGACAAACAGCAGATCAGTCGAAAGAGCACACATAGTATGGGTTTCGGAAAGGAAACCATTTGTCACTGCCTAATGAACAGCATCAGCTAGAAAACCAAGCACCCTGACAAGCATTTTCATATCAGAGTGGAGGTTTCTTTGTGGTTACATCTGAACAACACTATATGTTGAGAGAAATCCAAGCACGACATTTTGGTTAGGGGTGCATGAAATGTGTAAGCACGTAAAAGATTTGTAAAGGATTTTTTAAATCAACGAATTAGTGTCACAGACTGTCTTGTTTTGTTACAACTGTGCTGTAGCTGCAATGAGGGTGAAAAGCTGTAAATACAAATTACATTTGTACAATTTTACATAGATTTACACTTGAAAAAGTCATGAAAAATATGATGGCAGTGCTTGGCAATGTGTCTTTTGAAATAAGCTGGAAGTGCCTATTAATTTGAAATTGTTAGTGTAATATTTTATGCCATTAGGTATCAAATCTCTTTTTGTAATTACATAAGAGATCACAACCAACAAATAAAGAAAATGTGTTTAGGTGCTCAGGAAAAACAAATTAATTTAATCTACACTCCATAGAAATCCTAGAGTCATATATTATTGTTGCTGTTGTTATTTTTGAAACCTGCTATGATTCATTACTCTAAACATATAGCCACAAATTGAAAACACGGATTAAAATGTCTCCTACTTGACCTTTTCGCAGATACTTCATGAATATAAATATTAATTTCATGCATTCAACAGCTGCTGATCAAGTTATAAGTTGTGAAAAGTATTGTTTGAAATATTATTCTGCCATAAGAATTACATAATTCCATGGCACATTTTATGGGGTTTTTATGCTAATAGGTACTTCACAAACCATTGCACAACCTCCACAAATTTACACTACGTGTGTAGGTGTAGGTGCCTCTGATGACTTCTGGTCTATGACTGTATGGTCTTTGCGCTTCATTGATACAAGAAATTCTCTTTGACGTCAACTTGTCACCCAAAACAAATTCTGACTTTTATTTATCCATTCAGAGATGAGAAATCAGTCAGCTACTCATGCATAAAACTTTAGAAATCAATGCATAGCATCAAAACCAAAACAAGGCCTTTCCACTTTCTCTTGGAATTTTATTCCTGTTCACCTTTGCAGCACTTTCACTCTTAGCCTTGTCCTTATTTCTCTCAGGCACTGCAGTCTCAGTGGAGACAAAGTTGTCTCTGCTTGGCACAAAGCAAAGTAAAAGATAGCGTTGAGCTGCAATGATTGAAGACAAATAATAGAAGCACACATATTGTCTCAGTACGGTTACTAAATTCTGGAATGGGTTGCAGCCTATTCTCCCTACTGTGACTCATCTGGTTGAGGCACTGAGGGAGGAAAGATTGCTTACTCTCTTCTTCCCAGTGTGTATATCTGCCAGAGGATCAAGCACACAAAAAGTAAGCCCTTACACTCGTGCAATGAATTCCATTAAATTAAACTTACACAAGCCTTAAAAGACACAGTTCACGCGTACCCTGAAAAATAGGTATCTCATGTATCTCTGCACATGAAAGTCCCAGAATGGCATATTAATTCACAAAATACTAGATATTCCTAAACTTTGTCTAGGTTTTGGGTAAAAAAGGAGGAATAAGTAATTAAAATAATGTTATGGTTTCTTTTTCATACACAACGCCTACTAGATGTTAACAGCATTCTTGAATGTTTAGTTTATCACAAAATCATTCTCACCCTGCATCAAAATACTAGTACTTCTCATCATTTGGTTTCTTAGGGAGACCTTTCTCTACGCATAAATTGAGGAAGACTGGCTTTGTTGCATTTAGGACTTCTTGCCTTCTAGCTCCACTGGACTTGCAGTTCATGTCATGAATAAAAAACTCTTTGAACATAATAAGAAAGCATTCACTACCACTACTGCAAAGACTCAAATGGCTCCGATATCCGAGCACGGTGGTGACACAAAACTGTGTGTTTTGAAGGAGGGTTGGGTGCCCTTGAAGTTGCCATAAATTTGCTTACCCATCAGGTAATCAATCAGGCAGATGCATGTCCAAAATGAGAGCTGCAAAAGGACATGCTATACCCTTTACAGTAGCTGCAACATCTTCCCATCAGCTGCTTTGCCTCTGTATTTTCTGCCAGAGCCGACTGGTGATTTTTTCCAACTTCCATTTTCCTCAAAACAAGTCACATCAAAAATTACACTTCAGGTCACCCTATGATTTCTTGTAGGGAATGCTTACTATTCATATTTATAAATGACAGCTTTCTTTCCTAGTATATAACCATATTCTGACCTGTGCATTGGCCTGATGTTATCAGATTATTTGCTACTTGACCTGCAAGGTAGTGAAAACAAATCTGTGTCTCCATATTTGCTGGCATTATACTACTCATTAGAAAGTTACTCTAAGTTCCCGTGTATTGCAATCACATTGGTTTGTCAGTGAACAAGAACACTTCTTGAGAATTATCATTTCACCTGCCCCAGAAAAGTTCTACCTGTACAAGCTTTGTTTTTTAACTCGAGTCTAATACTTACCCTGTGGCTTCTGTGCCATTAATGAATTGTGGCTTTCATGGAAATGCACCACCTCCCTCTGCTACACTCATGGAATTGGGGCCTCCAACATGCAGTTTATAGATTCTACCTACAGAGTCTCTTCTAAAGGGCATTTATTTGAAATGCTTTTCCAAGTGCTTTCAATCTCAGCTTGAATATTTATCTGCCTTCATAACCGTCTCAACTCTTTGCCCTGTCTCTGGCCTTGTTTATACAAATAGTGCACAGTAAGTTAGTGTATGAATTTATGGTTCCATGCCACTAATTCTCTTTGTGAAGACTCCTACAGCACACTAAATTGCCTTGGTTTGAAGCAACTTAATCCCCTCTCAATGCCACGTGAAATATCGAATACTTTCTGCATACTAAGTGACCACAAAAAAGGCCATGCAGAAAACCAAATTAACTGTAACCGAATTCACAGCCTAGCACACTTCTTTATGTAGACAAGTCACCTATTTCAGTGAATTCTTTGCAACTAGGTGGTAGCGATGATATACCAGCATCCCTGAGAAAAAAGTTTCATTTACTCTTCCTGCTTTCACTTTCACTGTCATGACTCTACAGCTGGTGTCTAGGCAGTGAGAGAATCTTATTACAGCAACGTCCAAATGTGACACACAGCAAGGATTAAAGTGTTATCCAACTTGTACATGCATAAGCAGGCTCCTTGGAAACAGAATTCAGACTGATATTTTCATTTTCAAACCTGTATTTTCCTCCATCTGAGCAGTCAATGGAGCATCTTCCTTTCTAAGTAAGATCCAATTATAATGAGAGCTTAGATTGACAGGAAACATTATTATAACTGAATGAGCTGTCAAATCCATGATTAATAAGGTTTTTCATTTAGGTTCAACAATAGCAGCATCAGACCACTGGCATATTATTATTATTCAATAACTCACAACATTCATAAGAAGGCTTACTTTCCTTTTTGGAAGGTAGAGGGAGATGTCTCACATTCAGATATTCATATGGGGCAGAAGTGGTTTCAATATTTCATGCGAGGATTTTATCTCTGTGTTTTCTGAAGGTGCAAACTAACAAAAAGCCTTACGCAAAATCTAAGCCTGTAATTTAAGGACTTAGTTTCTGTTTTCCTTCTAGCTTCCATATTTTTACATCCACATTCTTATTGCTTGAACCATGAGAACAGAAAGGGAATATCAGTTCGAGGGTGTCCACATTGCCAGATGTTGACAGTATGGAGTATAAGTAGAGGGCAAGCCAAGATCTCTATGGTCCATCTCTATTCCCTGAGGTGCAAAACAACAGGTAAAGAGCAGATATTTCATGCTAATCACCGTGTAGGTATGCATTTTAAAATCATTGTGTGCAGTTCAAGCAGAGCAGATTTTTTTTACAGTACACTACTTTTCATTTTTATGTGAGAGACAATGAGGTCAGGGTAGTTACGAATTAGGACATTAACAAGGGGAAAAGAACATATTTAGAAAGAAAAATCTTCCCCCTTAAAAAAGCTTTTTTATACCAAAAATGCAATTTCCTCCATCCTACATAAATTCTGCTTTCCCGTCCTATTTCATAGTTTGATAGAAGATAACTGAATATCCCATTTTTCTCTTTCACTGGTTCTCAATTTCACTTTCCTAGCCTACCTCCTTAATCCGCTCTTCCATCCAAACGGTGGTGCTGCTCCATCACTGCAAGTAATATAAATGATTTGGCTGTAAAAGCTGTGTGCTAGGGCTGACTTAGAAAAAATGGCCTTTCAGTCCAGCATTCATTTATACTTCATCAGTTACATCCCACTACTTTTTATCCAAATATGATCTATCAATAAAAAAATATACATAACCCATACTGTAGTGGTTTCTTTTCTCATTTTTCCCCCTTGCTGATGCCTTGCGTGCTTGTACAAACTAACCTTTAACATGCAACTTTCAGTTTAATGTTATCATCTGTCAAAGTTTCACAAACTGGGAAAATTTATGGAGGCATTCTGAGAAGCATCTGAGTTTCCATCCACCACCTTTCATGTCTTGAAACTATCTGCTACATTGCGTAAGCCGCCAGGTGAAGACAAGGCTTAAGACACTGAATATACCACAGCAGATGCAGAAGGCAAGCACAAAGGCGGATGTCTACTATAAGAATAAACTATGAAGTGGTTAACAAAAGACCAAGCTTACCAAAGTGTTAGTGAGGCTCAGGGTTAACACCTTGCAATGATAAATGGGACAAGTTCACACCTCTCTTCTTTCTTGTTACTTCCTCTTTCAAATATCCACACTTCAGAATGCAGCTGTCCTTGACAAGAGTCACCTGCTCTTTGAACATCCTCCGTAAATTAACATTCAGTTGAAAATTTTTAACCAAGGTTAAAATGTACTAGTGTCCAGGAATTTCACTGTAGTTATTATTTTTATGCTGTTACTGTTCCTGTTGTGGTAACGATTGCAAAAACCGCTGCATACATACATAAATGATGCTTGTCTTTATAAATATCCAAGATGGGAAAATGAAACATTGTGTCCCATTTCATAGACAGAAGAGACAGCTACATGAACAAGTTGCCACCAAGTAAATGAGCGTGGATTTACAGGTCATTAACTACTCCATGGCAACTGTCTGTGTGGTTATTGCTCCAGAGTAAATGTGAGGTAGCTCTGGCCCTTACTGAAAGCAAGGCAATGTATCTTACATTTACCTGAGATTTAAGCATCTATATAAAGTAGCTAATGAGCTGTAAATCCATACTCTCCCTTCACATATGGCAGTTTCTTCACGTATCTTGTGGCAATGATATTTATGCGATTTGTCTGATGCCACTGAAGCAGCATGTGACAGAAGTGGGAATGTAAACCAGACCTACTGATCTCCTGCAAACCCCACTCCTCCCATGGCCAGAATTTTCTCATAGAGCTGCTGTTCAATTACTTGGCACATTTCTCTTCAAAGGAGAGCAATTCACAAGCAAACTCAGACACTCTTTTCCTCATTAATAGTGCAGAACACGCATATTCTACTTATGTAAAACAGATGGATTGGTAAAAGTAGCTTCCAGATACAGTTTCTTCGTTTCACACATAAAATATTATTTACTTTTTCAAAGACTCTTAAATTTTTTTTTTTTTAAAAGCGATGAATTGGGAATAGATTTATCCTTTTTTGTTAATCAGATTTCAACCTTAGCTAATCTAGAGTCCAATTTACTGCAGAGTCTAAGCAATTTTTAGCCACTGTGTTGTCCATCAGGGTGGTGCACGGCTTGCCACAAACTAGCAAGGAGGTTTCTTTCCTTCTCTTTTTTCTTCAGTGACTCTTATCAACTAAGACCTCAACACACTCATTCTGGTGGACCATTGATACAAGCCACTGCCCACAGTCATTGCAAGCCTGAGATCCTTGCTCTGATTTTTCAGTGGCATCAGGGAAATCACAGCAGAATAGAATATCCCATGCCATGTCAACCCCCTTCTTACTTTCTATTAAAAAAAAAAGAACAGAGAAAAAGAAACCCATGGGAGCTAAATCTGAATCACAGCATCACAACATATTGCCATTTAAAATATTTACCAGTAAAATTATTTCATATCCTGAGGTAGAACAAGAACATAATGCTGTTAAATACCTTGACAAGGTTCATTGTAAATTATACACCTCCATCCATAAAGAAGGGAAATTAATTTTCTCAGTACAGACATTAAATACATAGTTTTTCAGCCTTTAAAAGCTCCCTCATAATAATTGATAAACCTCACTATTCATTTTATTATCACCATGCTTTTTATGTCAAGTCTATAGACTAACACGTTCAAAAACCAAAGAGGAAAATCCCAGGACTTGGACTGCCTTTACGAATTTTAATGGATTTGATGAGTCTCTTTACATCACTCTGTTTCCCAATAATCACTCAGTTGCTCCCTGCAAGAACTCACTGGAAAACGTGTGTTGTGCCTACAGATCGTTTGGGATTTGACCCTGCTGTCACACTGACAGCAACTTTCTCATTTAATTTCATGGGGCAATATATTTCAAAGCATAATCCCTGCCTTCTGGGATGCTTTCAGTTCTGGGATGCCCAGCTCTGACACTACTGCAGAAGCTTGAATTTCATGAAGGCAGGCATAATGTAAATGGGAAATGTCAGTGCTTTTTCTTTTACCATGACAACATACAATGCTTTAGTGGTGCTGATGAGCATCCTTCCTTGCTTTTTTAAAATTTTTTAGCAGAGGCTACGTCAACACTGTTTGATTAAACAGCACCTGTAAACATCTTTGGGCTCAGTTTCAACCTGTGCCAACTAGCACTTTCCAAAATGGTTCCTGGGCATGATCTGGGGGTTAGAGCACCCCTATGCTCATTCCTAGTACACAGTTTGCAAGCAATCCCACAAATCTGAAGACTGCAAGAGTTGCTAGCAGAGAGATCAGTCACCTCGTGCCAGTTGGGCTTCAGAGCCCAGAGAAGTCCCTGAAGGTGTTTGAGCAGGGATGGAGTCAGAGAGCCTGGTGGCTGCCTAGAGCTCCAGCAGCTGGCTCTGCGGGAGCCTTGGGAGCTGCCCGGCATCTTACTGCTGGTGCTGCAGGCACACATTGCAGGAGTAGAGGGACTGTGGAAATTCATTGTGGTGTAGATTACCTCTGGGCAGTTTAAACAGGAAAACTCTTTGGTGATTTCCAAACAGACCAAAATATATGCCATAATAGGTAGCACTTCAATAACCAACTATCCATGGACTTAATTTTCCAGCCTTCTTGATATGAGGAGAAAGGAAAACAATAGAGTGCAGCCTGGAGAACAGTCTCATTGGAAGACAGGCTCTTTGAAACCCCATCTGAAAAAAGCCCCTAAATTTCAAATCACACACTCCCCCCCCCAATTATATTTTTGGAGAGTTATTCTGCTGCAGAATTTTGCATTTATTTTTTTTGTCTTACTACATAATTATACCTAGTTATGTGATTTTGTTACGGTATGTGTTTTGTTATGTATGTACTTTCTGCAAGAGAAAAAAAAAGTGCCGGCCAATTCTCCCCTTACTGACATCAATGGTTTTTGGCTCAAACTCCCATGCAAGATTTTCCTTCTTCTCATCAAGGGTTCCATATTTTTATGTGGTCCAATTTTTTATTTCTTCTGGGCATCCCTTTTATTTTGGTATTTCTTTTCTCTTTGTTCTCCAAGTAATTTATTTTTAGCTCTAAATTAAGCAATTTGCTTTTAACCAGTTGGCATTTTCATCAGTCAGCATATCCAAATGTTCATCTGTACCTTCCTTAATTTCATGTACTATATCAGCATTTCCTGTAGCAGTAATGGCTTTCTGCAGTGAGACTTACACCTCAGATTGCCCTGCTAGTTTTTCAGGCAATTATCTACTGCCTGTCCTTCTGGCAGGCACATTGCTATCTTCCCCACTATATTTTGGTTTTGAGAGTAACATCAATCCGCATTAAGTGCCTACTACAGAGTTGATGCTTCTCTGTGGAAATTTTAAGCTTTTGGTGATGCTTAAAAGACAAAGAGGTCTTAATGCCAGCTCTCCAAATTGAAAATACCCGGAAAACTCCAGTAATAAATTATCTGGGGCTTTAGAGTTTCCTGATCTTCTAACTCATTCATGTTCATTCATACAGAGACTACAGGGTACCATACAGTCGTGGCCCCCATCATCCAGATGAGAGCGCTTCTCCAGTCACCATTGCTTGACTTCTTTTGCAGAAAGTCGCACGACATGAGGTGGGATAGCACACACACAGGCATCAGCTCAGCATGGCATCAGGATGCACACAGGGTTCCCAGAAAATGGTCATGGCCCCTGGCTACAGACATAGCTACAAGGATCTCTGCAACAGAGTACCAGTACAAAGTCCTTCAGCTCGAACTGTCCAACCTACAAGAGAACTAAGCGGCTTGACACTTGTCAGCTACAGTTTTGCTCCTAAAAATCTAGCTGAAGACCATTGCTCTGCTGAGGTGTGGAACAGGTGCTGCTGGGGAAGGAGACGTGTGTAACTTGGGATGTCCCTGCAACTCCTACCTGATAGTGCCTGTGGCCTTGGCTTCAGCTCACTGCATGACAGAAGAGCAAGTAGGAAACATGTGTCGGGAAGAAGCAAGGAAGAAGAAAAGATAAGCCTGTCTGAAAACAGTAGAGCAGACCGGGGAAACAAGGTCATATAAGTTGCAGGGGCTGAAAGGCACACGACAAGTGCAGTGCTGGGGGGTCCAAGACACATGAGTCTGGGTGTTAGGAGGAAACAGACCCTGTGGCACAGTGTGGACACAGTGCTCGGAGGAGCGAGAAGCTGCAACACAAGGAGTTGGGGGGATGTGGGGCCTGATTCACTTAGCTGGGATGAGATTTTGAGAGACTTCAAAAACTTGGCCACAATGACAATGTAGGGTGGTCATTAATCTGAAAGGGCTGTGCTTCCAGCCTTCCCATGTTATTTATTAGTGTCTTACAAAGCTACTGGAAAGTGACAGGGAGATGTGGGGAAGGAGGTGGAAAGAGGAGGTGGAAGTAGAGGCTCCAGGGAGAGGTAAATCTGCTCTTCAGTGGGGGCAGAGAAAAAAAGGGGAAGAGGAAACCCGTCTGCAGCCTCAGCAGCCACAATGCTGCACCTGTCAGAGAGAAACCCTTTTTCTTACATTTGCATATGCACATTTTTGCATCTGCTAATGAAACACACTTTCTACCTCATCTCCATACAGTGCCAAAATATTATTAACTCCTGAAGTCTGTTCCTACCTATTCCTTCCGGGCTATCCTGCATGCATTTTCTAATACGCGTTTATTTAGGAAGGCTAGTTTCTTGCTATACAGCAGAAATATTTGTGTTAAATCTACTCTATAAAGGCCCTAAAACCATGAAAAATGCTCTGGAAGCAGAAAAGAAATAGTTATGAGGAAGGAAAGGAGGCGCTGCAGGAAAACTCATTTGTTGAAGAATGCAGCTTATGTCTTATCAATTTAATTCCAGATAAGTCTTCATTTTGCTGTGAAGACAGATGCGATAAATATGTTAATGGCAGATTTCGATAGTTCAGTTTGTAGAACTGCAAAGCCAGATGGAAGTGATAATTTTTCTTTCATTTTAATTTTGAAATAAAAAGCAAGAAAGCAAGAAAATTCCTGATATCGTAACACTGTAATGACTTTTTGAAGGATAATGGACCTTAGCACAGAATGACGATTAACTGTCATGCCCTGATACTTACTATTTTATTAAATTCCAGTTTCCCTGACTGGAATTCTCTCAGCTTTCTTGTCGTCTTATTGCCTGTGACTGACTATTCCAGCTTCACATTTGTAAAGGTATTTAGCAGCAATCCTAACTTGAAGCTTGTGAGTATTTTACTGATTCTACCATTGCTCAGGCAAGATACATGCCTAAGCAGACTACTGGAAATAGCCTTGGATCGAGCTAACCTCTCTGAGTGTTCATCAGGAGCCAAGTATTGCCTTTTTTAATTCCTTAAGCACTTGGGATATTAGGAGTACCAGGACCAAACAGTGGCCTTCCATGCCTTGATTATGATTCCCCTGGTATTAACATGCACTTAGCAATATTTGGCATGGCATCTTTGATTGTTTCAATTTAAAAGAAAGCCATTGAGGGACATATATTAACAGCTTCCTAAATCTGTAGGATATTTACTGCTTGAATTGGTAGGCAAAAAGAAAGCTAAAAAACTTTTCCTGCTTGGATACCCTTGAAGGGGAGAAAATTGCAGGTAGGAGGTAAAAAGCCTAAGGAAATTTTAGGAAACAATTTTCAAACCTCTTCTCTTCAAGGTCCCACTTGAAACATTACTCTGGAGTTACTAAGTGAAAACTTTTTTTTTTCATATTCACCATGTTGGTTCTAACTGTGGACAGAACAAGCACATACGGCTCGTTCTTTTTAAATGAATTTAAATTTCAAGAAAGTGGTGTCCTGAGTGGTTCCTCCCACAGGAACTTTTCTCCAGGAACAACTTGGCAAAAGAGTGAGGTGCTCCATTATCATATCAGTAGCATTCACTTCTAGGGCTTTATTAGGTGATTCTCATTTTCTAGCTAAGGTCACAAATCGGAAACTGAATTGCTTGAACTATTTAATACAACGTGGCAGTTAGAGTCCCCTGAGGACTTTATTCCAATGATTCCAGAGAGGAAAATGTGGATTTGTTGTGAATGACTGCTGTATCCTAAGTTTTACAATTAGACAAAGGGTACAATCATTTGACCATCACTGTCCTCGGATGGAGGTGAAAAGCTGGTAGTGTGTGTGAGTACAGATGATATTGGTTATTAGATAGCTATAAGATATTTATATTGGATATATATCTGATGTCTGAAATATCAGATAAATTTTATCTTTCGATACACGCTATTTTGTCTAATTTATTTAGTTTGCATGTATTTTCTTGGGGGTTTTCCTTCTTTGTTCAATTAACAATGAATGCAAAATTGCACACATACGTGGTCTGGATGTTCCCTATCCAAATAAAATGATCAGATGAGAGGGAAAGGGAAAGTCTACACTGCACTGTGGAGGGGAGAGGAGAGATCCCCAGACTCTGGAAGTGAAAGCTGTGTCAGCAGGAGCCAAGCCAACTTAATTAGCCCTGTGAAGAGACTGGGCAGAGTGCTTGGTTAATGCAGCAATATTATGTTTAAGAATTCATCTGATGTCTCCGGACTTTGCTGAACTGTGCAAACATACGTGTCTCTGCAGCATCGCACCTTGCAAGCAAGCGAGGGCAGTTCTTGATTCATATGAGGTTCCAGTCCATGATGGCTGATAATCTCATACAAGCCAGTGATTAACATGACCAAAAGTGCACAGTGAAATATACACTGCCTGGTGCCTCTCCTGGCCCTAGCATTCCCTTACCAAGGTCAGGGAACAGCAGGCAGAGACAGCTGGAGCCTCTCTGCCCTCACAGCCTTGCTGTGAGCTAAGAGGCAATCAAAGCACAAGCTGTAGCTAGAGGTGACCCACCCTTGCAGAGCATCCTCAGGTATTGGCATAAAAGCAGCCTGATCTTAGTCCTCTGTGGACTCATGCAGCAGCATCATTTAATCCTGGAGCTCCAAGCCAAGCCGAGCTTCCCAACTGGTGGCCAAGGAAGCCATTCACCACCCTCCAGCAAACAGCCAGAGCTCCCTAAGCACCAGGCAGGGAGCTGCCTGCAGGAGGAGCATGGCAATTCATGCAGCACTAAAGCTTATTCCAGGCTGCCACCTTGTCAGGCTTAAGTTCAGCTCATTAGGACATTCGTCTGTTATTTATGCAAATAAGCCTATGCATAGTCACAAAATATGCAGAGGGCCATTTATCAGTTTGGCAGTCTCCGACTTTCTGAACCCTCAGACATCCCTGACACATGTAGAAGAATACGTGGTCTTCCCTATCACCGTCGCTGGCAGAGAGGATGAGGCAGAGCTTATCCGCTACCATCCACATCCTCTCAAAGGATTTGCGGTGCTCAGGATCAAAAAGATAATGCATTCTGTATGAATTTAAACTTATTATGTTACTGTTCAGGATATTTAATCTTATGAATAAGGGACCTCTACTTGTTTCACCTTTCTAGGGAAGGAGATTTATGAATCTGCATAGCTCAAAACATTCTGACTGCAGTTTATAATTTATTTATAACAAGCAAGTGACAAAAAAAATGTCCTTTGGGATAGTCTGCTTAAATGTGCTTCTTTGTGTGGACAGCTGCAGTCGAAGGTCACTCTCACTCATGAATGTGCATAGGAACCTCAACTCATTCCCTTCCTGCACTTTTTGCTCACTCCTCACTTAAGGAAAATATTACCTTCTGCACAAGTCTAATCTAGAGTCAGCATCTACCTCTTGCTCTCCACACACAGCCATCAGTAACTGCAGGAGATCCGAGTCCTCCTGAGAAGAGTACAGGTCTATCAGAAACACAACTTTAGGGAATTCTTCCCCAGTTCTGTACCCCAGGCCAGTACCAGGCTGATGGCTTGCCTGTTAGCTCCAGGGACCAGTTTCTCATGTAAGGTCCCTAATAGGATGGCTTATTTAAGCTGCTACAAGGTTTACCGTACAAACTAGCAGAAAAGAAGTTTCCGTAATAGAAGTAAAGACAGAATAAAATGACATAGCTTTTTGCTGTATTGCCCTTACCTGAGGGAGCCGCCTTACCCATTCACTTCTTCTATGGTCTGTTGTAATCATCTCCCAGGACCTATGTAGAGCTGTGGACCTGCGTGTGCTCTTGGAATTGGCACTGAGGAACACTTCCAGCAGGCAAGGAGAGGTACTCACAAAGGCTCCCCTTCCAGGGTAGCTACAATGGGACCTTAATTTGGCAGCAACACAAAAAATAACTTTCCCTAAACCCCCCAACTTATAATTCCACAAGTTACATTGAATTTAAAGCGCAGTACAATGCAGAGACCTGAAAGTATTTCCAATAGTTTCCTTCTTCCCCTTTAGGGAATTTCTATTTACACGTGAGAACAACTGCAATCTAAATTAAATACCTCCTGGACAGTCTCTCTCATTAAAGTCCATCAAAGTGCCTTTCTTTGATGCATTCAATATATGCAAGAAAATTGGGGTGGGTTGACTCCAGCCAGCAGCTAAGCACCCACCCATGTGCTCATTCACTCCCCCCTGACATCAGGATGATGATCGCATAAGGAGAGGGAATAGTAAGAGCAAAAGCAAGAAAATTCATGGGTTGAGATAAAGTGAAGGAAAGAGGAAAAAACCCAGTGATGCAAAGGCAATCACTCACCACCTCCCACGAGCAGGCTGACATCCAGCTGGTCCCTGGGCTATGGCTACCTTCCCAGACCAACCACCCTCTCAGTTGTTATTGCAGAGCATGGAATTCTATGTCATGGAATATCCCTTTGGTCAGCTGGGGTCAGCTGTCCCATCTGTGTCCCCTCCCGACCTCTTGCCCACGTCCAACCCGCTTGCTGGGCAGGGGAGCGCCGCCTGGGAGAATGAGGAGGCCTTGACACTGTGGGTCCACTGCTGAGCAACAGCCAAAAGACTGGTGTGTTATCAATGCTGTTTTACACAATCTTACAGGCTGCTGTGAAGAAAATAAACTACATCTCAGCTAGACTCAACACAAGAAATTAATGAACAAATGCATTGCCTTAGGTTAACTGTGAAGCAAATTGTCCTAGAAAGGGCACTTCTTTCTTAACATCAAATGCTATTCTAAAACTGCTGCCCTTTTTATTCCAAATCTATTTGCCACTTGGGTAAGTGCAAAACCACGCAGTCAAAAATATCTGTGCAACTTGACTTTTTGTGAATTTAATTCTGCCATTTCCAGCTGAGCAGAATTATCTTTACATCTTGAAAACATATGCTTCCCCTTAATAAAGATTTAAATACAGCCACTTCAAGTCTCTCCCCTCACTTTTGCATTGGTGCAGTAAAGGATTATCCATGCAAAATTATACAGAGAAGCTTTCTGCTGTGAGTCGGCATGGTTCCGTTGTTTTTCATGGATCAATTAACACACACTGGAGATTTTAGCCATTGCTGTTTATAATGAGTAACTTGCTTATTACAAGGAACTGAGAGCCATCTGTGTACATTCCATAAGGATACACCAGTGAAATAGAGACTGTAAACCGACAGAACATGACCTATGATTGTAAGAGATTCAAAGACAAGGTGGGATAGCTTACCTCTGGAGCCTGCAGTACATCAGACACACTGTGCTTAGGTACAGCAAAAACCGGTTTTGGTGCAAGTGTTGGCTTTTTGGGAGGCCTGGGTGGTGGATGAAGGGTTTGGTTTTCATATCTTCGCACCATATAGTACTGCTCTTCACTGATCTCTTCCACTGTTGTCTTAGTTGCAGGAGGTACGCCTGTCTGGACATCTTTGCTGAGCAAATGGACAGACATGTTTAAACGATATACAGGAACCTCCCAGCTGTCCACTGGACTACTGCTGCTACTGATCAGCAAATAAGAGTCTGTGATTTCTTCTTCAAACTGCAGACCAGGTACAGCAGCCAAGACATCTTCCTCAACAGAAAGGTCCCTCACAGACACTTTGACATTAAAAGGCAAACGAAATTCTTTGCAAATCTCAGAAAGCTGGTACTGTTTCTTGTCGTGAATCACTTCCACAAAGCCACCTTCCATGTACATAGGCAGGAGCACTTTCTTATAAGTATCACTTAGTATTTGTTCACAAGCTAAAACGTCTATGACTTTCTTTCTTCCCTCATACAGAACTTCACTAGTCTGGCATTGCTGAACTAGAAACTGATCTCCAACTGAAACAGAAAAAAGCTCTTTATGAGGGGAATCAAAGGCTTTAGTTGCTACAACATGAAGCTGTTCCTTTTCACTTCTTGCTATCTCTAAGTCATAGGCAGTTGGAAACTCCCGAGGTCTTCTCTTGAACTTTCCTTTGTAGCTCAGAGGGATTAAAAAATGTCTTTTGGGGGAATCACTTCTGATCTCAGAGGCTAGGACTCTTGTTGCCTGGTACTTTTTGTAGATGACGATCTCTTTCCCTGTATGCAATAAGTTATAAGGGCTTCGGCTTCCTGAGGGCCCTTCCATTATCTCAGCAACCAAAGGAAATTCCTTGCTTGTTCTCTCAAATACATCTTCCAAAGACAGTGGCTGAAGGAAAGAGCTAACATCATAACAGTCTGTTATATCCTTGACCTCGACATCTAGATCTGAGAGGATATGAACTATGTCCTTTCGAACTGAAAAGAAAAATACATACATTAATTTTTGTTTTCAAACTGACATTGGAATAAAATATATACCTCTTGTGGGCCAGATACTAAAAGTAACTTCCCTGAAGTGTGCACCTCTGTATGTTAACATGCACAATTAATAGGGCCAGTCAAACTCAAACTGTTTTAATTTGAGATATATAGTTATCAGATATGCAAGAGACCTTACAAAGAAAGAGAGAAACAAGAGGAGACGAGAATAAAGTGTACAAGTGAAAGAAAGTTTGAGAAAAAGGGAAGAGAAAAATAAATATAGTTCACTATCTGTCTTACAACATCTCCAAGTTTAATCAGCTGTTTATCTTATCAGTCTTAATTTCTTGAGTACAAAACGTATTTCTGTTATTTTATTTCACAGTAACTTGTGGTTTTTCCAAAGAAATGGGTGGGGGGAACATTTTTAATGAATAAATAACATTTGAATCCATTAACACATGTTGTTCCTGTGGCCAGTCTGGCAGAAATAAGGTATTTAGATATTATAAGAGTAACCAAAACATCTATAATTATTAGATAATAATATCACTTGGAAAAAAAGGCAAAGCCTTTGTATAACAAATCTTAAGTTTATTGTTAATGAATGAAGAAATTTCTGCTATAATAGTCCTCTGTGGAACTCTTGTATCTTTTTCTGCAGCATCTGTTTTTATTCACTATCAGAATCGAGCCATAGCATTTAACAGTCTGACAGGGAACAACAACTCTTTTCTCACAACTGAACTTGCAAAATTTTGTATGCAAAACTTCCAAGCACAAAGCTGACTATGCAATTAAGACTTGTTTAAGAATTTGGCTCCAGATCAGTGACGTCACAGATCACTGACCAGGGCAATAAAATTTAACAAGCAAATAATATTTAATGACTCTCTCCAGTAAGACTTATTCTGCATAGACCTGCAATAAGGATAGTATATCCTGGATTCACACATTGTTGTGGCAGGACATACCAATATTTTATACTTAAAAGTCAGTGTCAGATGTATTTTATATGGTAGAATTTTATGACACTGATACAGGATCTGTTTATTCCATCTTTGGTTTTGCCACATTGACACTTCCAAATTACAACCACCCTAAGCACCACAAGGGAGAGTCAATGAAGGAGTAATAACTAGTGAAAAAGAAAGTTTTCTATGATCATTTGGGGGAGTCCCACATACAGAATTTGTTCATTATTAAGAGTGAGAAGTATAGAGAATTCCTGCCCACAGCCTATAAAAATGTAATCTGCTATTCCTCTTATCAGGAATCTTTTTTATTGAATTGTGGATAGTATTTCTCATACTTTATCTTGTGTCTATTTATAGTTCTTCTAAAAATGGTGAAAATCCATTTTTCATGGTCCACAACAAAGTAGTTAATCATGTACCATGAAGCCTACTCTTCAAGTTTATATTAAGTAGTTATTTAGGACATATTTGATGCTTCTTAAATGTATAGCACACTATGAAACATAAATGGGCATGAAATAAAATAAAAAAATATAACTCTCAGTGGAATATCTGATTGGAAAACAACTGAATACCAAACATTTCTGAATCTTCTACAAGCTTTTTAGAAATATTAAATTCTTCATGATTCTGCACGTATATATAAGCAGATATAGGAATACACCTAAGTGAATCCAGCCTTAGGAGATGGGTGAGATTCCTGAATCTAGGTAGAGTTGTAGAAAATGACATATTTTATCTTGTGAAGATATACCTTTCCAAACTCTCACATTAAATCACATAGCAAGCACAGGTGAATGTCTTATGATAAGCATTTAATAATTTTAGTATATTGTGCTAACAGTCTCTGCCCACTATTATTTCTTTCTCTTTTATCGATTTACTTACATTATTCATCAGAGAAACCTCAACTGGGAGAACAACATACTTCTATTAGGCTTTCATTTCTACAGAGCTCACTGGTTTTCTTCTGGTAAACACAGACGGCAGTAAAGCCTTCCCAAAAGCTAAACTTCTATCCTGCAAACTTTAAAAGGATGGGTAGTGCATCAACAAGTAATTTCTATTTACTGTCTGGGCTGTCCTCAAGCAAGGTCAAACATTTTAGCTTAAGCTGGTTTTTTGCTTAGGTATCTCAGTTAAGGGAGGGTACGCTATGCACACAAGCATAGGTCATTACTTCAGCTCAGCTATTCAAGTCACCATAACTCAGGACAATTTCACTGTGTGCTTATACTCTTGCACAACTTCTATTTTTTTTTTCCTGTGACTAATTTCACTAACAGGTTTAAAGTAAGTCATACATACAGACATTGGTAAGAACAGAACCCAGCAGTTTCAATGTTTTGCTGGAACAGTTAGAACACTGATTATGTGAAATGGACAAAATATTGTATTATTTTTTTAAATAAAAGCTCATAACAAATTACAGTTTTTAAAGATATTGATTTTCTAATATCTTTCTGTTTCCTCAGACATAGAGGTTTCAGAAATTCTCTGTGAGTCTTTTCTGTTTCTATTCTATTGATATTTTTTCTGCAATAGAGTAAAATAATACAGTTTTGCTCTCTACAGCATCCTCATTCTGAAAATAAACAGTAGTTGAGTGTGTTGCATGTATATCTATATTCTTTTCCTACCTCCTAGCCATAGACATAAACCATCAAGTGGTTTCTCCATGGACAAAGTTTGAGACACAAAGAAAGAAAATCTGAGAACTGAACAGAATTCCTAAGCCACACTTTTTCATCATACAATATATTTTCTTTGCAACAATGATTTAATTAGAATGATCAATAAAATGGCAGCAGAAAGAAATGCAAGGTAACTACCCAAATTAACAGCTGACAAAGGAATAAAAAATGCGATATTATTTTTATCTTTCTTCAGTTTGAAACTAGCATCAGTGGCAAATATGGGTCAGGAATTCTTGACCAAACTGAAACCTTCCTGCCTATTTTAAGCAAATTCAGTGTATTTAAAGGTACTTTGTTATACTGAGATGAACAGAACATTGACTTTGATTGCTACTTACATTTCATTACTGCCTGCACTTCGTAGACAGGTGTGAGAATCAAGCAGCCATCAAAATTCTCAGGAAGTGGATTAGAGGAGTCCCATGTATGCAAAGTATTGGAAAGTTTGACGATTCGGTTTCTGCACTTAGGGATTTTCCATTCTGCAATCTCTTTTAGGGTGTATATCTGGTCGTCCTCACACTCGTAGAATTTTCCTTCTTGTGAAAGGGGCAAAGTAAAGGAATGAGACTGGTTATTTCTGACTACACCACAGTTCACAGCCATTGTTCCGTTGACCTCTTCCACTGAGTTAAAGGTGATCTGCTCACCATGTTTGACAGTGAGGTTTGCAAGTTTTATATCCTCAGAGCTGTAGAAACACGGGTGACCAAATCTTGTGGGCCCAATAGAGACTTTTTTGGTAATTTCTTCAATGCTGACATATGGAATTTTATCTGCCACAACCTTATAAAGACCTAAGAACAGAAAACTTGCATTATAAAATTGGCCATGCCAAATTTTAGATTGTGAATGCAATAAAAATGAGGAGCAAAGCACATCAAATAATTTATAGCTATTAATTTGGTTGCGAGAAATGTGACTGTATAAGGTTAATATCAACTACATGGTACAAGTCATAGGACATCTGGAATTAGCCCTTTCTAATCTGCAGGTTATTTCTGACATCCAACACTTTTATATCCATGGTAAATAGAGAAAAAAGTTGTTTCCTTTGCTGCACAGAAAAGAAAAAAATATCTTAAATTCTTATCTGTCTTCTCAGGAAATCAGTCTTCAAGAAAAAAATGGAGTCAAGGCATGAGGAAGAGCAACAGTAATGTGATCAATGAAATGCAAAATAACATTACTGGCTAAACATTATAGCATGTATTCTTCTACACACAGACTAGGGATTCTTAGTATTAGTAATAAACAGTATGTTTAAAGGCCCAATACAAATGAAAAAGTAACACCCACAGATATGAATGAGCAAAACAAATTGATTTTAACGTATCTGGTAGTCCAGACCACCAGATGGAGTAATTCAAAGTTTAGGTCTTGTATCACTGTGGCCATCACAAGATAATTAAAGTGCTGAAATACTGCAAGGCAGGAGCCGTATCTGAGCTTCCCTATCCCCTAGGGACACTATTATTTCATGTTAATCATGCCCCTTGGAGCTGTCTCATTAAGAGTCCACATAGCAAGAAAAATATGTACATTTCTGTATTTGCAAGAGTGTTTTTTTAGAGGAAGATGAAGTGGACGCTTTAGAGGACTGAAGAGTAGGGTTTAGCTGAACTGTGTGATTCAGCTGTCTTCTTCCCCAGGCATGGCAGTGTGAATGCTGCCTCATGGAATTACATTGCAGCTTCCTGGGACAGGCATCGACTCTATTCCAAGTGAATAAAACTGAATGCAGAGGTTATTCCTAGGCCAAGTTTGCAAGACAGGGGACCCACACAAATTAACTGGTAGCTACAGCTACAGTGACAGAGCACCCAAGGTCCCAGGGAGATGCTGTGCCTTTTCTTCCTTGTGCCAAAGCCAACTAACAGAGACCTTATGACCCTCATTGCTCCACACTTTTGCCTCCTCTGTACTGCACAAAGGGCACCGTATCTTTTTGGTAAAGAAATACTCTGATCTTGCCAGTTAAGGAGCATGGGATGGGGACTGGAGGATTGCTGCTTGGCACCACTAGAGGCTCTTTCATCTCATGGGTGGTTTCTGCAATGTCTACGGAGGTTTAAGTGTCCCATCCACCTGCCCCCCGTTGTCTAGTGTGGGAACTAGATCCAAACTGTCTATGACTCCCTTTTTGTGGGAATCAGAGTGTGAGAAAAGGGCAGGATGCCCCAGGAGATACTTAGGATGCTGCCAGAACACAGTTCCTGTTGGTTGTTGGGAAGACACTCACTCCTTTCTCTAGACCTCCTCGGATTATTTAACAAATTAGATTGTGGGATTGCTTCAGTTAAAAACAATCTCCAAATTGCTTATTTTCTCCCACATCTTTTCCCTTACCGAGTTTCACCCACTGACCACAATCAACACAACTGAGGGGCCTGCATGGAAGCAGGGTTTATTAAGATTGTATTCTTTAAAAAGCCGTATTTTATATCAAACCATTCCCTCCAGCACAACAGCCTTTTTTTTTTTCTTTTTACCACAGAATTACTGTCATTCTTGTTTCACTGTAACAAAAAATGCTACTTTCATTTCATAGCTTTAGCACCCTTCTTGTTAAAGGAGCTGTTATTAAGATTCTGTCTGTTGAGTAGCTTTTTCCTGAATTTATCATCAGATTGGGCATGTTTGGTTCTAGGTATCCCATGAGACCACTAGAATATGTGGCAGCTGATAGCTCTGAGAGCTTGTCAGCAGCCTAAACACTAACAGCCTGTTTGATCTACAGCAGAGATAGTCACTAGTTGTACCTATGTAACTGCTTTCTGCAATTTTGTGCTTTCACAGTTGTCTGTATGACAGTTAGCTTTTTCTGTGTGAAATTAGTACCCTTGTGCAAATACATCCTCTGCATTTATGTTCCCACTGCAGCATTTTGGGAAAGCCTTCAGGCCTTTTTCCAGGCTGCAAGGAAACACACATCCATGAATGTAGCTGCACAAGTACAAAGTCCAACTTCAACACACTTTTCTTTCTCACTGGTATTTTTAACATTTCTCATGGCTGTTTTTAAAACAACTATGAACGAGCAAGTTAGACACCCCAGTCCTAATCACTACTGGAGCTGTCAGTGCAGACCAAGACAAACTGGTTCATCAGCATCCAGAAAATATTGCAGTGACAAGGCACCAATGACAAACTGAAATTGTGGAAAAGACAGCATCCCCCAAACAGCGTTCCAGTGTCATGCTTTGCAAGCACAAGATGGGCATCATCTCCTGGCAGCGCAGGGAGAAAGTAAATAGGAATATTCTTCATTAAAAATGTATTCAAAGTACATATGATATATCCCAAAGGCAATAACTATGTTTACCCATCTGTGATACAGGAGCACACACATTGCCCCTAGAAAACCTCCAGAATTGCATTAAAAGGTCTCCATAAACTATGTTCAAAAACCATTCCCAGTTGAAAATATTTGTCAATGTATAGGTATGAGAAATATTCCTCTCTGTGTGTTTGACAGAGAATTAATTTTGCTGGGACTATGGAGCTATTTGGAAGCTAGCTATTTCACCAACAACCTGATGAGCATCCTGTGTTGGAAAGCAGGTTTCATGTGGAAGTATAATTACCGGATCTTATACAAAACTAGACAACTGATTATCCCCTCGGGCCCAGGAAGACTGACTTTGTCAGGGTTAGGAGCAGAAAAATCTCCACCTTCCGTTCTGCTGATTTTCTTAATCTCACTAACAAAATGCTTGCATAGGCAATTAAAGAGCCATGTGGCCTTGCATACTTAGCTTC
Source organism: Rhinoptilus africanus (assembly GCA_013400135.1). Classification (NCBI taxonomy): domain Eukaryota; kingdom Metazoa; phylum Chordata; class Aves; order Charadriiformes; family Glareolidae; genus Rhinoptilus; species Rhinoptilus africanus. Next base: position 498,679 of record VXBO01007998.1, read on the forward strand.
TGTATTGATGAGACCCATGAAGTAGCAGAGGGACCTAATAACCACCTGTTTATGCTTATGAGTATGTAAAGCTCCATATTTTTCTCTCTGTATAGAAAAGAGGTGAGTATACAAAAAGTTCTTGTGGTATGATGGGGGAAAGCCACTGTGGTTCCCACCTAAGTGCCATAATCTGCGATAGTATTTTCTCATAAACACTCTCCTTGCTATGATATATACTATTAAAAAAAAAAAAA
>VXBO01007998.1:498935-570370 GCA_013400135.1 Rhinoptilus africanus
AAAAAAAACAGAACAAAAAACCACCAACAAACCAAACAGAAAAAACAAACAACATTATCTGAAACCATTCAGAACCTTATTAAAATCATTATGAACCAAATTATAAAACCGAATGTTTTCCAAACCTAAGATAGCAAGGAAATCTCTAGAGTGGGAGACATATGGTAAGTTTGAGATGCTAAAGTTTGGACATTTTGAGGTCAAACAAAAATATTCTTGTACTTTTTCATAAGTCATAAAATGACTGAACCAAATTCACTCAGACTTTCCTAAGAGAGCTTGGTGGACTACTGGGGGGAAAGACAGATGGGAAGAGCAAACCCGGAAAAAAGTCCAGCTGGTTTATCGAGAGCTGACTTTATTGCTCCTATAGATCTACTTTCTAAATGTAATCTGGTCTATGACCAAAATGCATTAATGCCCAATAGTTTAGTGGAAAATTACAGACAGAGACAAGAATAACTACACATACATAATAATCACAGGAATGTATAACCATTGTCATACTCCATGAATCCTCCGCACCTAGTGGCATTTCACTAGGTGAAGTGCCTGTCTAGTCGTATGATAATTAGTAAGGCCTAAACCTAATCAGCCCAAGAAAAGTTTTAGGCATTGATGTACATGTCCATAGAGAGAGAGGGTTTGGGAATCTCAAAAAATTATCTTCACTGGTATGAGAGAGAAAACATAGCCCTAGAACCACCCATTTAGTCTTGTGGGCAAGCATGCTTTGGTAGAAGAAGGTTTTTACCACCTTTTTTACAGAACAATACATGCAGCTCTCTTTTACTGGTTATAGAGTGATAAAGTATACCCTCCTGTAGCTTTATAGACTTCCCATTTTCATTCTTAATAAGAATCCTGAAGGAAAGGAGTATCCTTTTTATTTTCTCTTTTTCTTCTTTTCTCCATAGAAAACTGAAAAAAACAGTAGTAAGTCTCACCTAGCAGAGCAGCAGGTAGCCTTCAAGGCAAAAAAAAACAGCAGAAACACCTTTTGTCCCAGATGAGTAGTTTATGTTCATCAAGGTAATGCAGAAGACTGGGAAGAACTTAGTTCCCAAATTATCTTGCACAGACTTGATTGCTATTCCTCTTTTCCCTCACCTCCACCACCCACTCTGCTACCTCTTCTGGCTCCATCTGCTTCAGCATCCTCCTCTGTCCATCCTGCCCCAAAGGCCATCTCGCCTATCTCTCCATCATCTCCTATCAAGATGAGCCTTCTAGTGCCTAACCCCTGTTCTTCCACGCATATGCTGTGTGGACACAGCCAAGACTCCTGCCTTGTGTCTCACACAGGCTGAGAGCTCACGTGCTCAGCTACGTGTCTGTCCACCACGTAGGACCAAGCTCCAGCAACTGTCAGGGACCTCCTGAGGACAGGGACAGCCCAGCAATATTTTTGCAGAAGAAGGAATACAACAGAACAAAATGAAGTCATTGGTGCTGGCACACAGTTCAGGTGTTCTGCAAATCACCCATCTCTGCTAACTTGTTAGTAGTGAAAACTGTAGTTCAAAATGCTGTTAGATGTAGCTATTGAGGTGTCTAGAGTAACAGTAGCCTTCTTTTTTTACCCATTGTATGAGCATAGAAAGAATAGCCTGGCCCTCTGAGGCACAGAAAAGAACAAATTAGAATGAGGATAAAATGAAATAACACAGATAGATAGTGAACTTGTGGTTGCAGCGGTTTCTCTAATGCAAAGGGCAGATTAGGCCTTTATCAAGGATCTGATTTGCCAGAGCAGAAAAAAAGGAATTCTGTAGACTGCAAACATGTTCAGAAAGACAAAGAGTAAGGCTCGTTTAAAGGCAATGAGCCCAGTTCTTCACTCACAGAGATGCTATCCCCAGAGTAACCTAAATAAAAACATTGCTTATTTATGCCAGCATGCACACGGTGAAAGGATACATGAGCACATCACATGCAAATGATAAGTCATGGCAGAGGAAATGGAAAATAACATCAAAGCAAAAGATTTCTTTGCATCAACACTGGCAAGAGAGCCCTGTATGTACAATGTAAATACAGTACCAGACTCTTGGAGACCTGTGGATATTTTTATTGAAGTAAGTCAATGGCAGTGTGAAAAGGTCATCTGCAGTTTGGTTCTGTGCTTTGTTCTGGAGACAGGGGCAAGCCAGCAATGCGCTCATACAATGTTTTGTTCAGAATAATAAAGTAATAAAGAAATAAAGTGAAAAGGAAAAAGGTCAAGAAAAAGCAGTGGCTGGGACATCCTGACTTTGTAAAGAAGAATCATTCTCCAGCTAAGAACTAAAGTAGGAAAGTGACAAATTTACATCTTACCAAAAAGCTCTTGAACGTGTAAGAGTACATATACAGAGAAAAACAGGAGAGCTGTGCTCCCTGTTGGGCTAATAAGAAGTGTCATTATACCCCTCTTCAGTGCTGCTGTTCAGTAATACCCGTCATGTGGAGGATAATAATGATAAATTTCAGCAAAATGAACTCTGAATTTATTTTCCTAGTGAAATAACCCAGTTTTCTAGAACGCTGGTTCAGAGGGTTCATAAGTATGCATGCAAATTGTAGTGATTAGATCAAATTTAAAAATGTACTCAACGGGGCAACAACATCCAAATGCCAAGTTGTAAAATTGATCACTTGAATGCAAAAAAATCCAGAGCCACCAAGTTCAAGCATTTGAAATCACAAGTCATTCTGTTCTAAAAATCGTGAGATTCAACATTAATAAATGTAGGATTACCATTATCACTCAGTTGTACTGGATTTTTTAGGATTCAAATGTTCAAATTCATTTGCCAATCAAGATTTATAATATGACTTCCTATATGTATATATATTTTAGAGACAGAAGAAATTTTAATAATAGCAAAGAAGCTTGGATTTCAAGAAAAATACCAAGTACCTTGAGTTCACAGTACAGCAGTACTTCAATATCTCTAGATAGCCACAGATAATTAAAACGTCTTTGAGCACTGCATTTGGGCCCTATTTGAAAATGGCATTCCAAAAACTTTCTTTAATAATTGGCCATACAAATTGTTCTGATTTCCTGAGTGAGAAAGATATGAAAGTAAATTAGGGATCTACTGGGATATAAGATATATAGGATAAATGATAAAAGATAAAACATGTATAGGGATAAAAAGATATATAGGACTATTTCAGAGAAGAATCTGTATTTTGGAGATGGAAAATGAAGGCATGGCAGAAGATATTTTCCTGTGGAATTCAGACGAAACATTGCATTCCCATGCACTCTCACATTTTATTTGCTTGAAGAAGAGTGTCTTTTCTCCCTCTTCAGAAAAAGCATATACCAGTTTGGGCACTGGCATAACCTAAGCCATATATATGCATATGCACACATTCTCACGTGCACAGCAATATATTAGAAGAACATCAATGAAGTTACTAAGTCAAGCACTCAAACACTAGAAAACACCCATGTTACGTTTCCCCGTGCAGCAGCAATTTAACCTCCCATGTGCTTGCAGTACAATACAGTGTTAATTAAATGCTTACATTCTTTTTTTTTTTTCCTTACAAAGCTGTAGTCTCATTCAGTGCATTAGCTAGACTGATGACCAAGAGAGTTCTGCACATGATCTCGTTCTTTCAAGGCAGCTGTGTCCTTGTGTGTGCTCTGTCCCAGTGCTTCCTACCCACAGGTGTCCCATAACTTTTCTCCCAAACCTACACAGGCTCCCTCCCACATCTCACTGGCTTCCTCGTGCTGTTTTCCAGCCGTCTCATCTCCTCTTCTCAAGGGGCTCCCATTGCCTCTGCTGCCTGCAAGACTCCCAGTGTAGGAAATGCCCTACATATATATATTTGTGTGGGGGTGCAGTCCTTCTCTGATGCTGGTAACCACCTCCACCGCTGTCTCCAGTGCCTGATCTTTCCATATCAAGTCTTCATCCTTCTGCCCTGCTCCGAGGTCCAATCTTTTTCTATCAGTTTCCTAATCTAGTTTGTTTCCTCCACTTCCCACACATGGATACTCATAGTCCGGCACTTCTCGCTCTGCACCCCAATCATTTTGCTATTTAACACAGCTGGACCCTAACAGTAGAGGGACTGAGATGAAAGCAGAATTGAAAAATGTATACATATGACATGTGATGGACTAGGTACCCCACGTACAGTACTTGGCCAGTTCTCCCTAACAAGGCCACAAAAACAGAGGAAGATATGTTTCAAATTTGAAGTCCATCCTCCAAAATATGGATATTTTGGGACTTATCCATAAAACATCTGAAGTTGCTTTTAAGCAGAAAACCACATTCATTATCCTCTAATCCTGTTTCCAGGCATAGACCAGCCACTTTGGACACTGGATTTAAAATAAATCATTGAAATAAAAGCAAAACATAACAAAGTATTCAAAACATTTTATACAAAAAATAATAAAATAAAAATGTGGTAATAGTAAATAAATTATAGTCTGAGCACGTGTCAAGGAAGATTTCAGCTCAGACAAAATTTGAGAAAGTCATAAGTAACTGAAAATAAGATTTCTGTAATAATTGTTACACTGAGTGACCTTAAGTATAGAAAGCATTACTACCAAACATTATAACACTAATAATTTCTATCCAGGCTTGAAAAAGAACTGTAACAGTCGAAATTTAAAAATGAGTTGATTGTGTCTTGTGCCATCTGATAAAATTGCATCCTTGACAGCAGAGTTGTAACCTCAAGCAAATATCAATCAAGGCAGTAAATCAATAAAATGAACAACAGTGATTACTTAGGGTTATAACTCCTCAGAAACAAGTATTCATGAAATACTATACCAGGAAAATTTAGTGGTAATTCCACTTTGGCTGAAAACTGGCTGACTTCATTATTCTCACAGATACTTGCTATGAGCTTATTAATTTTGAAGCCAACAACTTTAATGACTTCTCCTGTTGACAGGCAGCATTCATTTCCAAACATTTCATAGATGGAGCCTGAAAAGAAATAAAAAAGGAAAGAAAAGTGTTATTCAGTTTTTTCTCACTTTGTCAAGTGTCTTTACCTCTTTGAATGAAAGTAAAAATACTTAAAATAAGTTATATGAAATAATACTTATCCTGTGATAGCTAACCTAATTTTGATTTTCTTCCTAAGTGACAGGAGAAAATCCATCTTGTGACTTCAGTGATGTCTAGATCATCTCTACATGTGCACTGTTCTTAGGTGGATGTAAGGAGAAAAAGGTCTGAAGAACCTGCATTTCCAAGTTATTAGATAAAAATGGAATGACATAGAGTATAGGATTGCCTGGGTATCAGGAGCTCGGGCAGGAAAGGTGCCTCCGCTAGGCACAGGGCATAGCATATCTCATAGGAATCAACAAACTACAACAGAAGACAAAAGTCATAGACCCTAGAAGGTGCCCAGGGAGAGGCCAGGAGGCATCAAAGTGCAACCAACATTTAAGCTTCCTGTAGTAACAGAAAACCTGAAGAAAGTACAAGAAAATGGAAAACGGTCAAATTAACAGTGTTAATCCCTGACCCATGCTGAGACAAGCCTCCTATTCTGACCTGGCAGCAAAAAAAAAAAAAAATTTCCTTTTTTGTCTGTGATGTTCAGAAGTTTGAGAGCTGGAACAAGGCAATCCAACCAACCGCTTCAGAGCTTCCTCAGGAAAATGTGGAGCTTTCCCTGCCAAAACCAACCGTGCCTTCTCCATTCTAGCTGTGATCAATTTCTGCTGTTTCAAAAGTGGGGTCAGGAAGAGAAGAACAAAGCAAAACCAAAACAAAAGCCAAGTTATGTAGAAGAGGTAAAAAACTTCCTGGCCACTGCAGGAGATTAGCAGAAGCTTTGAGGCATGGGATCAATTAATTATATATAAAGCCAGTGCAGCAAACACACAGTGTTCCATTTGTAGATGGAATTGCATTGAACACAGAACATTAGAAATGTTGACTTCAATGCTAGCTTCCATTCTTCTGATTTTGTGCAGTTTCCTCCAAGAATTTACCAAGCTCTGTCCTGATATGACATGGAAGTACCCTTTCTGGAATCCCATCTCAGAATTTCATTTCCCTCATTGTGAGAAACCTTATTCTCATTTCCACTCCCCGTGCACTGGTGAGTGTATTAATTTGTTCTTTCACTAACATTGCTCTGCCACATAAAATACTTTTTTCTCTCATTTCCATTTCTCCCTTACCCAAAGGGTTTGCAAGATTAATTTTGTCCTTCTCTCTGGTCACATTTTTGACAAAAATATAAAAGAAACAAATTCTCCTCTCCTCTGAGAAGGCAGATTTTCCTTCCCACAATCCCTCTAATAGCCCTTTCTTGCATCTTTTTCTGTTTAAAATTTCTTCTTTTTTTTCCCTTTTAACCTAGGTGGACAGAATGGTCCAAGAACAGTCTTTTTAAAACCTGACCTCTGGCTATATAGTAGCAATCAATAATTGAGATGGCCTGTACTGAAATATTGCCATTGCCTGCAGAACTCACTTCCCACGAAAGGTAACATTCCTTACTCCACAGCTCTCCTTGTAGTTGGTGAGGAGGAAAAAGAAAAAAAGCTGGGTTTTTTTAGTTTCTTTTTTGTTGTTTTTTTTTTGCTAGGTGCCACATCAGAAATGCAATTATTAGCCAAGCGATTTTCCTAACGCTCACTCAAGATCAGTTCCAACCTGGGCTAATAAGCACTCCTTGGTGAGTCTGGGATATTTTTATCAACTCTGCTGCAGTACTTGCAGATGACAAGCACTTGGTTGCCACCTCGACCTCACTGGAAGTCACTGGGAAACCAACCTGAGCAAAAGTTTCTCTGGTTTTAGCCTAAACCCAAAGCTTCAGTAGAGCACCACAGAGCAATGGCTTTGTGTCAGGGACAGGAGGATGAATGAGAGTAGCACTGAGTAACTGCTTAAGTTTACTCTGTTGTGAAGACACGTCCAGGCAAACCTGTCTGATACTTGTGCAATGCTCTCACAATTGAGATGGACACCAGGAAATCCCCAGCTGCTCCCCTGAAGAAGTCAGGTACTGAGGTGCATTTATTATACTGTGTACAAGAAACTTGGTTTTTTTTTAAAAAAAATAGACCATGTGGCAGATGCTTTTGGCAGCCTGGATGTGACCACGTTTCCTCGTTTCCCTTACTGAGAATCCTACATAAGATCAAGGGGACTGTTGTACTTAGGCTCTAAACTTCCCCAGCAGGCTACTGCCTTTGTGTTGCCACCAGGATGATGATTAGCACCGAGATATTCTGGATTATTTTGCCACAAAAATATCAAACACAATCAGGTGAAAGAACATGCTGTTTAGGCATCCTTTCAACCAATCTGCTACTAAGCAGAAGACCAGGAGAGCTGCCGCCCTTTAACTAAAAGCGAATAATCTGGTTTACTTATTGTAAAGATAGTGCATAGTTGTTTGCTCTCCTTTTAGTCCCTGAGCCACTCAACTTTGACTAACTCAGATGTCTCCACTGGATATTGTTACAGGTCCCATCAGAAGGCTGGCTGCCACTCTAATAAACACAGGAGGAGTTATCATAACTCTCGTTGCTTTAGCTAAGCTCTGTAGGATATTTTATGACAGTCAGAAAAGTGTATGTGCAGTACTTATTTCATATTAGAATGAGAGGGAGAGAAAGATTGAGAGGCTGTGAAGAGGGTAATATTCCTTTTGTGCTGAACCACCTCACTCCTCACATCAGACACAGTAGAGATCACAAGCAACCATGATATTGTTAGATACAGGGAATCCCAGAGGACCCGGAGTGATGAGCTTTGCATTATAGAAACATGGAAAGATGAGCAAAGAATTGCAATATTCTCATGCTCGAACAAATATTTGTGAAAACCTACTCAAAAAGGGAGCTCGTGGCTTCTCAAGGCTTTTTTTTTCTTCAGTGCAGATTTACATCCAGCTTCTCCAGATTACCTCACTTCAAAACAGACCCCTAGAAACCACTTAACATATGAAAGTAACTACACTGACTAATTATGGGCTTCGGGCACATTTGTTCTCACCTCTGCTAGACAGCCTTTGCAAGCGTGCCCCTCGATGCAGCCGGTGCCCGCCGTGCACCCACATGCACACTCCATAGGAGCACAGGCGCTGAACCACATGGGTTCGGTGGCCTCCCTGACTGTGGCTGATGTCCAAAATAACATGGTAGCTGGAGTAGAGCAAATGAAGCAACAGTCCCAAGGGGAAGAATGGAGCAGTTAAGAGGCTGAATCTCTCAAAAAAAATGATATGATTGAAGAAGATCTAACTACTACTTCAGTCTATATCCACAGCAGAGTGGTGCCACCAAGAAATAAAGACAGAAGCCAGAGGAGGGCCCTGTTTCTGATCACGGCAGGTTCTGAAGGACTCACTACTTTTATCAGGTTTGCTTTTCCTCAAGCACAACAGTTTAACTAGAAATTGTACTACAGAGGGTCTGAGAAGTCCTGCCCTCTATAGATCACGAAATAAAAAGTACAAACAGCACTTGCGAAAAAGTGAAAGGACTGATAAGTTAGTGACGGGTCCAAGGCTGAAGATCCAATCTGGCAATATCCATGAGAAGAGACTAACTCTGACAAACACTCAAAAATAGGTGACTGCATGACACAAAAATTTGCCTTTGAAAAAGCGATCAAAATTTGCAAAACATGAGGAATGCAGACAACACAGGGTAAACAGTGTCCTTGCACTGTAGAGATGGCAGAGACTCCAAAACACTACAAGAAAGGGGTAAAATACACAAGAAAAGAAAATATATACTCATAAAAGAAAAAAAGTACCTGAGGCAGACAAGCATATGGAGTTCAAGCTGGAGTCTACAAAAAGCATTACATGGACCTGCAGGCTCTGAAACATCAAGGGCCAAGATAATGCATTCAGAAAAAAAAGATGGATTATAAATGCCATACTAGAAGCCACAAAAGAGTGTGCACAGAATAGACACACAAGGCTGTCACAGCACCTTAAATCTCAGGGTCTTTCATCAAAACAAAACATAACATTGTTGTGGAAAACAAATGGCTCATTCATCTAAAAGCATCAGTTTTAGGAAAAAGAGAGATGAAAATTAAAACTTTTTTTAAAAAGTCACGGTTTCAATTAAAATTAAAAAAAAAAAGAAAGAAGAAGAAAATCACAGGGGCTGGCTGTCTTACCATCAAAGAAATAAATATTACGATGATACATAATCCAGGGGCAAAGATAATACTTTCTAATAATACCAAGGAAAGTGAACACCTTCTTGAATTAAAAAAAAGAGGAAGAAAGAAAAGATGTATTTTTTGTCTTCATCAAGAAGGGAAAGGTTATTAAGCAGCTAGGAAGGATATTTTAAGTCTTCTAGAACAGAGGAATGCTTTTAGCAGAGTAGAGGTAGACAGTGCCCAAGAACACCAGGACTCAAGGACATAGGACGGGAGCTTTCATCCCAGAAGTGAAGCTGGATAAATTGCTTACATAACCATTGAGAGGTGTGCCACCACATTTTACTCCAATTAAGGAAGTCAGAGGCCAAGCTTCAACAGCTTATCAGTAGTAAAACTTATATGAGGGGATAGACAGATAGATAGATGTGTATATATATATATATATGTAGATAGATACCTACCTAGACAACCATTTTCATGGGCAACTTGTAGGACTTTAATTATCTCCTCCTTTATCAGATTCATATGAAATGGACCAAGAGGTTGAAAGATTATGAGGGTAAGAGGTTGGGAGGAAGGATGGCTAACAGACCGAGACCACGATTGCAGAAGCCTCATTTTTAATGATACCAGGATAAAAAAAAAAAAAAAAAATCATTAAAAAATGAAACTCTGCCAGCCATACAAGAACAGATTCATTTTTAGGGGTGCAATTGTACATACAGTATTGATTGTAATTACATATTTGTCTGCAACTAGATTGCCTTAGCCCTGATTTTAGCCCTTGCTTGGCTGTTTGCCTGGAATAGTACAATGAAGATTACATTCAGACAAGAAAAATGTTACCTGTGTGATTTGTCATTTAGGCATTTGCAGCAAATATTTGTGCTGATATTGTGCCGAGAGGGAGGGAAACTGCATGGTTTTCAAAAGGGACAATAAAAATTCTTTTTCTTTTAAAAGCCACAATAATTAGTTTTAAAACATTGTGAAAATACCTACTGTGTGACAATGTGACCCTGAAAGATTTCACTTCAGCTATGTGATGTGGACCCACATACACAATGCATTGAAAAGTAAAATGAAAATTAAAATGGTGCTTTTAGTACATTTATTTGTTGTTGCACAACAGTAACTGTGTTTTTCCCACCCAAGACACAAAGAAAGCGTAAGACATTGAAAATGCAAATCAGGTAACCTTAAGGACTGAATCTTTTTGATTTGGGGAAGATGTATGCAATTTAATGCAAAAAACATTTTAGCAGGACCCAGAATAAAGCAGCTTATTTACAGTGATCAAACAATGCCCCTGAAGGCTGTAATTAAAGAGCTTGTTGCCTTTGAAACCACCTTTTCTGGATTGTTACTTTGTTCAATAAAAAACACATTTATATCCTTTCATAAACTCATCTCTAGTTTGACAATTCATATTAGCAACTGCTGTGATCACATCAAAGCAATGATAACAATTGGTTCAGTATCTTTTTCTTCCATCTTTCTTAAAATCCTAAGCAGCCATACCACTGTCATCCCTAACATGAGCCCTTTATTTCATTTGTTTCTCATTATATGTATAAGAAGAGGTTTTGGGTATTAAAGACAACAATATAAAATACAAATACAGTGAATGCATGAGATGGAGAATGTCATTGTTCATGTCAGGGCATATGACAGTACCACTGAGAGAAATATTTTACAACACAAGGTAAAATGGCAAACATAGTAATATTTCCCTTTTTCTTCCCAGAAACTCAGAGCCCCGTTCAGTGACTGCTCTCGGAGGGAACGCTTCACCAACGCTGACAGGAAGTTTAGCTCAAAATCAGGGCCATGGCTAAACAGCAATAATACATCGCTCCCATGTAACTCCCTTTTGCTGAACACCCCTGGGCAGTTTAGCAAGGAGGGCTGGGGAGACAATGCAAACAAGACAAAAGGCTTCACTAAGGTGGCACAGAGGACCATTCAGCAGGGCTAGAGCTCAAGCCCAGGCTGGCTGACTCCCAGTCTAACCATCTGTCTGCTGCAGGGTGCTGCTAAGCACTTCCAAATATCCTCCATTCTCTTTCTCTTTATTTAAAAAAAAAAAAAAAAAAAAAAAAAAAAACAACATANAAAAAAAAAAAAAAAGACCAAGCTTTTCTCCTAACAAAATGAAATCACTTTGCAGGCCAAACACTAGGCATTAACTCCCTAGCCCCCCAAGTTCGAATCCTTAAGGGAAAAAAATTCTCCCTTTCATCACTCAGTAGCACCCACTGCATTCATTGCAGCTGGCAGGCTGAGCGGTCTTTGAAAGAAGATCCAAAGAACTGGGAACCTGGCTGCTTTGCAGGGAGATGAAAGATCTCCTGACATGTCCTGAAAGAGTAGAACTTTGTCCCGATCCCCTTTTCCCAGTGCTCCTTTCTCCACTATTATGTTGTCATCGGTTGCCCATATGGGTGCTGCCTTCCCAGATCAGAGGTGACTCTGTTTCAGGGGCTGGTGAAATGGTTCTGCTTTCACATAAAAGCACGACCCCCTGGTGCAGCCATTCGGCCAGAATGACAATAGCCTGCTTTCCCCTACAACATAGCTCAGCTGAAATCACAGTTTTATTAAGGCTGCTGCAGGCTCCCAGAGTAATATGAAGGGCATAATGTACCTATAATTAGTGTCAATAAAAAAGATATTATTCTTTATGGGCACTATTTGGGGGTTATCCAATTGTTAAGAGTTTATGCTCTTCGGCAAGAAGAAGGAACTATTTTAAAGTTGCAGGGAGGAGAGTTTTCCTTAATAACTTTAATCATATTATACTCTGATTAAGCAGTAGGGAAAACCAACACATTTCTGATGGTGTGCAGTTTTTTCAGTCAAACACCTCCTGAGCACTGGAGATGCTAATCAGCATGCTGGATTTTCCCCACTAAACTCAAATAAACCTCTTGTGGGGAAGATACAAAGAGGCTGAAAATCATATGCACAATGGCAGGCAAAGAAAGAAGCACACCCCAGGTTCTGTCTCCTACCCCAGGCTGTGAGAGTGGCTGAAAATACTATAAAGCACCTGTATGGTTTTTATCCACCCCTTCCTTCCTACCCCTAGAAGGTTCACCCACAGAGAGCGGATGAGCCCAGCTCCCCCATGTGCACATGGTGCTTCAGAGGCCCAGGGAGTAGCAGTGGTCATGAAGGTGGCGTGAATTTATGTAGAAAATCTTCTATCAAGTGACAGAGCAACGTACTGGGCTTTGCAAACGCTCTTCTCTCCTTAACGTGTCCTAAGCAACAGAAATCTGCAGGTTTGGTCAGTCTGGGACACAAATCCTCCAAGGAGTTCAGCTGCTGATTTGCCATGGAGGTGAACTTTCCATCAAAAGGGTCTGTGCAAAGAGGGCATCTTGTCTTGATCCTACCTAATTAGGCTGCAAGAGGGTCTGATTTTTGCCTGCACAAAACCATCAAATAACAAAAGCTGTAAGATTTCTCTTTTGCCATATAAAGTGAAACTTTAAATGTCAAGTGCTTTAAGCCATTTCAATCATAATGGAAATTTTTAAAAAATTACTTCTGCAGTTTCTGATTTATTCCTTTCCTGATAGGTTTATGGCCTTTTTTTTTTTTTTTTTTAATACTTTCTTCTTATTTTCATCTATCCGGAGGGCTTGCACTCTGCATGTGGCAGCAGAGCTTTGTGCGTGCAGCACCCACTATAATGGAAAGAGCAAGTGAAGCCACAGCTCCAAATGCAACATCTTTGACCTTTCGTTTGGGTTTACCCACACAAGTCGGAATTACTGCGGCAGTGAAGAGAATGCCAAAAGCTGCTTTTGAACAGCATTAGTTACTGTTTTAGTTGTTTGTGATTTATTTTGTTTCATTCATTTTCTTTGCGACTTTAATTACTTTGGCTTAAGGTATGTTTACTGAAGTGCGTGTTTAACAGAAAATCTGTGCTTTGTTGGACTAGGTTTAAGAAGGCTACTTAAATTAAGTTGCAGGATCCCACAACAGTGTTGAGCATCTCCCAGGTGAAGCCCAGAACTGGAAACATGTTTAAGCATCTTCCCTTACTGAGATCACAGCATACTGTCCCTTGTGCCATTACTGTGTGTCCAGCAGAGCTAAACAGAAACGGTGAACCTGGACTAATGCTGTGTTCCCTCACACATAGATCACCAGGGACTGGAAGAAAAAAATCCCCCACCAAAGCCCTGTGACTCAGAAACGATGCACAGTCACAGGGCTTGTTTATCATGGGGAGTTTATCCCAGGATCTTCCCTGCAATGTCATTTGTTATAGTTGTCCCCTTATCTACCCAGAACCCAAGTTTGTGAAAATTGTCTTGGTCTTTTCATAGGATGGCAGGTTCACGTGTAGGGTAGCAGGGCTGCTCCTGCTGCAGAACTCATCCTCTCATCCCTGGCGGTCCAAGTGCCACAACAGTTGGAGACCCCTCTCCCCCTCGCTGCTGCAGGAGACTGGCACACCAAGGGCAGCTTCAGCAAGCCAAGGCAGGGGGTTGACCCCTGCATCAAGACCAGGCAGGCAATTTGGGTATTCTGCCCACCTCCTGTGCCAGCCACAGAGAGGCCCAGAGCTGAATGTCATGGAAAGATAATTCCCCACAAGGAGATCCTCGAAACAGCTTCGCCCTCAGCACCAGCTACCCAGGGTCAGATTTTTCTCACTGTATCTGGATGAGTCATCCCATTGAGGGCAGCGGCACGCATAAAATGAGCAATATCTGACCCGTGAAAGTCAGGTTTTGTTCTCCTATTGCATTCACTGAGGGGCATTTCTCTTCTTGCTCAGAATAAAAGATGGTTTTGAGGAAATCTGAACAAGTGCAGGAGAGTTTCGGTGGTACATATTAATAGAGAAAATTTACTAACACGCTCTGACTGCTGACCACAAAAGAGAACGCAAGCTACCTGTTAGTCTGGCTGTGCCTAGGACTCTTGCTCCTTACTGCTCAATCAAGGGTTAGGGAAACAATTACGTCCATTTTTACAGACAGATTTGGCTTCTCTCTCAGTAAAAAAATGATACAAATTAGGAAGTCCAAACATGGTACCACAAATTTCTACCATTTCGCATGCAATTCTCCCTTTGGCAAGCACTCAAATGAGGCTCCACCCACTAAATGCACAGGTCATTTTTATTGATCTTCCAGCTCAAAGAAATACAACCCTAATTATATTCATCAAAGCTGTCCATGTTTTAGATTCTGTTTAAATTATCTTGTTGCTTTTTATAAGAAAAAGTACCTTTGTTAATCCTGAAGAGGTGGCTTGCTTGTTTTATTCATACTTATTATAGACAGCATATCCTAGCTTTTGTGGACTCATTGGCTTTTCACATTGATAAAGATTTGTTCCCTCTAGGTTGCCTTAAAACAGTAAAAAATTCACTCCATCCTACGTGAGCGTTTTCTAACTATTAGCGTTGACAGCAATTTCCTGTCTAAATTAGGACTGGGGCAGCTGAGCCTTGATATGCAAGGATTCCTCTCCTATTGAGTTTGCCTAGCTGCAGTTACGGGGTTAACGGGACTTCTTGTAAGTGGTTCCAGCACTCTGCTGCTGGCCCGCTGAACCCATGGCTGCCCTGAAAGGCTCACGGAAGCACATGCTGGAAAGGTGCTGTTTCCCAGTAACAGAAGCAGAAAAGATGAAATTGAAACCGCAGAGACAGCGAGCAGGCGTGGATACGCAGCCAGCAAAGGAGAGCCAAGAGGAACCGTGAGCCTAAACGTGTTCACGTTCTTTACGGTTCACCAAAGAGAGTTTTGCAATGGAGCTATTCACATTCACCAAGAAAGGAGCATATCGCAAAGGGGGGGTTTTGGCATCACCCCTCACGCAGCTGTCAGAGAGCACCAAGCAGCTGCCCAGAGAAGGCATCCCCCCTGGCAATACTGAGCATCCTTAACTCCCTTAGATCTGGAATAGCATTAACCAGGGATGTATATACAACCCCACTGTGGTCACTTCCCACCATTTTCTTCCTGTGCAGAAAGACTCGGCACTTTCCAGAGCCCCAGGAGAGGGAGCAGAGGATAGAGCACCACATTTACAGTGTGCTGCTTCACTGCACTCCCAGCCCTCAGAGGTGGAGGCCGCTGGCTTACAGATCCCTTCTCCCCCAAGAAAGAGCACACATTCCCTATGACTTTCACGGGTCCATCATAAAGCGGAGATGTCCTGGCACTGCGATTTACACAACACAAGTGCTGCTTTTGAAGAGCAGAACTGCAGAGAGCAGCTACCAACTCTCCCTCTACTGTGGCCTGTCCCAGTCCTTGGGGTCCTAATCCCATTGCAGATGGGAAAGCATTTATATTTAGGAGAATACAAAAAAGCCAGTGGGGGATTTCTATTTAGGCAGAGCAAAAATGGGAGAGCTGTAGGTAGGGAACATGGCTACTGACAAAAAACACCAACAGAGAGAATAGATGCCCTGAGCAGTTCTACATTTTTCACAATTAAAGTTTGACACTTTTTACTGTCCTGCCACTGGTTAAATTAAGCCTGCAGAATATTAAATTCAATTACCCATAAAATAATTACATCGGTATTAAAACAGACATAATTTTTGCAACATAAAGATGAAAGCCCGTACTCACATGCTATCTGTAAAAATCAGCGGCCATACAGTACTTAGCTCACTAAGCATCAATATTTACTGAAATGTTCAAAGAAAGATATTCAATCAATCAAATCAGTTTCCAGTGGAGTTTCTGTAGTTTAATTTTTTAATAACATATTTTAATGAGCTATTAAATTGCCATGTACTTCAGCCTGCACTGTAGTTCCTTTCTAATCAGTGCTGATTACCAAGATATTTGTAGCTGGCAAACTTGCTCTCGTTTTATAATCAGCCTTCTTATTCCCTTCAGAGATTCACCAGTCTACCTTCCGTAACAATGATATTATGACTGCAGAGTCTAAAACAACTGCTCCGAGAGGCATCCCTGGGGTTTGCAAAATCACCCTCTCTTTTCACCTATGTTTCTGTTTTCAAACCAGGGATAACAATAATTTCCTTACTTCTGTGTGGTCCTTTGAGTGTGATGAATGTAAAGCACACTAGAAGAATTTGGAGCTATTACTAAAACCCCATGTTCTTGACTGCGTATTGGCTGACAGTCATAGGTGGTGACTGCAGGTTGGGGCTCTGACTATGCAGCCACATGCTGCCAGAGGAAAGGAGACTGGGGACACGGCAGTATGAACAAGCTCCTCAAACCTTCCTAACCTGCCTGAGGCAGAGTAAGGCTTCAATCAACTCCTAAGTCCAGGCGTAGCATAAAAAACACTGATATCATCTCAAGAAAACCCTTCCCTGTGCTTCAAGCCAGGAACAGAGAGGTGAACAGGAACCGAGCTTTTGTCGAAAGGTGTCTAGGTCGTGGTACCAACAGCAGTATTGGCTGTAGCTTCCCTAGCTGAAAGCATTATGAATAGAAATAGGGTCTATATAGGCCTGTCCATTTGCATCTTGGGGAGTTACAGTTAAATAAATCACAATTCCATTATAGCAGCAGGAACATATTTTTTTTATAGGCCAGAAGAAAGAACAATGATGGAATAGGTGCACACAGCATATGTTTTCAGCTTGCTCTCCACCAGGCACTGTAGAAGGCAAGGTTGGGTCTGAAAACAAGAGACCTAGATCACATTTGGTGTTACAGGATTATGAAGGCAGAATTGGATCTTTTAGAGCTTTTGCCTTGCCCAAGGGCAAGCAAATTCCCACTCTATCCCTGGAGCTTGACTTTGCAACTTCTAATAAAAATATCTCAGCACATGGAAAAGTGTATATCCATCCTTACAAAGGTCTACACAGCGTTATGCTTTCCTTACGCTTCCAGAGATACTGAAATTCTGTTAGAACAGTAAAGCTAATTTTCAAGTGCGATGTGTGCAAAATGTTGCTTCCAAATAGAGTAGATGAAGAGTTTCATCCCCACAGCACACAATTCACCACAGAAGACCAGTGAATGAATTACACTCCATTGTCTTCTTACCACATTGATTACTATAGCCTTCTTTGGTTGGCTACTGAAACTCCGATGTGATGGCTCTAATGGATTTAGTAGATTGTTATTTACTCCAGTAGACATTCTATGTACGTAGTTAAGCTGATATTAAGAAACCTTGCACTTTTTCTTCTGGGGCTGTGGAGAGGAAAGCATACACAGCACATACATATGTACAAATTCTTGTCATTTTAAATTCAGAAAATTAATCACCCCTTATGACTGACCAGTTTCAAACAATCCCATGCAATGCTTTAAAAATAAGTCTTCTCCCTTAGTATCCTCATGTTATCCTGAGAATGGTTAAAGATTCCTATGAATTCCAACTCCATAAAAGAGCTAATCCACGTAGGACTCAGCTCACCAGGCTGACTTTGTAGCCAGTTGGGGGCTACTACAATCAGGGCACAAACACTCTGATTTTGTCCCTGCAACCATAGCAATAAACCCATGTTCTGCCAATAGACCTGCCATTAAGCCACAATGTGATTGCTGGTGTACTGCATGTGGCAAGAGAAATCAAAAGAGTTGCTGGTGGGGTGGGGGGAATCTTCCTGAGGAAGGACTAAAGAATGGTTGTCCTAATGGAAATTCAAAGTGCACAAAGTGGTCCACTCTCCTGTTCAGCAATATAACAGGAATTACTTCAGATTCTCCCTGAAGCACTACTCTCGCTTCAGAAAATGCAACATAAATCATAATGCAATCACAGAACAGTGTGTTCACCCCTGCTGCCAGGTATGGAGGGAAGCAAAACGTTCAGGAGAGATCTGACACGGAAAGTGAGCTCAGGAAGGGAGTGAGGGAGAGTGAGAGTCTGGCCTGAGAAGGTCTCTGTAGCCCTAGATCCTGCAAACCTCTTGGGCACAAGTGTCTCAAGTGTCTCTAGCTTCCTCTGAAGTGAGGAAGAAGAAGAGAGAGGAAAAAACAGAAGCCTGCTAGTGTATACTGGTGTTTCTATGTACCTACAGTATTCTGGGGATGGGAAAACTGTGAGGGAAGGAGCCAAGTAGCACATCTGTACCAGCCCTGCTCATTGTATAAGCAAGAAACACGTATGAGCATGGTGGAAACATGTATGAGCGCACCAAACATGGTGGAAACACGTATGAGCGCAGTTGAGAGGAAGCCTCTGGGAGCAGAGGACAGGAAGTGGTGGTGCTGCTGAAAAATGAAGAAACATCAGCTCAGCACAAGGGTTCTCACTTTTAGTGCAATCATTCCCAGGTCTCTATAGCACATACCACTCCCTCACAAGGCTGCACAGCACTTCTGTACATATATGCATACATATATATACATATACATGTACATATAACTTGTATTTACATCACCTCTGCTTCTTAGGTGTGTGGAAATAGACAAATATGGTGGCTACTCCAACTTCAGGAGGTGATCTTCCCATTTTTAGTTTAAATTCTGCTCTTCATCACTTAGGTAGTAGCTTCCTTATCAAGAACGTAATTCAGTTCAAGTTCTTGAGTCAGTTTAGAATGTAAAACTTGAACAAGCCACATGCCAAAGGTCAGAAAAAAAAACATTTTTCAAAAGTTTCTGGTGATTTTGCACAAGTTAGTTTCCCAGAAAGCCTTTTCGTGTATCACCTTTGCAATCAGGAGAACAGGGACAGTATGTCACCCTCACAGCTTAAGTATGCCCTTGCCCATATTCTTTCTGCCCCAGGAGCTGTTCTCACAGAGGGAAGAGTTGCCCACTCCAGCCACAGCGCTAAGATCGCAGCTCAGACTTTCCATGGCCACAGCTAATGGTAGCCACCTCCTCTCTCCTCCTACTAATGAGAAGCGTGGGGATTTTNGTGCCAAAGGTCAGACAAAACCACATTTTCAAAAGTTTCTGGTGCTTTTGCACAAGTTTGTTTCCCAGAAAGCCTTTTTGTGTATCACCTTTGCAATCAGAAGAACACGGACAGTATGTCACCATCACTAATGAGAAGCGTGGGGATTTTTGCACTAAGGTCAAGATAGATATTGCGAATCCTGAAGCAGGCATTTGGCTGATGTTTCGTGAAGCCCTCTGGTTTATGTAGCGTGACCCCAAGTTTTCTGTTGCAGTGGCAGGGTGGTAACTTTCTTTTCCTAGACTGATACATAGGCTTAACATGGTGTTTTCACTGTCATTAAATAAAGTCCGTGCCCTGACCAAGCGCAGAACTCTTTCCTCCAGTGCAAGTCTCTTTACCAACCTTTCACTGTATTTTGTGCACAAGCAGATCCCAGCACTAAAAAACATCATAAAAAGACCTGCAGCAGGAAACCCCAGCAAAATCTTGCCCCTGTGATGCTCCTGTCTGGCTCCTACCAATCCCTTTGTATTATTGCACCACCTGAGGTACCCGCAAATGTAGGGCAGAACTTCAGGAAAACCAGGACATCCTCACAGTCACTTTCCAGATTTCCTGGTTCTTTGTTTCTGAGACAGAGAGCCATGCCAATCCCAGAAGAGCAGAGCTAGGTATAATCAATTAACCTCAAGGTGAGGTGATTTGCAATTGCTGAATTGCTGGCTCTGTGTGAGTGCAAAGCAAATTCATGACTCATTCCAGTACTCTTTCTAGGATATGATGAGGACTAACTACAGCTCCTTCCTCACTGCCTGTGAGAAGATCAGATGCACACCATACCAAAGACATCTCCAAAGCCGTTGATCACTATGCTTGTTCTTCACAGATAAGATTGCAGCTGGTGGGAAACAGCTGGGAGACAACTCTGTCACATCCTCCCTCTGCCTCCCTCACATCCCAGTCCCAAGGGGAACCTCATGTCAAAGACAGACTTGCAAAGACCTGCCAGAAAGCATCGGATGCTCACCTTGGAAATAGATGCCTGACTGGATTTGGAGGACCCTCGGAAGGGCTCTGGGGTCCAGAGAATGAATGAACTTCTCCAGGGTACATGCCATGGTCCGCAGCAAGGCAGCATGTGGGTTTGGCACGTAAAGACCAGTGAAGACCTTTCGAAGCAGCAACGTTTGCAGCCTGGTGCATGCTGTGACCAGGAGAGCTGTGGGGCTCCGCGGCGGAGAGGAGGAGCGGTGTGGGGAGGTACTTCTGCTTCCTCTCCTGCGTGGCGGCTTCCTCCCACAGCTGGGGCTGGAGCGGGGTGAGGCAGGGGGATGCCGAGCTGGGGCACTGCTACCCACCGAGGGTCCATGCCAGGCTGGGAGAGGTGCAGAGCGTGCTGTGGGTACTGGGCTTCAGAGAGGGCAGGGGGATTTGCCAGAAAATTCCTCATCTGGGATGGTTATTGACCCTGTGAAGAAAAGATATTCAATATCAGCCCTGCCTAAAGTGGGGAATAAAACCATCATTGTGTCTGGGTGGGTTTTGCTTGTTTGTTTTGTGTTTTTTTGTTTTCTTGGAGAACAGCAAAATACTTTGGGTTTGTTCTCTTCAAAACCACAAACAGCCTTTGAAGAAAAGAAATGAAACCATTTTGTTCTGATACTTTTTGCTGCCTTAAATATTATATCTGGATTTAAGACATACAAATAGAATACAAATGACTTTGTCATATAAATGGACATTAAAACACAATGTTGTAATACAAAACGACCAAGAGTTTTTAAGGTCACCAGTGACTTGCGGGGCTTTGAATTTCAGATGTTGCAACTGGGAATGAATTTTAAGAGGCTACTGCTCAGTACCATGTGAAAATCAGACTGCATTCAGGGCAAACCTGCAGTGCTGGTCCCAACTCTGCTCTTCCGAGCCTGACCAAGTGTTATTGCAGCAGCACTCCCCTGAAGAGTGAGACCATGTAGCAAAGAAGTGGCAGACTCGGATCACCAGGAAAACTGAAGGGACTGTGATTTCATGTTCCCTTACACTGCTCTCCTGTATCCCTGAGGTGCCAGGGAAAGTAGGAAGCATGACATCGTGACAAGATGGTGAGTGAGATAGTCAACTGTTTATTTTCAAAAAGCTCGGTAGCTGCATTTCATCTATATGTAATAATTTGCAGGACATATTATAAGCTTCCTCACATAGTAAAACTAAAAATGCTTATAGTATATGCCCAGGTCTTTGAGGTGTCAGGCTAACCATGGGGTTTGAAGGGTTTGTTAACTTGGTCTTAACAAATATTGCTGCAGAGAATGTGAAATAGGTTGTACAAGCGGGGAGCCTCCAGGTGCAGAGCTCACTATTGCCAGTGGGTAATGCTGCAGGTGCTGCAGGAAAGATGAACAGCAGGACCTTGGGTCTAGGAGTGACAGGTTTTAGTAAAAGCCAAACCAGAGAATGTACACGGCCAACCACTCATCCACTATTTTAACACAAAAGATCTCTCATTCTCTCCTCCCAACACACACCTGAAATTAAGCAAATATAATTGAAAATATAATTGATCTGGGAAAGAGCTGAGGAAATCACACAAATTCAGTGGTGATCAAAAGACCCATATTGTAAAAAGCTGGTTCTTACAGGGTACAGAGTACTGAAATGTGTGAGTGGTTTCAGCTATTTCAGTGGGACATCTTTATATGTTTAAAAATAATGTGTGCAACTCCAGCAAATCAAAGCCAATTTCCTTGATGTACTGGCTCCCAAGGTTGTCAGGTATTGTGTCAGTGCCAGCAGCTGGGCTTTACCTGTCCACATTGTTTTGGTCTATGGATAAAGAGCCCCTAAGGCCATTTCTACTGTTCCTGAATTCACTTGTATTTGGCTCTTTGCTTCATTGTAGTTGCCAGAAACACCACCACAAAAAGCATTTAACATGGACTGCAAGTGCACATAAAAATTAATAACTGGTTTCAAAATAACTTGAATCCAACTAAGCAAATATACAAACAGGCATGGATTCTGTACAAGTAAAATCAGAACAAATCCTGTTTTATGCTGCTGAATGCAGCAGCCCAACAGATTGGAGGAGGTGCTTGGAGCTCTGTGCTCCCAGGAGCAGCATGTGCTCCCAATAGGCACATACACACACATGCGCGCACACACATATATAGCACCTATACACATAAATACACCGTCAGCCACACAGAAACCACAGCACTCACACGAGCACCAACAGCCTCATCCTGTTACCCTCTCTGGCTGATCCAGGTGAAGGTCTGCTAGAGAGAAATATATATTTGTATATATGCAATGTGGATCCCTCCAGTAGCTGGGCCTAGGCACAGTCCACCCAGTAACTGCCCTCTGATCTTGCTGGCACCTGGGCATGTGAGCAGCCCTCGAGATGCCCTCGAGATGCAACCTCTGGCATCGGTGTCTGGTATAGACACCCCTAATACACATAAGCACACAAGCACGCACAGACACACCTCTACCTCTACCTCTGGCTCCAAAACCTCTGGCCCTGTGACCCACGGTCCAACTCCGACTGTTGGCACTTAGACGCCCATACACACAGAGGAAAATAATTAGAAATGAAACTGAATGTGGTTGAGCCCATCTTGAGCCCATTCTTTCCATACTGAAAGAACAGAAGTCACAAACCTCTCCTTACCACACCTCCATTTCTAAGTTATTGAGTTCTTCACAAAGAGCTTATTGGGATCTCCATGTTATCTATGTCCTGAGGGAGTCTGCAGCTAGTATTTGGTTTGGCCACTCCATCTCCTACTGCCAACAATAGGATGAAGATCGAGCCAGGCGGGGAAACCTGCAAGATCCAAAGCAGCCACAAATCCTCGTGCAACCACGGTGTTGGCAGCTCCAGCTGCTCTGGAAGGGGAGTACAAACAGGGACCCATGTCTCCCTGCATGGAATCCCCCTTGCTCATGTCCCCAGCGGGTGGCCAGGAACCAGCTGTAGGGGGATGTGCCTGAAAAGTAGTGGTTAACTACTGCAGAAGAACGGACAAACACAGAATTCTGAAAACTATTTCCAAGAATATTTTTCTAGCATGCTGATGAACCCTCATTTGTTTTACTTACTGGCTTTCAGGAAGCCAATGAAGTGTTTCAAGTTTCCAAATAAAATCAGTTCTGAGCTTGTGAAAGTTTATGATTTTTTTTTTTTTTAAGCTCAGACCATTCTCCAGACAAATGCAGCCATTAGTTGAGCTGGTTGAAGGGAATCTTTAAAATGATCCTGTAAATATGAAACCAAGCATTATGTATACAGGAAGATATGCCCCATTTATTAAGCTTACAAACACAAGGGAAATGTATTTGATACTTGAGCTGGCAGAACTATAATTCTGAAGAGGAAGACGCTTTAGGGAAATGGGGAACAGCTAAACCTGGGGGGGCAGGTGTGAGTAAGGTTTGTATTGAATGATTATACTATCTTTTGAATCAAACTCAAGGTACTGCAGGAAGTTCAAAGCATGTACATATTTTTTACATGGTAAGGTGGAAACTGCACCTGTCATTAAAAATAAAGTCAGACTAAACTGCAGGGAATCCTCCCTGACACAGGTGCATTGAGCTGTGAAATAATCTACCAAGGGAACAAGTAAACACCTGGGACATTTAGGCCTTTAATAAATATAAGACTATAGGACACCATCAAGAACAATTCTGATAAAGAAAGGGAGGTAGCTCGTCTATTCCTATAGATGATCAGCTGTAGTGCCACCCTTCATTTATACGAGTCTACTGACTCGATCAAATCAGGTGAACAGTGTTATACAGAAGCTGCTCCAGAGTTGTATCTAACATGAAAAGAAGCCACAGAGAGTTCAGGAGCTGCGATCTTCCTCTCCCAGTCAACACCAGTTCTCGTAGGAACACTCAGCTTTTGTACAACCCACCCAAGAAGCACCTGACCCTCAACTGACAGCTATGCCTTCATAATGGCCCCCATGATGTAAACTGATAGTCTCAGCAGCTCAAACAAGCCGTCTCCATCATAAGCAAAAAATCCAACCCCTACAATGGTACCCCTGCATTTCGAGACTGAATTGGCTTAAGACGTAATTGAAACAAAAACATGAGTTGGTGTAACATGAATTACAACATGATGGATGGATCTTTGTGTACAAGCTTTTTCTACCGCTTCTGTATGTATAGGTAGATGGGATCAATTACCCAGTAAAGCCAAAATGCTCACCTCTCAAACACTGAAATCATTCCTTCCAAAGTAACCTAGTTTTGTTAGCCTAACATTTAGGTAACTTATCCTTCAGCACCTGCAACAATTGCTACTAATTTCACCTTAAGAGATAAAGCATTCACTGCACCACATATTTAAGTGACCCCAAAAAGACGTGGGTTTTTTTTAACATTCCTACTTCTTCAGGCAGCCTCTGCTAATACTCCCCCTAATATGAGTCAGTTTGGGCAGAGGACTTTTTAATCCTGCAGACAAAGGCATAGCAAGATACAGTAGAAATTTAAAATAAGGAGCCGTGTTAAAAAGCAAGGATGATTACCCACAGAAATTTATACTATTTCATCATCAGATGAAACTCATAGATAAAGATAAAATCTGCCCATCTAAAGATATTACCTTGCTCTGCTCTTTTTGGTCTTGGTACAAAAGTGGTTGGACTGAAAATCCGAACACCTTCACAAAGCAGGCAGTCACCCCAGTGAACTGTGATGGCTCCTGGCTTTAAAATCTTGGAACGTTTTAACGCCCTGTGATTGTATTGTGAACTTTCCTTTATGTTTTTGGGTTCTCTGACATTTCCTTACAGCTCGGCAGAGAGATCTTAGACTGCTCTTCATATGAAATTTAAATGGCTTAGCAGGTGTGAACAAAAGACTGTTAGTAAAAGCTCCTGAGCCCAGAGGGTTGTTTGCCAATGTTTTACTCCAGTGAACAGTCTATTGAAGAACCAGGATCCCCCAGTGCTCTTAAAAGAACTGAAGCACATGTACACACATTACATTTTGAAAAATAGTAAGTTTTTGGCTGACTGTTTTTATGGACTGAACAATAATAACCTGTGGGTATTTTCTACATTTTATTGAGCAATTCTGTACCCACTGGAGTCAGAAAGGTCTTTCCATTGATTTTAATAGGGGTTGGAAGAGATTCTTAATAAGGAAGAGTTACAATTTTCTGTTGGTTGAGGCTTCCCAGAGAAACACCTTGCTGATAATGGCATTTTAAGTTACAGTCTTGCAAAGAATATTGACATGACTTTTTCCAAAGTTTCATCAACAAAGAGTAATTGCTTTGCATACATCAGTAAACCAGAGGAAATGTGTCTCCCAAACTCTCTCACCAACTATAGGTGAGTGTGATTGTCATCATGGTCTTAAATACATTTAAAGTTTTGGCACTGTATATCAATTGGACACTCAAACCTCTGAAAAGTTCAAGTGCTGCATAGGCAGGCAGCTCTGCCAGTGTTTGTTCAACCACAGAGGGTAAGGACATGATCGGAGGTCTCTAAGCTCAGTACCAGTATGGACTCAAATTCACAAGCTAAAAATTCCCTCATCTATTGACAAGTATTAATTATTGCTACCTGTCTTTATAAATGTATTAAGATGATTGACTCTTAAGAGTTTATAAAGTATTTTGAAGATAAAGTAGTATGCAAATATTTGATACAGTAGGAGCTTTGGTTTTTTCCAAAACAAAGAGGAACCTCTCAAAATGTTTGTTTACACAAAATGGGACATACAGGTGACCCCAAAATTAATGTTACCACTCTTCATTTAACAGCACAGAATGTGAACTCTTTATTCCCACGGGAATATTAATATCTCTGTCCATGGCATCACACCCTAACATCTTGCCAGACATTTGACTGATCCTCAGCATTCCAATAGCTACACATATATTAAGTATTTTTGGTCTCTATCTTCCATACTCAGCTTGAGGCATTATTTTGCAGGAGTAGACCTAAAGCAGAGAAATTATTTGTCCAGAGCTACATGGAAAATCTATGGCAAAGCCACAGATTGTGTCCAGATCTCCAGAGCACAACATGAGTGCTGTCACCACAGAATTAGTTTTCTAGTCTCTCTAAAAAACAAAAATAAAATAAAAAACCAACAAAAAAAACAACAAGAAAAAGGAAAAAAGTCAAACCCAACCACCTCTGCAGGTTTCATTAAATACCTGGTTTCTGTGGGTCATTGCTTTTTGAGGGGAAAGAGAAACAAAAGGAGGGAACTCAAAAAAAAAAAAAGACATCCCACAGTTTTAGGGAGACATACAGGTCCATTAAAGATTTACTTTGGGAGGAAAAATTACTTGAGATATCTTCAAATTACAAAAAGTGTTTTGAAATATGTTTGGCATATCTTCAGTGCTTTTTTGACAGCTGGAGACATGTTGGAGAAATTTTTGAATTAATTTTAAACATCACTCTCTCCCTTTGTGATTTCTTGAGTGGGGTGTGCTGTAATTTATTTTTAAAGAGCCAATGTAGGTTTCTAGATGCTGTTAAAGGAATCAAAAATAATTTTTTTGCACCCTGCCACTGTTCAAAGAAAAGGACATTGAATCCATTTAAATATATTTGTGAAAGATTGATTCCCCCAATGGAATTTACACAACTCCTTTCACTAATTATTCCTGAAGTTTCACCTATCAACTGACAATTTTCTACAGAAGGGAAGCAAAACAGTTTAACTTTCCCTGACAGCAAAGAGGTTTAACCAAACTAGAATGAAAACAGGCATCTCACATCCTTTACCTCTCTAATGTCTACATTACCAGAAGAAAAAGCACTAATATCCCCTTTTTATGCAAACATTAGAACCTAGAGTTTAGTCTAAGCAGCTGGGAAAAGAAATAAACAAAACATTTATTTCAATAATGGTTACCTTTAATTTTTTGTCATCTGTAATATTTATTTTAGATGACAGACTTGTTGTCTGACTTTCACATTAATGATAAAGTGGTAGCACAGAATATGCTTGCTCATTTTTACTTAAACTGAAATATCAGCTGTCATTTTAAAATACATACAAAACCAAGCATTTCTCTCTCTTTTTTTTTAACCATTAATAGGAACCTTTCTAAAAAAGGTATACGTAAATATGCAGTCTGTCAATCACACAGTTTTATTTGCCTGATTTTGGAAACAGCTCCAGAAAGTTGGAGAACAAACTTAGTTGCAATAACTTCCACTCTGTATGTAGTTGAGTCTAAAAGCAAATTGTTTCTGCAGCAAAATTGGGTGTTCATCAAAGAATAAAGGCTCCATATAAAATGCAGTTAACACTTGCCAGTGTTTCAGCTAAATTGATTCTAATTTCCTACCTTTTCCAAGGCATTGATATTACCCTGCTGCAGGGCATTTTGGTTATCATTATTATTTTACCTTATGAAAGCTTAGATGCATTTGCTGCTTTAGTGATCTGCATCTATGGCCTTGTTCCAGGTACCCCTTCCTCTTTCTTAAGGAGAAATCGTATAAAGATTTCAGTAATTGGTGGACTTCTTTCTTGGAGTGTATTTTTGGAAATACACAGGAGAATTGAACATAGATGAAGAGATTTGAAAAAGCCTAGGCAAGCTGTGGGAAAACTAAGATCTGAAATAAAGAAAGGCTAAAGGATCATTTTATTGGAAGAGGCAGCCAGACTCTCGGGCTGGAACCCACCACAGTTTCAGCCCATGGGAGAAGAGGGCACACAAGGAGGTCTCAGTCTGCCCTCATGATTCCTTATCCCTAGTGACGGCGGGGTTGGAGACCAGGACCCATTTGCATTTTGTCACAGACACAGATGCAACTAGTGCTCTACTCCGTTGTTTGTGTCATATAGGGTTTTTTTTTTTTTACTTATTAGCCATAAAATTACGTGGTTTCAGAAAAGTGTCTGTCTTATGCAGAGTGGTAACTTACTGAGCAGCATATACTGCATCCATTTCATCTTGCAGGCAGCCTTGCAATATGGAACATATGTTAGGATCTAGCCAAGGCCCTTTCACCTTGTCTTTCTCCACAAACTTCATTTAAATTAACTAAGATTTCAAACAGTCTGTAAGGAAACATCCTGGGGCTCTCGCTTTGGAGTTTAAGTCTTTCTGCCAGCCTTTCATCTTGTTTTCAGTTTGTTGCATCTACATTTATTTGACATCCAAGAGCATTTGTGACCCTTGGGCATCTCCTTCAATGTGTTCCAAGCACATGTTCTCCTGGGTGAAGCATACAGCACAGCAGTTGGACCCTTCTCCTTCCTTCTCCTCACCATACTGCTAGAGACCCCAAGCCAGGGGGTGCTGGGAGCCTGTGGAGCACTACAGCATCCTGAACCTTCTGGTCCTGAGCACGTTGTGAACTAACACACAGTCGGCATGAATACATAGATTCACTTTGAAAAATGAAAGTCTACAGCTCCCTTCACATCTCTCTCAGGAGTGTATTTATAAGTGTTCCCGTAGAATTATGTCAACAAATTAATTCAAACAGACTTCCCATAACTAGAGGATGAAGTCTGAAATCTGCAAAGCCATCACTTACACCATAGTCCATTTTACAAACAATGTATTTTGCTCATTTCTTTTTCTGCGTTCTGCTCTCTGCTCTCCTACAAAACCACCGACACAGTACAGCTGAAGACAAGCTTGCCAAGGAAGATTTAATATATCATATAAGAGAAGGTACTTAAAAAGGGGGAAAAAACCAATCCAAACACTCAAACTCTTAATAAAAGAGAGAATAAAATAAAATCAAAAGCAAGCAGAGTTACAGCAAAAAGTAGCTTAAAGGTTGAGCAAAAATGCTGAAGCAAATTTGCTGATTCCTGTTTAAACATGCATTTGAGGATGCTGTACAGCTTCCTAAAACTAGCAGATAACAAGAGCCCCTTGCTCATCCAAGCCTGCCCTATGATAGGCACTCATCACTGTGCTACTCCCTGGGGTTGTCTTCTCTCCTTGCATGGACAGTAGTGAAAAAAGCAATTGACTCAAAAGAAGCTCGTAATGTGGGGTGCCTCACCTCATTTTGGGCAGTTATGGTCTTCCCAGAACATTGTATTTCTGAATTCTGTCCCTGGACCGTGTGTTTTAGCCCAGCACCATGGCAAAGAGACAAGAGCACACCCCCCCACTCCCACGTGGACACTAGCTACAGTAATGTTATTGTAAGCTGGGTGTGGGAAAATTGATTTTTGCCACGCTTCTTTTACCAGTTAACGTTTAAGTCTCACTTCAAAATCGCTTCACTGCAGCACATTTCGGGAACCACCACAACAGAAAGTCAGTCACACCATACGTATCAGAGTACATATGCCCAGGTATTCCAATTTCCCTTCCCTGATCACCTAGGATCTTCTATTGAGTTAACCAGCCCCTCTCATACATTGTTGAGTTAATCTTTTTCTTTAAATCAAACACACCTAAACACATCACTAACCAAACCTCTTCCTGTGTTGTTTCACATTGCTTTTAGAGCCCACAGACCTTTAAAGAACTGTAAAGAAGAAACCATTAAAGAATTGGAAAGAAGTAGGCTTTTTCACCTCCTCCCCATGCCAGAGAAGCACTGGAAGGAAAAAAAGACCAGTTGTAGTTGTTTCATTTTGTAAGTAAGTCATTGTCATCCTGCTTAACACACTCAGCAGACTATGAACGACAAACAGCAAGAAGCTTCCTTTCAGAAATGCCAGCTGATCCTGGCTCAGGTGAGATTGGAAGGTGGGATGTGTTGGTCCAGTCATTTCTTGTAAATTTGAAAGTTATCAAAATCGTTTCTGCTGAGAAGTTGAAACATGTTACGGAGATAATACCATGTCCCATCCCTGCCTGTGCTAAGATGTAGAAGATGAAAGAGTAGAGGAGGAAAACAAGTCAGTGAAAACAAGAACTAAAAAAGAACCAACCAAACCAAACCAGTCCAAACAAAATAATAAAATCCATCAACCAAAACTGTATTTTGGAAAGGGTAGTATACAATGCCCATTTGTTGTATCCCAGTCACATACATCATAGGTACCATTGGAAGAAAAGGAAGAACAATCAGGTAAGAGTACAGAATCTAGTCTGAAAAACATAGTCTTGAAAAGAGATTAATATCTGCCCTCCTTAAATATTTGTGTGGCCTGTGACAAGTCCAGAGTAGATGCCTCACCAGCAAATTCAAGGTAACAAGCAAGATCAGGGCATCATGAAACTGTGATGAGTCTTCGCGTGACCAAGTAGGTGCATTACTTAAAGGCTTGAAAGTGAAGATAAGGAAAATGCAGGCTTGTATGTGTATATCAACAAAGCAATTGTCATGTTTTCCCAGGTCTGCTAATTCAGTTTTTATTTTGGCATGCTGTACTGCAAACACAGATAACAACTTGCAGGGCATGTGCCCCTCCCCACCTAATTTTTGCAATTTTCCCCATATGCTAAATGGCGTAGGACTCTGAAGCTACTTCATTTATCATGTTGGCTTATGTTTTCAAGACACTTGGAATTCTCTGTCTTCAAAATCTGTCTTTACAGTGGCTCCCCCTGAGGCCATAATCAAGCAGCGGCCTCTCAAAATGCTCTCCCAAAATGCTTCCCCTCTCACGCACCCAGTCTCTAACGTTGCTTTTCTCAGTATGAATTTTCTTCTAAGAAAGGAAAAACAAACCCAAACCATAATTATGTTGAAAAAACCCAAAGCATCGAGAACAAGCCTGCAAAGTAGCATTTGTCTCTCGATTAACAGCGGAGTAGGGGCTGAGATCAGGCCTGTGAAATCATGCCTGAGCTACTGTCACGTTTACTCTACTTCTTCTCATTTGTTGCTTGTCCTGAAAACTAAGATGAAGACTATCTGAACAATCACGTTCAGCATCGCCCTAGGGTTTTTCTCCTCCTTTTCTTGATCAGCAATGACAAATTTTGTGATATCACAAAAATTGCACCTTGTGGGCTTCAGGGCAGCTAACTGCCAGAGTCCAAAAAATCAAGTATCACAGGTCATAGAAGTCTCTTGCCTGTGCTAAGCCTGGCTTGGGAGGATTTATTTCTTTTTTTAATCTTTCATGATACCTCCTCAGATCCCTCCTTTAGTGAAGGAGCTGCTCACTTAAACTGCCCGTTTCTTTCCTTGACACTGTCCCTTGCTCAGCACCTTTCATCCTCAGCAGCCCAAAACATCTGCTCAACCTTGCTTGACCACAAGTACAACACACACTCAGTATTTGAAACTTTTTCACCGACTGGGGCATTCAGCATTTTTATTTCCTTCTATGTATTTCATAACTGCATGCTTTTTGGTAAATTCTCATCTCATCTAGATTTTTTTTATTTTCTCCATCTTGCCTAACCTTACATCGAAAGCCAGTGCTTTCTATGTTGTTCCCCAAATAACCAGCAAAAAAATTTCCTAATGTCAGGCTGATCCCAGTCAGTTCAATCTTCCTCTTGCATGAAGTTTATAAATCCCCCTGTGGGAAAGCAAAAGGCCTATTCCCTGGGCCTCTGCCCATTGCGGTTCACCCCTGAATGCACTATAGCATCCCTCATACCTGTATCTGCTCCCTTTAATTCATATACCAACAGTTTACTTGCATTTAAAGACAGAGACCGCTGCAGGCTGTGACTGATTACTTAAAGGACTATCATTTTAGAAAGGGTCTATTAGTTGAAGTAAACAAGTGCCTGAAAGGAAGGCACACTGAAGTAGAAACAAAGCCTGCACTTCTTCCCTGTTTTTTAAAGAAATTTTTAAAAGCCTTTGCCACAGACAAAACCACACAGCTATTTTCTCACAGCTGTAATTACAGCTCACTGTCACACTAGCTGAACCAGCTTATCTCGCTGGAGGAGAAATGTTAGAACAACCCATACTATGCCTACTGCTTTTATGCTCCATTTCTAGCCTCATCCCTGAAGTCGTCTGACCTGTGAGAACTACTGCCCAAACACTGCTGTATTTCTTAACGCAAGGTAAGCTGGAAACCTTGATCGTTTTACAAGATGAAACTAAGCAGCAACCTATTTATACGGTTTGAACTGCATCAACCGAAGCTTCAGCGATATGATTTTGTGCAACAGAAAAGGCTGCAGCAGGGCCACAGCTTCCCAAGTCTATGATTTCCACCTCTCAAAAGGAATGCGTACGGCCCTTCAGCAGGCAGCTTCATGCATTTTCAGTAAATAGAGGCAATTTTGTGTTGCTAATCTATATCACTAGCAAGTTTCATAACAACTGCACCCTGAAACTGGGGAAAAAGGCTACAGCACCAGGTCCTGTGCTGAAGATAGTTCAGACTGTGGGCCCCGATGGACTATTTATTGTGCCAAACATGGACACAGCAAGTGGATCAGAAAGACTAATAAAACAACGAGTAGCGAGACTTAATGACCTTGGACGCAAATGAAGAGGGATTTCACCTGCTGGAACTTAAGTCCACACACAAAATTTGTGACAAACAAATGTCTTACAAAACTTTTCTGAAACTTATCATAGTTTGCCTTTATGGCCACTACAAAAAACAACTCACTCTGGTTACCTTGACAGAGAAACTCTAAAGATACTATAATCTCTGGTTTCATGTTTGCTATCAGAATGCAAAAAGACAGCAACTTTCTTCAAAATTTCAAGACTCAGCAAAATATGGTGTTGTTTCCTACAAGATTAGATACACAAAAGAAAGACAAAAGTTTTCCACCATGAAATGGAAAGAGCTCACACTGGTTTGCACCTGGCAGGAAAATAGACACATATTATTACAATCTGGAGGTACTGCGTTTCGCC
Source organism: Rhinoptilus africanus (assembly GCA_013400135.1). Taxonomy (NCBI): domain Eukaryota; kingdom Metazoa; phylum Chordata; class Aves; order Charadriiformes; family Glareolidae; genus Rhinoptilus; species Rhinoptilus africanus. The sequence continues at coordinate 531,664 of VXBO01007998.1, forward strand.
AGATGCCATTTTGTGCTCATTACCAAAAGGCTCCAGGGTATTCCAAGGTTTGCAGAAAGATCGTGTTTTGGTTCCATGTCCAGAAGGGGGCTTGTTGCTGGTTATTTAGCGTAGTCTTCATTTTTTTCTGCTTACTTAGTGAGGATGTGAAATATGTCTGAGCATATGGGGATTTCAAATTTAACTTGATATAATTTGTGAAGTCAGGAATATTTTCTGGTCCAGATGGAAGCTATAAGGGTTACAAAAGACTATTGAAATCAAGCTTTTGTATCTCAACAAGGCACAAAAACATCTGTTCTTTGTTGGCCAAGACACAGTTAATAAACGTTATTATTAGGTAAGCATCCTATTGTTCCTGTCATCATACATGTCAATCTCTGCATAAATTAGAAATCTAAACACAACAGCAGGGAAAGAATTAATTTCTGAGGAGCGTGGGACAAAATAACACTTATGCCTGTCAACCACCAACACCATCTCACGTCATTCTTTTACGCAGGCTTAAAGAGCATCCAGCAAGCTTAAAATAATTTAGAAACATTTCTTCTACATTGTCAGCATCTCAAATTTTGTTCAAATAGAACCTCTAGTTAAAAAAGTAACAAAGACAAAGTTTTGCTGCATAAAGTTGAATAGAAAGGTATAGGGCTAAACTTCTGCATATTCTGAGCCTCATCCTCAGTATACGCTATTACTAACAGATTATTCAACGCCAGAAGGTGAAGACATTAGTGAATATTCACAGATACCCTTGACTATCCTTGATCTGCAGAGGTTACAAGACCTTTGGCTGTTTAACAAAGGAAGAGCGCTAGCAATAAACCACCACAAAGGTTCTTTTGTGAGATTAGGATCACTTAATTCAGACCTCTACATGACACAGGAAAGTACAGCAGAAAATGAGTTACTTTTCTTTTCAGTACAGAGCAGGGCACTATAAAAGCAGCTTTTACATTTATTTCAAGATCTCAGGGTTTCTTCTGACACAGCAGCAGAATGAAGCTTTAAAGGGGCCCTTTATACGGTCATTTGTCAGTCCAGGTGGCCTGGCCACGCAATGATTCTGCAACATTTTTTCTCAGGCTGCCCCTTCCTTGTCCTTTAACATTTCAATTCATGTTGGAGGCTCAATGACACAGCACTTGCTTACTATTGCTTCCCTAGTTTGCTTTTTTAGGCCTTCAGTTTTGGAAACTCTTAGCCCATTTGAAATAGCACACTCCTGCAGCAGCTTTTGCTTTCACGTTTCTCTAAAGAATATTGTGTTTCTTAAAGCAGTACCTTGGGGAAGGCAAGGACGCACCATAAATTACATAGTTCTATTTTCTGAACAGCTTCCTGAATTAAATAAATCCCAGTAACTGCTGGCATATGCTGGGGATACCAAGCTTCAAGCTTTAAACTTATGCCTGTGACCATTTTCTAGGAAGGCAAAGCCTATTTCAAAGCTGTTGTTTCTTGATGTCTGCTTTTGCCCAGGAAGCAGGAAATGTAAATGCTAGGATCTCACCAACCAGATGGGGTCTGATCTCTTGGGACCAGAAGAAAAGTTCAAAAACTGGGTCTCTTCACACTTGCTTCTGCTGGAGCTGGGTCACTATGAACAGGGAAAGAAGAAAGAGACAGCTGTCTCCATACAAGCTGCTGAGGTTTAGTAGCTCTTTTTGTAGCAAACTTTGATCTCCATGACATTGCTTCAGACACTTCCAAGGATTTAAGGTGCTTGAGACCTGATATGGTCCATCAGTGCTGGATCCTAACACTGGTTATTTAGGGAAAATTCAGACAGGTTGAACACATCCCTAGGTTACATCTTTGGTTACTGTTCTATAGAAAATGAACCAAAGCCATCAAGGTGATGTTCAGAACTCCTTCCACTAGCAACTATGCAGACTATGAAACTGGCGTCATCACTTGTCAGTTTTAGAGCAAAGAATACCTTCTTGCACAGAGCAATCAAGTGTTTTGGCAACTTGTACGCTCCTTTGATTCCTTTCGTTATGTGACATTAGATCAGTTTTAACTTCATTTCAAATTTGAATCATCTCACACTCCCCCACGCATCGTGTCTTTTGTGCCTGTTCTTTGTACTCTGACTTGATGCCCGTTTGCTCTCTCTGTATTTACTGCTTGTGTTGGTCCTGCCTTCATTTCGTGCCGCTGAGGTACGCAGAGCCCGTGCAGGCTGTAACTGCTGGACCGAGTCTGTACTAATATTGCAGCAAGGGCAGTAGCCAGCAGAAAGATTTTGAGGAGTCTTGAAACCTACTGCCTCAGGGAGAAAAATATTAACCCCTTTAAGAGCCCAAGGTGAGGAATGTTTCTCTCCTGCTATTGCACAGTCCCTTTATGAGCAATACCCGTTCTCCCTCTGGGGCAGGTTTTCATAGACCCTTAACTTCTCTTTCTTCTGTCTTGCACAGGTGTAAGGATACTGGAGCAGCACATATCCAGGGAAACAGAGCTGCCACAATGAAAGCAAACTGTCTCTTCCTGGTTTTATACAAAAAAGCTGATTCTAATATTGTCTTTTGCCTAAGAGAACCCTGAGGTATACCATTACTGGAGAATGATATTTCTGAACTGCTTCTCACACACCATATTCCCTCTGCATCATTTTTCCCTGGCCTTGGTAGAACTTCCCACAAATTTTTCAATCACAAGCTATTGCAAAATTTCATTAGGTCACCACAGTCAGGTACGGTTACAGAAATTACACGACTCTCAGGGTACTGAAACAACATAGGCAGAGTTCCCATTTGCAGAATAACCACTGGCAGCCCTAATCCCTTCTAGCTGAGGGGGATGCTCCCACGGAGGAGTCCTGTGCAGGCACAGGATTCATACTGGCATTTGCACCAGCCATGCTTAATGTACAGGGGAAACTGGGTACAAAGATCTTACCAGGGGTTACGAAGTACTGATGGGGATGGCCCCCACTGTCCCCAGCACATGACCTTACCCTGAAAATAACTATTCAGTCAGCCTAATGATAATGCTACATTTTTGATTAAGAAAGAAAGAAAAAAAAACATATAAAAATCACTCTGGGCAGTATGGAATTTGGCTTTTGCATTCCACAACCCTAAGAGCTACTCATCTCATCTGCCAAACAATCCACCTAGACTTCTAGACTAATCTTTATGGACAACAGAGGAAGGTCCTTCCAGAGTACAACTCATTTAGTCCCAGACACGTGTCTAACAGGCGGGATGCATCAGTCTGTGGAGATGGTACGTTGCTTCCACAAAACGTGGTGACCAGACAGCTTTACATGATACATCCAGCATTTTGACTGCCAAAGTTAGCTGAATGCCATGCCCTCACAGACAAAGCTGTGAACGTTGCAGTTCTGTTGCATGCAGTACATAATCCCCTCTCAAATGTAGCAAAAGAAAAAAAAAGAATAACTTTGAGTATTAAGAACCCAGACCCAGTGAATCTTTTCAAACCTGATTTGTTTAGCTTGCTGTTCATAGCTAACTAAGAACTAACACTGGGTGACAAAAGAGAAAGACTTTTAGGTGGAGCTGTATGCAAAACAAATGGAGGCATTAAAAAAAAATCTGAGAAGCAGAATTTCTCTAAACATTTCTCTGCCATTTTTAGTGTTGGATGGGTAATTCCATGCGTCTGAAGCAAAGGAAGAAACTTAGGGCATACAGATGACATGGAGTCTTCTCAAATACTTCCTGAAACAGAGGTGAGAAAAAATATAATTTCCTTTTGAGATTTTCCTGATCCAAATATATCGGTCTTCTAGACAAGAATGACTCCTCAATAAGAACAGTAAGTAAGAGGGTATCAAAATAGGAAATGATATTAAATAATCTTTAAATAAAAGTTTAATTCACTCTTATTTTACAGAATATTTAAAAGCACCTTATCATTTTACTGTCAGTTCTAAAAAAGACTAACAAGAGACTGGAAAGCTTTTAGCTGGTAAAATATAGGAAACCTTGTGAACAAACGGACACAAGCTAAGCAAAAGCACAGTAATATTTTGTACACCACAACTATAATCAGAATCTGGCATTGGTTTATTCAAATTTTGCTTTCTTGGAAGCAAAGCTTACATGTTCGTAAACATCAAAATAAACATTGCTTGATTTTACAATTTTCTAAACAAATACTTTTTTTACCCTGAAGGGCATATGCAGAGCCATCTCTTTGTCTAGCAGTTCTCCTGTTGACCTGTGCTTCAATATTTTTTAAACAATTGGTTCCCTTACAATTTTAATGGTGCTTAAAAATATCTTCTGATATTGTGCAAGTCATAGGCAAGGCCATTTTGACGTGTGCCCTTCCTTACATAGTTTTTTGTTCGGTACTTAACTAATGCAACTGTGAAAAACTATACATTTTCAGGAAAATGTTTTGATTTTGGTCCTGTAGTTAAAGACCTTCTATAACTGAGTTGTCTACATGGATTTGAATCACAAGCATGTACACAACAAAACCACGATACCAATGTTTCTTGGTCTATGCATAAAAAGTATGTCTTCTACTTACACTAAAACATACAAAAAATAAACTACAAAAATTGTTTACACTTGATTTCAGCAAAAAAAGCTTTCTTCAAGAAAAATGATTCTTCTTTTTTCAGCCATCAAAAAAGGAATGCAAGTAAACAATAAATACATGTGCTTTCTCCATATAGACATATTTACACTTGAGTCTTTGGCTTATGTTTAAGTTTCTTTATAAAGATCTTTATGTGATCCAGCCATCATTGCACATTAAAACAAAATAAGCCAGTTTTTTTACTATATATAATATATATATGCAACACTTGAAACGTATAAAGAATGAACCTTACTGTCAATCTGCACTGTTATTGTACTTTAACAATGTATCAAAAGAAAAAAAAGAAAAATTAATACCATATAGGAAATATTGATACATGCAACAGATGGTCGCTCTACTGTAATTGAGAGACAGCTGCATATACAAACACTGAAAAGTCCTAATTTGCCCAAATCTCTTCTGACTCTGGACTTCATTAAATAGTATTTATGTGGCACTAAATGTTGATACTGTATACAAGCATAGAAACAGATTGAGTTCTTTTATTAAGATACACAACTTCATAAGAAAAATACTTTGCATTTAAAATTTAAAATCCCTCCCACCCCCCTCTTCCCCTAAAATCTTTCTTCACAGGATCAAGAACTGTTCTCAAAACAGCATATTGAGATTCATGTATTTGGTGAACTTTGTCACATCCATTCCCACTAAGAGGATTCCAAGTATTCCAGTGCAACATCGTAGCAGAAGCGATATTGCTCCTTTAAGGGGAAAGAGGAAAAGAAAAAAAAAGAAATTAAATTAAGATTCTACAATAGCAAATAACAATAAAAAAGCAATATCTACAAATTTTCCTAACTACCACGCAGTTTTAACTTCAAGCCTGACATGCTTGGGTTTTCTATTCCACCCCCCCCCTCCGACACAAGTATATTACCAGCTCTGATTTAAAAACTCACCCTAACCAATGAACTGGTTAAAGAAAACCTGACCACAAAATGTAATGATTTGCTTCTCAGATTTTTCAACTGGTTTATCAAACATGAGAAGTTCTCCTATCAGTCAGAGCATTCTTGCAGTGAAAGCACCTCGACTCTGATATACCATTTATATTTAAGTTAGCTGATACTGAGCAGTTAACCAGTGCCTGCTGCTTGGACAGCCAAGGAATGGCTAGGGAATACTGAGCTGTGACACAGAGCTGCTCTGTGCCCACAGCCCATTTGTACAGTCATGTCGATGTAACATCCAAGAGATCAGATGGACATTTAAAAGAGAAGCGAAAGCTCAAAATTTCATCATGGTTTGTATTTCTCCTTAACAAGGCTGCTGTTCAAGAGCTGATACTCGGGGAGAGGGAGGAGGAAGGAGAGAGGAAAGGGCAAGAAGAGAAGAAAAACCAAGGAAAATAATTAAATCTCTGTTGTCCTTACGACTTAACAAAATGAATCTGCTTTTGTGATTTATTTGTGTTTGCAAAGGAAGCCAGTGTGATCCATTAGCAGGAAGTGGTGGGGATATCTTAAAGGCTTTATTGCGCTTCTCATTTTTGTTATCTGATCGTGTTGCTGAATGTTGGGCACATGACAGCGTTATGTATTGGTTTTCATGGTTTGTTTTCTAACTAACGACTCAACAGCTGCTGCTGTTCAAGAGTTCCGAATAAAAACCCACACAACAGAAATACGTAACTATGGAAATTCAGTAACTGCAGATTAAAGCTACAATGGAATCCAGCACTATTTTGAAATGAAATATAAGTTTACAGACCATTTATCAGAAACACACACCATCTACCTTGGCCTCCCTTTACAGTGACACAAGTAATTTTCCCTGTGATCTGACCTGTTTTCTTCATAGCAGTGAACTGAAATCCAGGCAGCAATTCAATATGTTGTGTCTCAGATGTCTATGGCACAGCAGATTGCAAAGTATTTGCAGCAAAACCAGCAGCACCTAGTCCAATGTCACTGCTGCTATAGAGTGCTCTACCTGTTAACATTTTAACCATCTTCTTAATTTATCACTTCCAAGGGTTGGAAGTGATGCACAATAATTAAGCAAATCGTGACACAGAAGCTACTTGATACCAAGCAAACAGTGACACCTGGAAAAGGCAATATGGGAAGAGGCAGCTACAGTCATTTTGCTCAATATGCAAGTTCACAAGGTCAGAAGCAATTTTCACTATGTGTAAGTTGCAAAACGTTTTTAATCTCAATTGGCATCCCTGATTTGTATGCTGTGGGCAGCCATCTGGCTGAAAAGTGACACTGGCTGCTGGCAGCATGAGAGTCAAATGGCAGAAACTCCCGAACACTGTCTAACCTGCTTTCTCATTCACCTACAGGAAGGAAAACAAATCCACCTGGGAGAATATTTTTAAGGGCCTTCACAATGTTCAGTTTCTGTGACTGAAGTGATCACACGGATGGATATGCACTCATACTGTACACATAAAGACTCAGCAGAAGAGTGAAGGTTATTTTGAGTTCCAGCAGTTTACATACAAATATTTAGTCATGTGGTTTTGCTAATTCAGGCTCATACTGTTTATATGAGTTTATTGTTTATATTATTATTTAGGTTAACTGTTGGACTTAATGATCTTAAGGGTCTTTTCCAACCTAAGTGATTCTATGACTCTGTATATTAATTTCCAACATATTAGACCCAAGTCTTTGATTTTAAAGTTCTGAGGTATCATTTTGACTACTACAAATCTGAGTAAGAAACATTATCATTATTCAATACAGCTTCCAAAGCAGCAGTTGTTATTAAGAAGTAAAATATTCACATCTCCAGCTACTAATCTGGACTTTACAGGTTATACCTACAAAGAAGAAATGCCTTGGTCTGTAAAATTTCAAGACAGTTTGTGTGAGCACAACCCGCTGCAACTTCTCTTTAAATAGACCAGGTTATTTTGGGAGATTAAAGTGCATCCTGTTAACTTAGAATGTTTTCTGTGAAAATCACGGTACCACTACAAGAAAATAGCTTAAAACGCTTAGCCTGGCCTCTCATGATGTTGACTCGTGCGTACACTCAATAAACATCCCTTTCTTCTTGTAGCCCAACATAGGTTTGCTCTGGTTTGTGGGCAGAGGACTGAGAATGCAGCTCACACAACACGAGAACCTCTGGCTCCCTGGCTGTTTGCAGTAACCCCGACAGGCTGGTGCTTACCGGAGTCTCTACCATGTTGGGCTTACTGTTCCGCAAAGTCTTCACAGCGTGGAAAACGTCCACCACGTTCTGCCTTTTTACCGTCTCAACCACAATGCCGATGGCACAGAACATCCCGCTCCGCCCACCACCGTTTCTGTACACAAGGAAAAGAGCTGGTTAAATGTCACTATGGCATAAGACAGCATCCAAAATGCATTTCTGTTCTTTCACTCTGTAAGCAAGAGTTATTTGTGAGTCCCACAGGGAGAGCAGGCTTTTGCAGTCTCCTTGCAGCTCCAGGGGGTTTGCTTCTGAGATATTTGCTGTTTCTGACCTTAGCCTCAATTACTTTTTTTGAATTCTGCCCTTACAGCCCACCATTCCACCCAGCTATGCCATAGCCTAATTGATACAGGCATTAGAAACAAAAACCTAAGTTAAATGGCAAGTACAACATTAGAAATCAAAATCCAAGCTCAATAGCAAGCACAACATTATCCACTTAGTTCTGGAAAGAGACTCACTTAAATTATCCCATGGTATGAGGATTATCTAGCCAGAGTAATGCCAAGGCATCGCTAATTTGACATCTTGTCCTTTGGGGACACTTCTGAACTATTTTAATCTTCATTTCAAAGAAATTAAGGCTGGTATTTCTTCTTACTAAGTTTAAATTAGCCAGAAGATTCCACAGATAATGAGGAGGGGTGGGCAGAAAGAGGCCACAAGTTAATTCTGAACATTTAAACAGAACCTTTCTTTTCAAAAGTAAGCATAAATGCATAATTCAATTTCTAGATTTTTAACTTTATATTTAAATAAGGTAGGAGAAAGATTGGTGATTATCTGCTTAGGGAGAAAAAGATGTTGCCTTTTCAAAACTCCCAAACCAGCTCCCATTTAAATATCAGGCTCAGATAAGCAGCCAGCAGTCATCTACCAACAACAGTTTCAGGATCACGTACTGTATTATAGAACCTTTCTCTGATTTTATATATCCATAACTTTCAGTCTAAAACCCTCAAAATACAGCAGACCTTCTGTGCGACACACAATATGCAAGAGATACACCAAAAACAACCATTTGGCACTTAGCATAAAAGACTTCCTTACTGAAACTGCACAGGAGAAATTGATCTCTTTTGTACCTGAAAAACACGCTATTGTGTACAGAAGGAGACAATACACAGTATCACTGTAGTATCGTGTCCAAAATACTCATTCAGATGGTACCTTGACCTGACAAACGAATCCAAATGTTGACCAAAAGTCAACCTACAGTAGCAGTGGTACTTTATTGATTGATTGGTTGGTTGGTTGGTTTGGTTTGTTTTTTTTTAATAAAAGAAACAAGGGCACATGCCATGTACGTAGCCATAAGAATACTGCTTGAATTTTAAACAAGAACTAATTTGTAAGCATTAACTTGAAAAGCAGCATTTTGACTTTATCCCAGTTACTCACAGGCAGTGGATGATGGTCCGGCCCTCTCCTTCTTCACATTCCTCTTGCCATTTTTCAACCTGGAGAATTAACTTCAAGAAGGATCTCTTGGAAGCTGGTACATCTCTGTGAGAAGCCCATCCCAAATACTGGAATTGCTGCACCATCAGATAGCCCTCTTGTGGCTGAGGGAAACCAGAGCTTTAGGTCAACAGGACACCTCTACATCTTGGTTTAGAAAATCAAAATACAAAACTAACACAAAACCTAAGTGTTTATATTATGGACAGACTCCAACATGTATATAGATTGCATGGTAGGGTCTCCATTAATTCATACCACTTGAGCTCAAGGAAGATGTCAAAAAAGGAAAAAAGGTAACTACACTGAAGGCAACACCACAGTTTATCAATCCACATTTTATCAATCACTAATGTAACCTATACTAACTTCTTGTAAATGGACAAATCCCCTAGATTCTATGTGTCAAGGGTTTTTATCCTTAACATCACTAATAATTTTTAAAAATCAGTTAATCACTTAGACCTACAGAAATTAAGAGACATATCTTTGGTTCCTTGGCATGAACTAACCCCATTATAAATAAACAACAAGTAATATTGGTGCACAAATATGACTGTTTTCCTTGAAGTCATCTCTTTTTGCCAGACTATGGTAATCATGAGAGCCTTGCTGCCAGTCTCTGAGCCTTCCATGTGCTAGATGCTACACAGGGAGAGCTTTGAATAGAATTAGACTGTCACAAGAAAGGCCTCAATAATTGGAATAATAAATAGCCTATTCAGTTCCTTGGAGCTGAAGAAGATGAAAAGGAGTAGCAGTGTGGATTTTAGAAAAGGAAGAACAGACAGAGAGATATTTAGAAGCAAGATGTAAAGGTGAAAAGGCATGGGAGACAAAGACACATAGAGGAGTAAAAACCCAAAACTTTGTAAAAGAGAAGAAATGGAAAAAATGAAAGCAAGAAATGAACGAAAAAAAGAGAGGAAGTCTCAAAATACACCAAAAAAGCGCTATGGCGTAATATTTGCCAGTGTGTCTACAGCTTAGCTTCCTGTAGTTTCTAAACAAGGTATGAAGAGCTGAAAATGTTTTTCTTAGCTCTGAATATAAGCAAAATAAAGGTTTGTATAAAATACTGGCCACATGCAAACTGATCTCCACACTTTGAAAAATGAAAATATGATGAAAATAAAAGAAAAAATTATCTTTGTATCCACAGTAATCAGTTTTCCCCACAGCTATTATTCAACATTAACCAAAGTTAAACATATACACCAAGTAGCAATTGGTGGTCTCTAAGTTCAGTATTGGATGAAAGATACGAAGTAGTAACGGTAGGTAAAATAGGGATTGCTCGTTAACTGTACATATAATGGTAGCATAACCGTGGGTAACTCTTTACCCGCAGGCAACATAAATAAATGATTTATAGAGGTGAGCTAAAGGAGGACATACTGCGTGGCAAACAGGGTTTGAGTAGATGCTGCAATAGTGCGAAATGCTACAGGACACCAAGAAGACACAATGGTACAAGGTGTGAAAGAGCTGACAAGAATGCAAGATGGGAACTGCCACTGAAGTTGAGAAAAAGATGATAAACGCAGGTTGAGGCACAGTGGTGCAGAACCCTTCAGTGGCAGAGGAGCTCTCAGAGTTCTTTCACACCCCACTTCGCAGCGTGCCACAATCTTCCCTTCATGTTGTGGTTCTCGCATCTTAGGCTGCGAAGGTGCTGTCTGCATAATCAGCCTCAGCCCTCCTCTTCCTGATTCACCACAGAAGATGTCTTACGGAAGCTACGAACTAAATACCTGTCACTACATGTTCATTACAGGGATATTTCTTTCACTGCACACTGAACAAGGAGGATCCTTCTTATATGTCTTCTACTCATCAGGGAGAATGTCACAGAACAAGAGTAATTCACCTTATTGCTCTTTCTGCTTAGCATGGAGCTATAGAAAAGTACTAGAAATTAATATTAGATATCGATGCTTGAGTGACTCTTTTCTGGGTTATGTCTTAAGAACATTAGTATTTTACTATTATTCAAAATTAAAACTCACAAGAGCCCAGAGAGTGTTAAAAATGACATATGTTTTCCGTTACGTATTGTTACGATAATGCTTACTCTTGTTAGATTGCATATCCTGAAAATTCGGTTTATGACATCGCAGTCCATTGAGCATGACATGCATTCCACTTGGATGGGGCCATACCGCAGTATTCCTTCCTCGGGCCAGTATTGCGGGCAGCCCTGCATCAGAGCAAAACGGGCATAATTGAATGGTAAGTTACAACTTCAGCATTGTCTTATTCCACTGCAGACATCTCACCCGACCTTTACTGAGCAACTAGTGTTAATTAGCTGCTGTAAAGCAGAGAATAATGGTAAAGTCACCGCACCTCTCTACACTTTGGCCATGTAGTGGGTCCAGAGTGATTAAAGCACGTGATGGTACATGGAAAACTCGAGCCCCAAACTAACCTGTGCTAAGTCGACTTCATTTAACATCACAAGAGAAGTACAGCCGTAGTCATACACTAATCTCCAGAAATCTTTCACAGTGTTTGGTAAAGGATGTTGTGTGACAATAAAAGCTGCTGGCTGTCTGTAGCTCTGTAAAGGCAAAGGATTTTATTAGCACCGGTAGAGGAAGTACTACATAACTTCCATTCAAACACTGCAACAGAAAAAACATATAAATAGAACAAAGCTGTGACGTCAATTACACCAGATTTCACCAAAGTTGATATTTAAAAATGCATAGTCCGTCTCCAGTAAGAACAAAGAGGTTACTCTGCTCAGACCTCTGCTCAGGTCTGCCTTCTGCTTTGGTACAGGTCAAGCCCTGTTTCTGTTCAGATATGCTCGGGGCACTGAAGAGGCTCAGGCAGCTCCGCTCCAGGCACTGTGTCCTGGAGACCGAGCAGGAAACCTTTTCCCCGTGGTGCAGAGAGGGGTGCAGAGGTCTCAGGAGGTCACCCCATCCACAGCAGGTTACACGTGAGCTCTATGACTGCACCAGGGACTCAACTCAATCCCAAATTCTGTTTCGGTGCCAGAACCACAGGATCACCCACGGAACTGGCCGTCAGGATTACTGTGGCCCACTTCCAGCAGAAAGCAGAAGTTAGACAGCTAAATATTATTTCCTGTGCTGACAGCAGATTCCGTTTTCTGTATGCTGCATTGTACACCACTGCAAATAGGGGTTTCCAGCCTTACATAGGTTGGCTGAGACGCAACTAACAGCAGAGGGGCTAAGTCCCTGCAGCACATGTATTACGAGCACCAAGCAGAAGAGGAGAGAAAAGTATTTTGCAGGCAATTTGCAACTATGCACGAAAGAGTTCTGCAGTGAAGGAATACAGATATGAACTGGCAAGGAAGCACTGACAGGTTAATATGAGAAACAGAGTAAGATGGTGAATCTTCTTGTAGGTGGACGGGATTGTCAGTCACCAGTTTGAAAATGAAATGCTGTGACTGCTGTATGTACAGCAGAGATCCCCGTGTTTAACACCCATGCTGGTACTAACAGAAGTTTGGCTGTTTTTGTACTGAAATAAGTAAATTAACCTAGGATAAAGACCTGGTACGGTAGCTAAACCACTTCTGGTGTGGAAGCTTGCTTGTTGAAGGTTGATATGAGGGATCTTCACATGCAATATATCACATCACCATAACCTCAAAGAGCATAGTGTGAGGCCCAGAAGGAAAAAATACAACTTTTTTCATCCCTTCTAACTTGTTGTAAACTGAAGACAACAAATTAATGCCTTTAGCATCAGTACATATTTGACAACAGAATAAGGAGGCTTACAATTTTTTTTATCTCTGTTTGCTGTCTTTTTCTAATATAGGAAGCACATCGGGGCAGGAGGACAGACATGCAGCTTGTGTCCTACTTTCTAGATCTGCCCAGGGAGCAAAAAGGAACAACCATTATTGATTCTTCTCTTGTATTTTTAAGAAATAAACCAAACACTAGCTGATGTTTTCCTAGCTCTCTTACCCATCCTTTCTGGTCTTTCCTGAGATAAGAGAACTAACTGAGATTGAGATGACCAGGTTTTCAAAAAGAACAGGCAGGAGATCTGCTGTCACAGTGGGAAGCAGATACATTTTGTGGGAACACAGGGACAAGTACGTTGTGGAAAGAGGAAAGTTTCCATTTCTATTTTGCTGTCAGAAGTCCCCTTTCCTTGCCAAGCAGTGGGGTCCCCTCTAAATAAATCAGATTTGCTCATCCATTAATACATTACTTGGTTCCTATCCCTGCCTGCCACACATTGCTACACACTCAGAGTCCTCCTGCCACCCAGCCGTTCAGCCTGCACTGTCTTCCTTTTGCCCCAAACCACGCTACTCTATGCCACTGTGTTGGTTGGTCCATAGCACATCACTTTCATCCAGGTGCTTAATGTCATTTTAACTGCAATTCTAAACAATTTTGGTTGCAACCAAAATTCTGCTTATCCCTCTCGCTCATCTATCCAGCCCCAGTGACTCCCTAATAGATTAGTCTCACACATGCTACTCTTCTATTTTTCTGGCACAATAGCTAATTGTGAGATTAGGGACTGCATTTTGCTAGCAGTTCTAATGTTTCCTGCAGTAGCTCAGGCAGAACTCCGGGGTGAATATACCATTCAGTCATGATGATTCCTGCTATTTGCTGTTTTATTCCAGCATCTCTTCTTGACACGGCAGTTTCTGACAGCACTTCATTTTGGAAGAAGGGGAGATGCTCCTGGAAATCAGGCCACTTATTTAAGTATTTACTGTAAAGATGGCTTTAGGGGCCTAACTTTGGAAATGCTAATGGCAGGCACAGACAGGTATCTGACAGCACGTTTGATGAACTGCTTCATCGATCAGACACCTATAAGCAAGTTCACCTCCATTTTTCCCATTAAATTACCTTTTCCCCTGACAATACTTCTGTCACTCAAACTTCAAGTTTAAAGAGCTGCAACTCAAAAGATGAACAACAAAAATCCCAAACCTATCCCCAAACGTGCCAAAGAAACATTTTTTTTTTTCTTCTTTCCCCGTCTCTCCTGCCTCAATATACCTAGCCTTTTTTATAAAATAGCAATAGTAAACTCATGCTCAGGTAGGTAATATTTACTTCCCAACAAACAGCAGATTTTTGAGATCCTGCTGAGATTTGAGATTTGGAGGGCTGGAAACTAGAGCTTTATATAATGGTGTTGAAAAAGAGAGATTTCCAGTCAGTCCCACAAGGATGCAAAAGACTAAAGATAACAAATATTCTGAACAAGTAACACAAGCTGGTGGGGTTTCTTACCCATTCCCCCTACCCTTCTTCCTTAGGACTGTTTTACCAGGCACTACAGAAAGAAAGAATTACCCTTTCTTAAACCAGCAAGTGCTCTCTCTCATATTACACAGCTTTTCGTGACACACTACACGGACAAAGAAGATAGTCTCTTACATCCATAAGAGCAGCATTGATGTAGTTGCTGCTCTCCCCATCAATAGTAATTAAGAAAGGCAGACATCTGTCAGGTGGCAGCATATCCATGAAGCGGTTCTTGTCGTGGTTCCTTGGCAAGCAGGCTATGCTGCAGTCCTCCGCTTGCAGGCGAGGGGTCACAGAATTCAGGGTCTAAGGGAGAGAGGATGCTCGCTTTAGTACGCTGAACTAACAGATAATGAACTCAAGATTACCCATGTTTTAGTTTAAAATATTGCCATACGGGAAAATGTGAGGCACTATGAAGAAGACATTAGCAAATAAGAGCTCCTGTCTGATGGACATGCTGGGGCTTTTCAAGAGGGTTTAAGCTGCAGGTGTAAAAGGTGCTCCGTGTACCACCGAACAGATTCCACATGACACCATCCCCTCTAAAAGGAATAAAACAAAGAGGATCCTTTGTACTCCTAAAGAGCTAAGCCTTAGCTGTGCAAATGCAAGCCAAAACTCTCTGTGGTTCCTAGTCATTGCTCTTTATTCCAGACAGATATCTACAGCAAATTTATTCAAAGGAGGATATTCCATATTTAAAGCAACTTTGCAAAGCACGTAAACACAGGTGCTTTATTTTGTGGTCTAAAAGTAAGCGACCAAATGCTATAAATGTGATATCAAAACTCCCTTAAAATAAATTAAATGTATCTAAAGGCAAAAAAATTGTTGTCATATGAAGAGTTAGTAGGAACTGCGAATACCTGAAACTCGTCTTTGAGATGCGAAGAGTTTGTCTGAGAGTCTATTCTAATCATATCAAAATAAGCAGCTTTGAATTCACAGACAGGAATGGCAGTTTCTCCACATAGGCAAGCTTCTAGAATGGCATCATGAATAAAGATGTACTGCTCCTATCAAATTAAGCAAAGAAACAAAAATTATAGCCCTTTAAAAAAACCAGATCTTTCCTTCTTTTAGGATAAACAGATCTCCTCCACAATGTAAAACTCAAATTCAAGGTAGTGTCCATCAATCCATTAAATAATGCTTTAGTACAAACACAATCTTGTCCTAATTGGACTGCAGTTAACAAGGATGTTTTCTTCAGAACCAATTTAAATTCAGTAAAACTTAACAGAACAGGCACAGCAATTTATTTAATGGGAGGTTTTCAGTTTCCTTGTGGTGCTTGTGGGTTTCTGCATACATGCTAGTGACTTGTTGGCTTTACCCATTTTTGTTTTTTAAAAATAGTTTTCAGCCTTACAATACTAGGAGAAAGTGTAAATTGCTTCAAGCACTACTAGTGTGATTAGCAATTGTTTGGTGCACTGCATTCTCCTTATGCGTGTGCAAGTGTTTACACCAATTGACTGACAGCTGGCTGTAGGCCACTAATAAACTCAAGTGTATCCCAACAGAAGCAACATTTCTTCATGTTTTTTTTTTTTTTTCCTGACTTGCCTTGAGATACCCTGAGTCCTAGACAACTGCCTTACTACTTCAGTCAGGCCCCCTGCCAATTTTTACACAAAGTCTATTATACTTACTCACCCCGAGAGTAACAGATGTAAATCATGTCTATGCAGCAAAGTGCAGGAACTGTGCCAGCCCCACATAGCTTTTGTGGATACCAATGAGGTTATTAACAGCACAGCCTTTAACATGTGCCTGTAACAAGAGCACATGTGCAGGGACCATGGTGGTATTCTGCCACTAGAGCCTGTGCTGTCTTGCCCACATAACTATGGAGCTATCGCCATAGCTATGGAGCTATCGCCATCGCTGTTGCCTAGATGACCGTAACAAGAACTTCCTGCAATTTCAGCTTTATTTTGGTGTGTAAATATGAACCTCTGGGAGAAGATGAGAGGTAAGTGGCAAACAGGAGAGGAAGAGAAAGGAACAGTAGTAGGGGTGTTAATTCACATGCAAGAGCAGATTAAACTGGGATGGTTGAAGCAGTCACACTGAAACACTCCACCCCACGCACTCCCCAAAGGGTAATGGCCCTTTATCAGGGAGAGGTGATCAGCAGCATTTGTTTGTTCAACTGCCACACGTTGCAGCATGGAATAAAAAGCGCACCAAATTACATTGGATGTGCCTGGCTGACAGCTGCAGATTTGCATATGGTGACAGGCGGAATAACTTCTTAGGTAGATGCCCACATGGAACACAGGAAAGAGAATTGGTAAACCACTTCAGGCAACCTGTCTTAATATAAATCAGTAACCTATGTTTCTGTGGAAGCTCAGTGATACTCAGGTGGCAGAATGGGAGATGTTTTATCACTAAGGCAATGGTTTCACTGTGGAGTTGCAGTAGGCACGATGAAAAACAAAAAGGGTAGAAAAATAGTGGGCAATGAGGTTAATAAAGCAAATAAAAACAGAGTTGAAAAGGGAGAGTGAAATGGATATAAAGCTCCACAGGTAAGTCAAATTATGGACAAAATGCTTGGAGACAGTCTAAAACTGGTGGCAACCTGCTGAAATTCCAACTTTGGGTTCCTGGAATTGCTGATACTAGAGCTGGGGAGAGACATACCAGACAAGCCTACTGTAGTGTCTTCTGCAAAAGCCCTCCTTGCTTTCCTTTTGTTACAAAGTTAGGTGGGCACTTGTTCATGTGAAGACTGAAGGAGGTGGCAGGTTTGTTGCACCATCCCGGTTCTGGGTGCTGCCTGCACTGACCAACACTCCCCAAGAGACATAACCTCCCAACAGGGCCACTGGCTGCTCTTTGCAGAGTAACAGTGAAATTCTGAAATTCTGAGCATTTTTCAGAAAGCATCAGGTGCTTTGAAGGTAAACTGCTGTACCTCTGTCTGTACCATGTTGATGCGACGGGACCGTAAGGCTTTGACACAGTTGTAGATATCCACAACACCTTCTCTTTCTGCCATATCTAGCATGATATCGATCACAATGTAACAACCTGTTCGTCCAGCGCCAGCACTAAAAAGAACCAGTAAATACTGTAAGGAATGGCCCCACGAAAACATCTACAAACTTTATAAACCCATTACTGAGAGCATTTTTATAAAGTCATTCTGTTCTTTCATCACAACCACAACCGAATTTTTATCTTCTCTCCTTCTCATCATAATGTCCTTTAAATCTTTTGATATGACCAAAACAATCATTTTCCATCAGATTTGATCCACTAAGTAACAGCAAAAAAAAAAAAAAAAAATTTTCCTACTTTTACCACCCAGATCAATACTTAAAGTAAAAAATAAAAGTTACTTAAAACTCAACTCTGGAGGATGATTAAGCTCATGCACTTCAAAATATGACAGATATTGTTTTTCTTTCATAAGACTAAGGATGATTTTTAAGCAATATATTACAATAAGAAACTCAAGATTATGTTTTACCAGACAAGCTCTAAGCTGGTTTAGGCAGCACATTAAACAGTATCCAGAAGATTCTCTCCTGATTTATTTTGGTTTTATATAAAGCTACAGAAATTTTTTGCACAGTGAATTCTTAAAATCTGTAAAGGCTGAGTAACTTTATCTACAGAATGTAATTAAACATTTGACAGTGCTGAAAGAAAATTCTGTTTGTCGAAAGACTGTGTCCCATCAACACAAACCTTGCAAAACTTGCACAGGAAAAACAACATTCTGTATTTGTTGTTGCCATAAACCTCATTCCATCTTTATTCATCTACTTGTTTACTTCGATTTAAATTAATAATCTGTTCAGATATTATATGCAACACCAAGCCATCTAAGCAGCTGTATCTATATTTACTCTTGAATGCTGTCACAAAATTGTTGTAAGGTGCCTAAAAATGATAGCCTGAAGTATATGATTTAGCTGGTGAAGCTTTTGCAGGAAAAAGAAAATATCTGGCTATTCTATTTAGGAAAAGTGTACTAGAATCCAGTTATTTCCAAATGTTGCTGTAGACAGCCAAATCCTACCACAGTGTGAATTAGGCAATTCAAAAAGAGAACAAAAACAAAACACTTCAAAATGATGGATGCTTCACAAGAGACTACTGTAAATGCTCACATACACAGTTGTGGAAAAAAATCAATCTACTTCTTCTGTACGCACCTGCAATGGACAACAATAGGCCCTGCACTAGGAGGGTTAGATAATTTGACTCTCCGTATAAAGGAAAGCAGGCCTGTAGCATTGTAAGGAACTCCATGATCTGGCCAGCCAGTGAAATGAAACTGTTTAACTTCCCGGATTTCATTGTAGCCCCTCTGTAAAAGTAAAAAAAAAAAAAAAAAANAATAAAAAAAAAAAAAAAAAAAAAAAAAGAAACATTTATGAAATTAAAAGAATTTAATGTATTTAATAGATTAGATATTCTCTGACTCAAATAACGGTAACACACACTGATAGAATCTACATGCTGTTTTCATCATTTCACCAATTATTTAAAGCAAAGACCATGCAAAGCTTAGAGATGTCACTGGGGTTTTTTTTCATTTTGAAGTTCGTAATTTTTACTTTTGACATTAAGTATGTTAGTTTTGCCTCAGTAGATTTTTATTTTTTTTTATAGACTTAGATGCAATTCGCATTGATTTTCAGAAGTTTTGCTAATTCGGACAATGACCTGCTATGTTCACAGGCAAGTATAACGATGTACCAGAAGACGACAACTGTGTCGCATATTTTGCATTCACAGAGTTTGTTCTCTGATTAAGTGAGACTGACTCAGCGCCGTTCAGGGCAGAGTGAATGGAGATGAATGACAGGCCTGACTCATAACCCGGTACCTGAGCTCAGATCAGAAGTGTGGCTACAGAGAAGAGGCAACTGTCAGAGAGGGAAGAGACGCAGTCAACATTTCTGGGGAAATTGGAAATACCAGAGTGAGACGTGTGTTTGGATAGGGCTGATGTAACGCGTTACTCTCACGGTGAGGTAAGGCTGCCTGCGCTGTGGACTTGCTGACCAGGCAGAGAGATTTGGTATTGTACAGGAACAGGCGCAAGCATAGCCTCCTCCATACCCGTTGCTACCAGGGGAGAGTATTCTGCTGCGCCCTTTCAAAATGTGCTCACCCTTCCCAGTGTGAAGGTCCTGACGACGTACTCTGCCAGGGGCTCCATCTCCACACAAGTCACTTTGAAGTCGCCATAAACTTCTGTGTCGTCAGGCCAGTACTTGTAACACTTGACCTAAATACAATGTGGGAGCACATTTTACACCAAAGGAAAATAAAAGCTTGAGGATACATTACTGCATGTACTGCATTACACCACATTTATTTCCAAAATGACCATGCGCTCACGTGGCTTGTCATGGCTAATGGTCATTCTATCAAGTTAAGCACTAGCTACAAGGAGTTTCCACTGCTTTACACAGCTGTACTTAGATGCCAAATTCATTTCTAAATGAGCATTTATATTTTTTTTAGTGCTGAGCTACGGAATACATTTCCACTTATGTTAAACTGGGATGCATTTCATATCAGCAATCAAACTTTATATTATTCCCTGAGGGACGCGTTACTGCTAAACTGTAAATAATTTGCTGATTTCTAGCCACTGATACAGAAGTGCTTTTGCTCACTAGTCCACTTACTCTGCTCATTTGAGTGACTTAATATACAGGTCTATTTTGCTGAAATATGAATTTTGGATTCAGACAGTTTTTCACTTCTCATGAAAGCAACACAGCATCAGACTTCTTCAGAAGTTAGCTTTGGTTTTACGCAATACTGTAACCCACAACAATGTCTGGATTACACACTCCCTCCCTCGCCCCCCCTCTCAGGATGTGGGTCTGTCCTTCACAAGACTCTTCTACATTCTGCTGATAATATGTCTTGTCAGCAGGCTTTCCTTTAGCCTTGTGGCATTAAAAGAAAAACAAAACAAAAACTTACTCTCCCAACTTCCACTAAATTTGTGACCATCACAACGCAAGCTGATTGCTCCTGCCATATCATCCTCCAAAAATCATACACGGTCTCATGAACTGGACCTGTAAGAAAAATTCCAGGTAATAGCGCGTAACAAAGTTAACAGTCAAAGCAAATGCTAAAAATAAAATCCAGCGCTTTACAGGGCTGACACACACGAATGCACTTGCTCAGAGATGAAAGCTTCACGAAACCACATCATCATACCATCATGCCAGTTTCCAGACTACATTGTTATTTCTAATCAATGCTGAATCTTCTCAGTTTAACTGAATTACCACTTGAAAGAAATTAATAGCAGGTGTTTCACATAGCAAAACACCAGAAGTTGCTTGAAAACTGCAAGGACACGGCAAAGTGTGACTACAGCTATAGCTACATTTCTAGGTTTGTTTTTCATTGCTAAATACAATGTGTTGAGTGTGAGTTTCTTCAGATGTTCCCCAAGGAGATGCACACGCTGGAGTGAAGCGCCAGTCAGGAGGGCTGGTGGTACAGGTCCTGCGCACTTACCATCTAGCCCCCGGCAAAGTGCGCAAGCCACGGCGCTGAGCCATACGCTTCCCGCTGAAGAGTATTTGAACTAATTTAACTACGTTTGTGAAGCAAATGAGGAACACTTGTTTAGGCTTTGCCTCTTGCTCTGCTGCAGAGACAAGTCACATTCAGTTGAGGTGCAGAGGCTTTTATCCTGTTACAACCATCTCAGAAACATCTCCCTCACCACAATCCAGCAGTAGTATAAATATTACTATATATAACACACACCTGAAGGCTCAACCATATTCCTTCACATGCTAGATCGAAGGCTGCACTCTAAAGCAGCAGTAAATTTTTGTGTCCTTTATGCACCATTATGTGCAATGATCTACATAGTAAAACAAATAAAATACAAATGTAGACTTAACTGCTATAGAGAGACTTGTTCAGACAGCACTCACAAGAAAATAAATAAAACATGTGGACAGAAATTTGAGTATCCTGCTTTAAAACAAGCCTTTAGCTTGTCTTTCCTGTGTGCAGCTACAATCAACCCAGGGCACAAATAACAGGATATTTCCAGCCGGCTATCTGATTATATTCACAGATCAAATAATGACACATCTAAATCTAATTATTTTTACTTTAATTCATAGCCTCTGATATTTCAGTGCAATCTTAGACTAATCTATTTGCTTTTCCTCATTGTGAGGAGTTTTAGCTCAGAAAAGCGAAATTAATAATTTCCATAGAAACTCAATTTTTCCCTCTAACTCCCCTTTTTATTAGCAGGGTGTTATATGATAAAGATTTCCCTCACTTCTTCCTACAAAGAAGCTTTGTCCTTCTCTGGCCATATTTGACCCAGATTTTCTGAGATAGCTTTTAATTTATCATTACTATCTTTGCCGTCACCATCATGGACTAAATCCTAGACAGTAAAATAATACATAGTAATATGGAAAGAAAAATGTCTCAAGGCAGGTTGAAACTGTTCTCTTCTCTGTCCACACACCTCTCTTCTCTATTCAGCTTCATAATTGGAAATCACAGTAGTAGCTTCTGACTTTATCAGCTGAATTTATTACTGAAAGAGTTGCTCAATAGCTAATTAACATGATAAATTAGTGCAATTTTTGCATTTCTTCACATTCCACCTGAACATGCTATGTTAATTTACCATAACACAAGATGACAACTCACAATATTGGATATGCTTTCTTTTCATCTACTTCCATTTTACCGAAACACTGCTGGACACTACAGTAAAGACTCGTTCGGTTTGATGAATGCTGGCAGATTCTTACCTTGGGTTGCAATGTAGT
This sequence comes from Rhinoptilus africanus, assembly GCA_013400135.1. Lineage (NCBI taxonomy): Eukaryota > Metazoa > Chordata > Aves > Charadriiformes > Glareolidae > Rhinoptilus > Rhinoptilus africanus. Next base: position 553,979 of record VXBO01007998.1, read on the forward strand.
GACTTGGTCTCTGATATCCCTAAAACAGCAATATAAGTTGGTTTGAGTACGATATTACTAACAGAGAGGGGAAAATAACAGCATAATGTACTACAGAATTCTAATCTTTAGACAATGTTTTCAGAACAAACCAATATCTAAGAGCAGCATGAAGCTCAAAACCTAAAAAAACAGTTAATACTGAAAAAGTTTGAATGACAACAAATAAAATGGAAATAAGAACATCTGACTTGAACAGACATTGCAGTGAACTGGGAAGGAGTATTTTAAATGGGTCCCTTGGGCCTAAAAATTAGTCCTATGTTGGTATTATCTCGCCAGCTGAATACTTTGGGGCATTTATTTGAAATTTAGTAAGATTTCTCTTTGACATCAGATTATCTCAATAGTTGATCTGTGTCATCCGATATGAAAAAAACACACACCTTTTGTCTTCTTATAAATAGAGAAATATTGTAAGGCACAGAGAGGTATCTATCCGAGCCATAACTACTGGGGACAGCCATTTCCCACGCTAGAGATGGACACTGTGGTGTGTGCACAGAGTCAAGGTCCTACTGCTATCAAATCTGCAAAATATTTTGCACTACTCCACAAAGTGTGCATCAATTATACTGGACATGATACACACAAGTATATACACATACATATATACATAGATAGATACATACATAGATAGATAACCCTATACAATTAAGCCTTTCTAGTTAGCCGGGTCTATGCCAGCACTGGTGGTACTGTACAGCATTAATTGTCTGCACAAAAACTGAAAGACAAGGAGATTCTGCTCCTGAGGAAATAATTCAGAATATATTTTGATGAGAGACAGCAACATTAGCTACAAAACAGAAGGAAACTTTAGTATTGCTGGAGAAGGCAACACAGAAATTCACAATGTGCAAATGTTAAAGTACAATTATTTTCTAGGTTACAGTTTTATTAGGCCACTCGATTCAAGTATTGCATGAAAAGGGAGCACAAGTCCTTGGATTCCTGGTATTCACAAGATGCTACTAAAGTGAAGGATTTCAATGTACTCAAGGAGTTTATAACTATTTCCATGGACTGCTTCATTATACTGTCTACAGTAAGACCATCTTCCTCTGGGGCTTATGAAAAAACTTCTGAGTATCTTACTCTTGGCTTTACAAGGGGCCAAGCTTGCACCAAATGACTAAAAAATTTCTCCTGGAGTCCTTAATATCAAGCCCCAGCTTCAAATTATGAAAGTGGAATCTGTGCTACACTGTTTTACACTCAGTGATGCTTTCCAGAAGAAGGTGAAAGTGTCACTTTAAAATTGCAAAGTGACAGTTTTAACTTGTAGCTTTCCTCTCTGGTTATAATGACATTCAATTTACCCCTAAATAACAGAAACAACATCCTCAAGGAACTGGAATTATTACAAATTGGGGAGAGTTTTCTTGTTTAAGGACCCAGGCCTTATGGGGCTCACATTTCACAGAGATTGCTGTGTAAAGATATCAAAATAAAAAGACAGCAATATACCTGAAACTAAATCGTGATATCCTGGAAATCCAAGAGGATCTTAAATAATTTATCAACTAACAGCGGACATGAAAAATTAGTAAGGTGCAATTAAAAAGAAAACTAACCACAGCCATGTATTTTAAAAACATTATTCCAGTATCTTTCTAATTATTTTGGAATTACTTTGAATACAAGAACTTGTTTATTCCTAATATCTTAATTGGATAAAAGTTAGATTTTGTTAATCAAAACAGCTGGCAGAATTTGTTCAGATTTCCTGTTTTTTATCAGTTGTTTCTTTTAAATTTATAATGCAACTTGTATTCTAATCAAAGCATGGAATTTCAAACTTTAGAAGTTTTCTGCAGAAGTGAGGAAAGTTCTAACATGTTAAAATACTTTTTTTATATATATATATATATATGTATGTTTGTGTATATACTTTGTAATACCTAAATTAGCACCTTGAGACAAATGTCAGCTAAATATTGTTTTTCTAAATCGTTGTTAAAACAAACATATACCCCCCACACACACCCCCCAGGCCATCATCCTTCCCCTTTTGCCAAACATATATTACGACTACTTCACAGGTACATTTCCAGGTGACTACACACTATCCAGCTTCTCACATATAAACAGAAAGGGGAAAAGAAAAGATTGTGGCCAAAATCATCATCATCAAAAAAAAAAGTGAACAGCAAATTCTCTTTAACAGACAGTTTCACCGAGTTATCTAACAATATTCAGAGCTATGTCAAAAAGCTAAATTATCTTTCCAAAACAGGTACCAAAATATTCACACAAAAGGAAATCTTTTAAAGGAACAGATGAGACAAATTAGATGAGGCATGCATAATTATCTAGTGATAAAAACAGAATAGGAAAGTAATTAATAACAATATCTATATCAAATATTTACAATAGGATGCTGTTATTCACATATAGTGGTACTTACATCCCTGTACAGCCAAATCTACAGCCCAAACCAAAGTCAGATGTGAAAGAAAGCACAACAATGTCAGTGAGTACTAGGACGTAGAACAAGGAAAGTGTACATTTTGTTCTTAATAAAAGAAAGCTTTCAATAGATTTTAGGCATAACATGCAATAGTTTCACATAGAGAAGCTGTCAAATTGAGAGGGAGAAAGCTGTGCAATCCACTCACGTCTATGTAGTTGGCATTAATGTAATCTGAAGATGGATCATCTTCAACAGGTTGCAAAATCACCCTGGAGTGGTCATCTGTAAAAACCAAGTAGTTACAGTGCCTTTTTGAAGTGTGATTTTTAAGTAAGATATTATGGTAAGTCGTCTAGAAAACCAAAATTAGCTGTCATAAATGCCTTACAATTCACAACACTTAAACAGTGTTTACACAGAATTACAAAGAACCGTTTTGTCTGAAGTCTCCAATTGCTTCAAAAACATTCATTAAGCTTCATTAAGTGTAGCTGAAAGGTATCACACCGTTACACGTGGTTAAAAAGACACAAAGAAACCAGGTTACTTGCTCAAAGTCCCTTTCAAAATCAGCTCCACTGACGGTAATCTAGAAAACCAAAAATCCTGATTCGGATTCCTTACTTCTGACCCCAGCCTGCTTAAGCTCATATTGAGACACAAAAAAAGTAAGTTAGCAATGCACTTAGGGTCTGATGAAGAGGTAACTCTACCCGTTCAGGGACTTCTCCGATAGCTTCATTCCTGCACGTTCAATCGCATGTAACAAAATTGCATTATCCCAGGGGATGAATCTAAACTATTGACACTTCATGCCTAAAGCCAAGAGACAGAACCCTCTGGTTTTAGTCACATCTCTTAATCATCAGTTTTACACAACTGCTATTCAGGTTTATCAGCTGTAAGTCACATAAAGTAGAAAAGTTTTCAAGCTGTCAGATTTACCTGAAATAAATCGTAACTGTAGAAAACTGCCACCGAATTAACATCCAAATGAGTGCTAGCTTGTTGCTGTCATATGCTTACCACAGCTTGCACAACAGAGATGCAAATGCGAAATTCGGCCTGAGTTATAACAGGAAGAAAGTTGAACTGTGACGAACAAAAAAAAAAAATGTGCTGGAAAAGGCACTGTCCTCCTTCTCCGCCTGGGGGTATTAAGCAGGTATGCCACCAGAGGCTTGTAAAGAAAGAGAGAACATGGCACGAGTAACACGACTATGGCTAGCGCTCAAACCAAGCACACCGATACTCACATGCTATAATGTTTCCATAGCGGTTCTTTGTTCTGTTTTGATCCTTCTTAGCGACATCCCAAGAAGCTGACTGCCCCTCAAAGAAACTCTATAAATAAAAAATGTTCCGAAAGAAAACATTCTGACCATTAATTTATCTCCAAAAATAACATTTTAAAAGAACTGCCCTACCATAAAGCAAGCTCAGCTTTACTCATCTGCTCTGGTCACCCAGGCGGCACCATGGTACAGAAATATATCTAGAGAAGGGAGGATGTCTCCCTCTGACTGCTACGGGTCAATGGGCAAGTCACTGAGGGACTCCAGAGGGATTTCAAATCCTGGAATTGATGGAAGGCTAAACTTGCTCAGACATCCCTGCTATGGAAGAACAACAGTAAGCTGAGAAAACACAGGGAGACCGATCGTCCTTGTTACAAGACACCATAATATATAGCCTGTTTACTACAGCATTACATTGCTTTACTCTTATTGCTTAGTAAAATGGCTTTTCTTCCTACAGAGCCATCAGGAAGCCTCTTCTGCCAATGTTTATTGTTCACGTTGTTTTTCCTTACATTCCTCCCTCTAGCCACTAGCAAAACTATTCTACATTTTTGAATTCTTAAGAGTCTGATCTCTCAGTAGTGATAGAAGCAGCTTTTATTCCTCCTCCTTGGCTTTCTCTTCATTGCCCGTAGATATTTTACCGCTGTTGCAGGTCTATGCTATTCTTTCCTTCCAGATGTTCTCTTATCCTGACCTGGGTAAGTTACCTACAGAAAGTATATAGTAGCCACAGAAACAAAACTTAATTGCAAACTCAGAAGCCAAAGCCCAGGCAAAGATGTTACGTATGGTAATAGAAGTAGCAAAAGTAGGGAAACACAGCATCAGAGTGGCATCAGGGACCACCCTCCCCCCCAGCAGTGGTTGACACTTGGGCTTAGCCCTGAAGTGAGACAAAGCATAACGAAGCGTATTTAAGGAAAAGAGAGGAAAAGAGAATAATATTCTTTTAAAAACCACACATTTATTTATTCCAGTTCTTATGTTACAGTAGAGACAGCTGCAGAAAGGAGAGAAGGTTGAAAACTGAGTCAGAAGAGATTACTTACTCAGAGAAAACTCATTTTAAACCCAGCTGTATTGCATGCGACCTCGGCAGTACCATTCCCATCTTTATCATGTGTCCTGCCTGATATTCTAATCCCAAAGAATCACAACCAATTCAGAGATCAGAAGCAAAATGAATCTGTACTCATCTTCTACCTCCAGTGCTCAGAGTTTTTTGCTTTCATTTTAACATTAAAGTTGTAAGTAGACATGCTCAGGCAGGTCTAATTAGAACTTCAAGAAGTTACTACCCATCACGTCTTTACTGCTTCTCAGCTGGAGTTTAGTCCCAGCATTGCCCTACTGAGATGCTATAATAACTCATGAGAGTGCTTCCAGTCAGTGCTTCTCACTAGAACAGCCAGGTTAAATCTTCACTTTAACCTAATCCAGGAGATCTGCACTGAAGATGGCTTGGAAAGCTCACATAACTGATTACAGCATTTCAACTACAAAGCAGCAAGAAAGGGGTGGCAACTTCTTACAATACGCCAAAAAGATTCAGCAGGGCATGTCTTCTTATGTCCTAGAGGATACAGATAGTGTTTTTTCCAGGCACTTTTAATGGCTCAAACCATTGGACTCCACTCACTAGTTCACTTTTGGGTTACATATATAGGAATCTTATGCCTGCTTATCTTTACCTGGTTTTCACTTAAATCCATGACATTTAGTTGCAGCCTTTTGCAATGCAAAGCAAACAAAAGGCTGCTCCTTTCAAAGGGATTTTTCCTAGCAAAAACCCACCACTGAAGATCTCACCTCATACTCCTCTTTAAATCCATAGCTGTCAGAGGTCTTCATTAGGTTAATATGCTGCAGCAGATCTGCCACCCTGATGGCAGGGTGCAGCTGCCCAGTCTGGTACGGAGATTCTGTGCCTTCGCAGAGGTAACGAGGGACATCCAGGAGCCGGCTGGACTCTGCTGTCGCACTGTGATTTTCATCTGTATTCACAAGAAATCAATACATTAGGTACCTGCAGGGCAGCAACACCTGCTGCTATACATATCAACATCTATTTTCAACCTCTTCCCTCAAAAACATGTCTAATTTCTGAGAACGCAAAGCACTTACTCTCCAGCACATAAATACTGTGAAATACATAAAGGAATTGAACTGCAAACACATACAAAAGTTTGCAATCCTTCATCCTACAATAAAGATGTCTGAAGGGCATTTTATTTGAAGCTACAAAACTTTATGACATTAATGTACTTGTGAACTCCAGCCTCTATCACCCAAAGTAACTTTTTTAATGGCTAATATGTATCAACAGCAATACTACACCTTAAACAATAAATAAGAATAACTCTGTGGTGGTATCAGCACATCATTTGTCTAAAGCCAACAAAGGGTAAATTGAGATCCCGGTAAAAAAGAGGAGCGATTGTGCTGCCTGCCGCTTCTGAACACCACCTCCATTTGGGAAGGCGAATCTGCCCTTCACAGTGGCCATTTTAACTCAGGTCTTGTAGCAGAGAAATGAAACTGTTGAGGGTCCTGATTTCAGCTGAAGTTTTTGCTCTGTACAAACAAAGAAGTCTCTTCTAATGCCCTATGCTACACCAATCCTCTTATCAAAACCAAATGGCAAAGCTGCATGAAGCAATCACATTTAGACAATCCCTTCTGTGAAATACTTTTTTTTAAATTAGCAAACAGCAGTTTGATTGAATTTACAGAGGAAGAAAAATTCTAATTAAAACCTGAAAGTAGCTACTGAAATGACAAGTGGGTAGCTGACCCCTCCTACACTTCTTTGAAATTAGTTTACCATTTTCCTTGCAAAAGATCCAGCTTAGGAAGTAAACCACTCTAGGAAAAAATGAACACCCCGTGGGCTGGATTTTCTACAATTCCACCAAAATGCAAACCCGGTAAGAAACCCAATTCTTACTAGAACAGTCACACAAGTTGCTAATTTCAGTACATTTATGCCTCACTAAACTGCCTAATAATGTGAGTGACATGCAGCAGTCACTTTGTATTGTAGTGTTACCCGTATTAAATCACACACATTTCAAACCACCTCAGGATTTGCAGTTCTTCCCATGCCTCGCAGTATACTTACCAGTAATAGGCACTTTAACCCATTGAAGCAGCAAAAAACAATGAGTGAACAGAACATAAGAAATTTATTTCAGGACTATATTAGAAAATGACTAAAGAAACCGACATTAAAAGTTGTTAAAGCTTCACAATAGGTAACAATGAAAGCCATTTAAAAAATATAAGGGCCACATTATTATGCCATCAATGTAATGATAGGGACTTGAGAAAAGCAAAATTGTCATACTAACTTAGGCTAATGTACACAGAATGGAGAGTAGCATTAATAACCTATACATGAAGAAAAAGAAACCTAGTACAGCTACAAAGTAATAAGAACTTCATATAGAATAACATATTCTATAATTTAGAGCCCATAAAATTTTGCTCATCTCTAAATAAAACAGAGAAAACTGGTTTGTGATGCTGGGACAGGCAAGGGCTATATGGAGATGGAGTAGGCCAAATGATTTACAAAGGAACAAGCTTACTGGTACCCAACCCCTTTACATGGTGTTCCCAAAAGCTGGTCTACTTCTCTCTGCTATTTCAGTCCATGCAATGAAAAAATATTATCTCTTCCAACTAGCATTGCTTTGCTTACACCAGAAGACTATTACGCCCAAACACCATTACCAGTAGGTGGAAATGCAGACAGGAACTATAAAACTGTCGTGCGATTAATTCCTTGTCCTTGCTGTTCACAGCTGCCCCTGTCTGCATCTCCACAATGCAGTGGCAATACACTAACTTTTGGAACACGCTTATAGCCTAAAATGAGCTATTAGGAATAGCTTGACAAGAATCACCAGATAGTACTTATGTAGCTTGTAAATGCCTGATATAAAGATAATCTTCAAAGAATTTCAGGGTTTTAGGAGAAGACTCGCTTTCTATGACTATAAGTCCATTGGTCTCATTTTGGGAAGTATTCAGAATTACTGAGTCTAACCCTTGCTCTTTCAGGCAACAGTGCTATTTCACCACCCCTCATAAAATTCTTAAGCCGCCTGCTTAGGTTTCCTTGGCCCAAAATGGAAGGCTCCAGCATCCAAGTGCTCTGATTATAAACTGGTTATAAACTTTCTAAGACACTACTATAGTCAAGAGAATGGCATTTGCGACATTATCAAAAGGAAATGGACAGAACATGACTTGGTAAATCTCCCACATGGTGAGTACACTCAGCTTGACAAAGACCAAAGACTACTCACAAATAGTGATTTGCTGTCAGTCTCAGAGGACACTTTACATGAAGATCTGCAAAGGCTCCTCCTGGGTATACTTTCTATCAATATATTTACCCCCAACTTGTATAATGGGATAGAAAATACCCTGACAGTATGGGCAGAGGGCACTGGGCAGTAAGACACCACAAGCACTTCACAAGCACAGGATCAGATTTCAAAGTTATCTTGATTATTTCAGAGACAATGCAAAAATCAACAAGGTGAATTAAACAGTGAAGTCAATACAATGTGTGTAGGGAAGGGAAGTCAAATCTGTAACTACAAAATGGAGTAATGGACTGGGTAATGATAACTGGGATTTTAGCAGGTAACTCAGTACAAGTAAGCAACACCAGCGCAATAAAAAGGACAAAATTCAGTTCAGGCAGTAGGAAAATCACAAGTAGGGCATGGGGGTCCCTATTCTACTCTTTTCTAAGAACTGTACCTGATCAACCTACGAGTTGGAAAGTGTTCAGAGGAAAAAAATAACAAGTTTAGAAAACATCAGCTACGAGATGACGAATGAAAGAACTGTCCTTAATTCAACTAGAAGAGAGACAATTGAGGACACATGATCCTTTCAATGGGTAAAAGACTGTTTTGAAAGGACAGAAGTGTGTTAGTTCTCCATATTTTCTGTAAGTCTCTCAAAAGTAAATGGTTCAATTTACAGCAAAGAGGATGTAGTCTAGATTAGTCTAGTTAGGAAAAACTAGGAGTGAGCATTAATAATACTCAGTAATAACATCCAGTTAGTAAGAACTTACTACTTGGTTAGAAAATTGAGCTCTGGGTCCCAAATAATACTGATATGGATCTGAATTTCATTTTTATTTAGGAGGAGCAAGGCACTGGAACACACCACTGCAAAAGTAAAATTCTCTTCACTACAGATTTTTAAAACACAATAGACAATAAAGTGCCAGAAACAATCTGGCAAATAACTATCTGAACTGTTTGGCAACTGACTGAAACTCAACACTGCATATTGTGTTTATCAAACCAAGAACTTGGGTATAAATTATACTTTTATATCTTTTTTAAAAAAAACTTTAAAATGTGCATTCAGTGTTAGATGCAACATAAAAACAAGCACCCTGGCCACTCCCAACATATGTTCTTCTTTTCAAAGTAAGTATAAAGCTGAAAAACATACTAGTTAAGGTCAGTTGAAAAATATAATTAATATAGGTATTCAGGAATATTTGTACAGAACCTACTAACAAAGTTGGTGCTTGTTCTTGAGTATTTCAGTATTTCTTCCATTTGTTTTTCTTTTCATTCCTTAGGAAATCAAACTTTTACTTTCATTTTTACATATATTTTAAAAGAGTTCTAGTTTCACAGGTCCATTCATTGGAACTCAGTTTTAATGCTCTGGGGAGAAAAGTTTTAGTATTTTCCATTTACCTATTTCCTCATTTACTCTTCAGTTGGCACTGACTAGGAATAACTTCATAACGAGAATATAAAATAATTTTTATTCTAAAAGCAGTGTCAGTTTAATTCTGAATTGATAAACTGAGTACAGAGTTATTTTCTGACAACTGCATAGCTATCTTTTACATAAAACAAGCTGTTCCAACGTTCAACCATGCAAAGAGACAAAACTCATGCAGGAATGAATAATGAAGGACTAGGGTCCTCACCTAACACAGCTGTCGGCACAAGTGGATCATTGGGCACTGTAGGAAAACAAAGCTCATGAAGAAATACATTACCCTCAATTTGTATCTTTAAGAATAAAAACAATACACTTCAGAGTATAACCAAATGATAACTAAACCCCATTAAATTTGTTAAAACAGAAAAACAGAATGAATAGACAGTTCCAGAAAGCACCCTGAATAAAAGAGGAATGAAAGGCAGTGTTTTGGACTTCAGAAATGTAATGATAAAGGCAAAGAGATTCTTACTGAAATGAAACAAAGACGACATTACATGCAATTTAGTTTTGAAAGGGCTCCTCCTTCGCTATTGTTCATTTGCTTCACAATAAAGGTTCACTTTCACAGAACCAACTCCTTTCTTTTTAAACCCATCCTCTCATGTAATATTTGAATAGCTCATCTCAAAAGAAAATGGTACTTCTTTAAAGTCTTCCAAGTAATTAAAAAAAATTATATATACATATTACAGTGAATAGCTTTTTTATGCACAATGCCAAAGATATTGCTCTTAATGAATACAGGAAAATCACAGATACACAGATGTAGATGTTTGAATAACATTCATAGAATTTTATCATACATTATCACAACTAGAACCATGCAGAGACAAATGTGCTATTTCATACAGAAATGTCGGAATCCAGAATTTGTATTTATTCCAATCTGGAACAAAAATCTAAAATACTAACAGCTCTGTGACAAAATTGATCTCCAGTTCTCAAGAAATCTGCCTAAAAAATTGTCACATAGCAGGAAATCCCGGAAGCTTGGAAGGTTCTTTGCCTTAGCACAGATGATGGTCAGGAGAACTGAATCTTCCAACACCCCAAAAATCACATACCTAGGACACTGGAAAACAGTGGTGTCAAATTTCTTTGCCAACTGTGGTGGCTGGGGCTCATGGGCTCCTGGCATCACATTAGTCCATCTGGAAGGCTGACCAAAAGCTTGACAGCCAGGGCTCACTAATAACCATGTAGATTCCTGATGGATACTTTGCCTGGGACCCACCATAAATTAGTCCAAATCGAACTGTCTTTGTAAACCTGCCTCCACAAATTTCAATGCCAATAAGACATCAAACTTTGGAGAATTTCCAAACAGTTCCAGCCAAAACTGCGCACAAAAACTCACAGGCTGATACTAAGCACCCATTTATAATTGGTTATGATTCACTTAAAAAGTTAGCACTCTGCAGTTTGGTAAGCCTCAATAAACTGAGCAATAAACCCTCCTGCAAAATCCATTTCCCTTGTAGCAGTCAGGAAGGATCAGGGATGTATTTTGCTGAAGTATGGCAAGCAGAATGGGAGGCAAGAGAAGGGAGACGAAGTGCAGTTCCTAAAAGATGGCAATTCAGAAGCAGCTCGGGCTGCTCAGATCTGTTTAAAGCCAAGCCACAAGTCTGTGTGGCTGTGAGAAGGTCAGGCTCCTGTCAGCTCCGTGGCAGAATTGTGTCCCTTTGGTAACTTACACACTAGTTTTGAGGTATTCAGAGCCTGCCAGTGGACTGTGCCTTGCTTTTGTGCAAGGCATAGTGCAGCTGCTGGGAGGCAGGCGTGCTGGACATGGCTATAACCCAGACACTTAACAGTCAGAAATCCTAACTGCCAAACTTTGTCCAAACCAGACAGTTGACAAGTCTACAAAAAAGGAATATAAATATAGAGCAAATCTGCAGATATATTAATGAGCTTGTTCCTAAACTTCACAAACAGCAACAAAAACTGTCAGTTTCCTTCTGTTATAATGTCCCTACTGCCAAAAGAAAGACATTAATTTGGACCTCATATTGTTATTCATAACAGACATGGTGTTTCGCAGTAACATTTAACATGTTGGTGTTAAATATCCTCATGAGGAAAAACTCAATTTCAGATTTTAATTGAGATATAGAAGTGTAATATTTTCCCTAGAACAAGTATCAACGCATACTGAAAGTACATGTAAATATTAAAATAACTGACCACATACCAATAAGGATAACATACGAACATCCCTATTCAACCTTTGGGTTTACTGGTGTTCCTAGTAAACCTGGAGCTTACAACAATTTTCCTTAAAAAGTGGAATTCTTTTCCATGTTTCTATATTCACCCTACACTCCAGAGTATCTACCACCGTTGTACTTACATCTGGGGCTGAAGTTATGAGAGTCCATAAATGTGATTGAAAGGGGATCCTCGGCATGCAGGGTGCTCTGGTCAGCGTAACTCCTATCCATCGCATTCACCATGTGTGTCATCTCCTGGCGGGTGGTCCCCATGGCATCCTTGCGTTTCTTCGCAAGTTTGCTGCCCAGCCAAAAAAAAAAACCCAAACCACCTTAATATGTGATGAACATTGATGTCTACAATAATCATTACCTATAATCCCGAGTGACTGAAAAGTTTGGTTAATTTTCCTGTGTGCAAATTTTTCAGCACGAAATTGATAAAACTATCCTCGCTGCTATGAAAGAGTCACGACCATGTGTTTTCTGTACACGCACAAATGCTGTAATGGAAGTGCTAACTCCTGTATCCTGGTAATATTTTTCTTTTCCTGTGGAGTAATTACACTAATATAAACAAATTAGGGAATATAATTACATTTTAACTGAAATGATAAATAAGAAGCATCTGTGCATGCAGTTTTATCAACCATCTCCATTTAAATCTGTGTTTTGATTTTATAAATGGATAATTCATTCCCCTTGCTTGCCTTGTTAGGAAGAAATCAGTTAACCTTTTAAATTACTTTGTTAGTCAAAAAAACTATGAAATAACAAAAGAAACAGAATTATTCAATATAGATTCATATTACCATTTACATTCAAAGTTGTTCTTCCCATTCAATACACAACATACGACACGATACCATACTCTGTTCCTGACACTGAACTCTGGTTCTTTAAAAAACACACAAAACCTCCCTCACTACTTTACTCTTTCATGTAGTTCGGGAACATCTTAAATTTTGATATTAACAGTCTTACACTCTCAACGTATCACAGTTAAACAGCAACTTTATCTGTACAATGCCCTTCAATGCACACTCCAGAAATATCTCTCAGTTCCCTCCTTCTGATGAAGAACCCAAAGTGATTTTCACTGTCTCCAGAAGTCAGACGGAAGCAGACAATATATTTTAACTATTACTTAAAGCCTACTACTCTTAAAGCATGTATTTCAAATAGTAGGACGCATGCAGAGCAGCATGAAGTGCACCTTGGTTCCGCAGGAACCTGTGACATACATTAGACTGTTCTGAAATCGCCCTGTTCTCATCTGAAGCTGTGACTGCAATACAATAGATAACCAACCTGCTTACTTGGATAAATCTGACACCATGTGCAAAGAAACACAATCATCACCAAAAATACTGCGTTCCTGAAAAGGTATGTTTAAAACACAGTGTAGCTTCCCAAGATTTTCACACATAAAATAGCATCAAATATCCTGTTAGCTGTTTAGACAGTGTTTGTCTTACAGTTCTCTTACTAAAAGGACTACTTGCTCTTGCTCTATTCTCGGATAACTTTTAATATTCTGTGCCACGCTCTAATAGAAGACAAAAAGAATATTAGTGTAAACTATCAATCCATTTATTTGTTAAGTCCTGGGAACATCCACCAGAAAGGACCTACACCACTGTCTAGGGCAGGAAATACTTCATGTTTTTGTATATTTAAGAAAATGTTAGAGGATTTTTTCTTAAGTTAATAGTCCTGGTTCCCATCCTGGGCCCACAAAGTAGGATATAGATGGACAAAGCACTCCTGAGAATAACAAAGACTCTTTCACCGATTAGGCTCATCTTCTTATTTTGTATATCACTGTTGTCGTCACATCCCCCTGTCCCCCTCCTCCTTTTTTTACCCATTTACAGATAGGCTAGTTGGAAAATAGCTACTCAATAAGCCCCTCAGTACAAAAATCTCAAATGTATCATTTTTTCATCAAACCCTTGTGGTGCCCATGAGGGTTCTGTGTGTATCAGTTGTTCAGCGAAACCTAAAAAGCCAGTGACAGTTGGTTGTCCCCCCTAAAATACTTTATCTTATATATTTACTCCACACATTCTGATTTACTTAAGAAAAGTTGGTTTAAATGATACTCTGGTCGTACAAATGAACTTCCAGAAGTGAAACTGCGTGAAATTTATAACTGGTTCTCAGTACTACCAAAACTTACACAAAACTGGCATTTCTAGTTCAGACTGCTTTTTAAAGTTTCAAAGCCTTTCAGATAGTCTCTGTACAATGAAGATCTCCTTCTTCTAATGCCATCTCAGAAACGGAACAAAAAGAGTATTACATCTCATCTCTCGACTATATTAAGCCCTTCTTTGAAGCATCACTTTGTAACAAAACTTGCCAGCTATGCTAAATAAATCAACAGCGATTAAGGCTTTCAAGTTATTAGCCTATTACAGTAGCTACTTTCCAATTCTTGTGTTCTGCTTCAACTCCTAAAAAGGCCCATTGTGTTGTAGCACCGCAAACCAAAGCTGCTGGGAAATGGGAGGACAGCTTTATTGTTCAGTATCTCCTGGCTCCCTTTGGGTGTGATGACTCCTTTTTCCTTTCCTTTTTTTCCTTCCCTCACTAGGCTAAAGGCACATGCAATCTATGCTTCCAGAGATTTAAGAAAATCGTTAGGTTAAAGTACTTGAGTCTGACAGAAAGTGTAAATGATTCTCATTATCTGCTAAAGGATCCATTTGGGTGAACCTGCGCAGGTGGGTGTTTCAGTGGGAGCTGGAGGGGAAAAGTGCTCCATCATAGGATGAAACTGTGCGGTTAATTATCTGGAGCTGAAGCAATTGTTATTTAACAAGGAAATTATAATTTGTCACAATAAACCAGAGAATGGCAGTTAGCTAAACCAGCTTAGCTTTTTTTTTTTTAAATTATTTTAAAGTTTGTTTAAAGAAGCCAACTAATCTGCTTAAAAATGTGGAAGAGCATCATTATCAGACACCACGGGTTCATCAAAGCACTTGAGTGCATTTTAGAACCCCTCTGAGAAAAAAAGCTTTATACATTTATTTAAAATTAAGAATGTGTGTAACTGCTTTGCTCAATCGCAGCCAAAACTGCGGCAGCCCTCACAAAAATTCATTTGGTCAGATGTATTAAAAAAGTCAACTGTGACTCAATGAAGCAAATCTTGACGCAAACCAACGTCACAAAGCAAGATCCACACTTTAAAATGTGTATGCAAAGCACCTTACAAGCCACAGATGCAGACCACTTCACAAAAAATATTTCTAGGAAAAAAAAAAAGAAAAAAAGAAAAAAAAGTTGGTACCATAGAGGCAGACATGTTGTTCTACCACGGGTAGGGCCCATACCTAAATGTAAAAGTCTGGCATCTGCCTACAACCTGTGTAGGAAAAGTGCTGCACAGGATCACTCCTGGTAACTGATACGCTAAGAAAGAACAATTTGTGATTTACAAGCACAGTTCTCTAGCTAGGAAATTGGAAAAGAGTGTGTTTTCCTTAGTGTGATGTGTCACTGTGAATCATAATGCAAATTAAATTATGATTACAATAAATTAAAATGATAGTTATGGGAAAAACTGTAGCAAAAAAGCCAAAGTCTCAATAAACAGTTAGAAATACAATATCCCTTTAAAAAAAACAGGGTAAGAATAACAGGAGCAATGATATAAGCAATTTTTTCAAGCCTGAGAATAAAGAAAGTTAACTACCAATAAAACTTTAGGAAAATTACAGAGACTGGTTTTCTTTTTTAAAAAGGGATACTGCATCTTTAAAACATGTAAAATAGTAAGTCACCCGTATTCTACTTACAGATAGTAGGAGTAAGAATAGTAGCTCCTCCTGGCAAGCAAATCACAGACAGTGGAAAAAGAGAAGCAATGGTGAATGAAAAGCGTGACTCTGTCACATTCAATAAAGCAGAGAAATGTGCGTTTAAAAAAAAAAAATTGAAAATTAATGTTTCTTTGGTTAGCATTTCAACTTGCTCATGCACAAACTAGCCTTACTTTGCCATGCAATTAAAAAAAAATACACTAGCATATAAAAATGATTTGGTTTTTAGAAAGATCACTTGAGAAAATTACATGCTGAGATTTCATTTATTGCCAAAAAATTTGAAAACTAAATGGATTATGTATTTTCAACATGCAGTTCAGCATAATATAATGATTACCACCTAGATGTCATGACAAATGAACAGCTGTGTACAAATCTTGCACAGTAAATATGCTTTTTACTTTTCAGTTACAAAAACTAAAGATTGCATGAATAAAAACATTTAATCAGAAAACAAATTTAATGTCATTCATTTTAACATCTTTATCGGTACACAGGTGTATACATATATGTTTGTATGCGTACTACATGTAGCTATATGAGTACACACATTTTAAAGAACACACGTTTACAGCACATATGTGTGTACTGACATATATACCACACATGTCCTGAATGCAAACATATGTTTTCTATTTTAAAATTTTACGACTGGAAATGCTGATGTTGTCATGCTAAGCATTAAAAATATGGAAGGTAAACAAATGGAAAGAAATGAAGGACGTTTGGAAATAGTCCAACAATGACTTAGAAAATAAAAATGGCATTGCTTGTTAAAGATGCAGTATCCCTTTTCTTAGCTG
>VXBO01007998.1:570378-591010 GCA_013400135.1 Rhinoptilus africanus
ATCCCTTTTCTTAGCTGGTTTGATTACTCCAGTAAAACTCTGTGAGAGCTGTTAAGAGCTTCATTCGGGAAAACTTCAAACCAATTTGTACTAAATGATCAGGCAAAGCCTAAAACATCTCAAGCTCATGAACAAAACTGCTTAGTACTCTGCTTTTCAATAAAATGTAATGCTGCATTTAATCAGATTGAGATAGCGATGGCTGCGCATACGACTTAATAAACCAATGAAAATGCAGAAACTGGTTTTTTTATTGATTTTTCTGTGTAATAAGCTGTGGTCAATTCAGGTACCAAAAGGGATACTACATAATGGATCGCTGAATATGTACACTACAGAAGGTGATTCAAACAGATCGGTTTTCAGTCCCAGGACTAAGTGAAGTGTGGTTTTGTACGTGTGAGTGTGTCAGGGGTTTTACAGCTGTTCCTGGCTTCATTATATGAATTGCCCTGATTCACTAGATGGAGCGGATTAGCTCAGGTATACAAAGGTTTTCTATGCTTTCTGGAAGAGGTCTTGACTAAAGCTGGTATTTAAAAAAGCCTGCCCATTTTCCCTAAGGTGGGGGGAGGAATGGCACACCTATAACATATGCGATAGACAACCAATTAAACTATCATGATGAAAAATTGCCAAGCATTAAAGATTCATTAAACAGGTTAATTTCTCACCTATTTTGCATACAAAATAGTACAGGAGTTTAGAAATGTTATGTGCCTTAGAATGATGATCAGTTATCATTCCTAAGAGGGTACTGCCTTCACAGGTTCAGAGAAGGGAAGGAGGGGAAAGGGGAAATTTTAAAATATCGTTTCGCAGACATTAGTAACTTACTTTCATCAGACAATTCAACAGTGAAAGTATGAGTCTAAAAGGACTCTGAATGCAAGAGGTAAAAAGGATAGGAAAAATGAACACGTTGAATTTTAGGCTTTTTTTTTTTTGCTGTTGTTACCTGCAAAACTAGTCAATCCCATCTGGAAGTGACTGACGTTATATAGTGGTAGACAGTCTCTCTCTCACACACACACACACGTGCACTCACACAGAATCCTCTATTAGAAATAAGGGGACCACTGCAACACGCACTGAGATGATACTCCCCAGCACATACCTTGCAATAAAGCTATAAAACAGAGATTTCTTCCTGAAAACTGAAAAATAACTTTTGTTTTGCTTTTCAGAAGTTGTGGAAATAAAGAAAAGTAGCTGACTATATGTCTTTTTTGCATATGATGAGTTGGACCTTTTGCATATGTGTTAATTCTCAACCACAGAGGTAAACAACAGAGAAAAGTAAAAGCACTTTTGGGAAAAATCACGTATGTAGCTAACTAACACAGAACACTATAAGCATACCTAATGTTTCTAATGCAGACGTTCCTTCTCCAAGTTATATATCTCCAGGGATAATTGTAAAGAGGCAATAAATTAAAAAAATCTAATGCAAACCAGTAATTATAACATATAGAATGATCTTAGGTACAATTTTAATTGTTTTTCTTAATCTTTAAAAATAATGGCAAGCTGTATTTCAGAAAAACATTCGCTACGTTTACAAATAGACTTTTCATTAAGATTTTGGCCAAAGGCAAGGGAATGCAACGCACACACCACTGGCAAACAAAGCTCTCATTCTACCCAAGAGAAATCATCAGCCTGTGCCCTGTGAAGGGGACCCGCCAGGCAGGAGAGGGGGGGGATGCAGAAAGAGAGGAATTGTTTTTGATGTTATAACTACGAATTTATAGAGCCATATAATAAACTTTTATGCCAGGTTAAAAGAGTTGCAACAACTGTGAAGTCGAGACTTTTAAAAACTGACAGAGCAATGGGGTAGCACAATTTACTACGGGTAGGAGCGTTTGGATGCGGAGTTGGCATTTACAATGCCAGAAGATGGCGATATTGCTTACCGTCTAAGAAAGTGCTAACAAAATTAAAATTCATTCAAATTAACACACTTTTAAACAATTTCATGCACTAAGGACTCACTAGATAATTTTACAGTGATGTGGTACGACTTTTAAGAAAACCCTGCAGGTTTACAAGAGCATAAATAGAGGTATAAAATTACATTATTTTTCAAGTTGGATAACATACAGATACAAATAACTCATTAGAGCTGCATATAGAAAATCAAATTCATTAAGTGACTACAACATGAAAAGTGCAGTAAATTATTCCTTTTTTTTTCTTTAAAAAAAAAGGCTCCATGAATTTAAATTCTGCCCATTTTAATATTCTGTATGTTACTCTAAGTGGAACTTAAAATTACTTGGAAATAAGCAAGTATGAGAAAAGGTATAGCTATTGGATCCCAAATATAAAGTAATCATCTCTTTAAATCCATCATAAAAATCACAGTGAAAACAACAGGAAACACAAAACTCAACCAAAAGCTGATGAAAGCTACTGGTCCTGAAACTTTTTTTTTAACGACCTGTAAAAAATACCCATTTAGTTATTGTTGTTTGAAATGGAGGGGAAAAAAAAGAGAGATCAGCAGAGATCATTTTCTTACCTTTTTTTGACAATCAATATGACAACAAGCAGAAGCAGGATGAATACCAGAATTCCAGCACTTATTCCTGCTATTTTCACCACTCGATCTGTTTGCTTAGCCGGATCTGGAATCACCTCAGGTTCTTCTGTTGCTGCTGCTAAACAAATCGAAAAAGAAGTTCCTTAAACGTGTAAGCACTAGAGACATGAAAAACTTCATTGGTGATAATTTGCAAATATGTGTGTGCTTTAATTCAGTAACGAAAATATAGATACATGTGTTTATATATCTACACATACGTATATAGACACGTCATAAATTTCAATCTATACGTCATATATTTGCAACACCAAGGATATGACAATTTATGTGCGTATAGATGTTCATATCTATATATATAACTTCACATATACAGAAGTGTATATGCATCTGGATTTCCAAACAGTTTACTGTATTACAAAGCAGAAGATAAAGCAGAGACAATCTATCAACTAAATCATCATTACTTCCTTTAATGTTACTTTTTTAGATATTAAATATGGAATTTTAACCATTGACTAACGAGATTACATTAACTCACAAACAGTAAATGAATCTCTCTTTTCCAATCTGCAGCCAGCACCCTAAACTCTAGTCCTTCGTCCAATTTCAGGCAGCCTTTGTCTATTAATTCACCTTACAGCATCTAGCCTGAGATCTGCACTCTACTGGGAATTTTTCTTCTCCAAATAAGGCTATGCACAAAGCCAAGCCTAAAGTCAGCAGTAGTTTTATTTCTGTTTATAGGCCTGGAAAAAAAAATAGAAATCACTGTTCTACACAGAGATGAAACCACTCCGTAACACAGCTGAGTGGGCTGAGGTCACAGGTTACAGCAGAGAGGAAAACAGAGTATATATGAAAGCGCACAGGCAGGCAGTCTGCACCTCTTTGCATTGTAGCCTGGCATACAAAGGATCAGGAACATGTGGATTTTCAGCCTGGCAAAAATATCAAAAAGTACAAATAGGTTGCAGCCAGGGGTAAAATGCCATGAGAAAACAGCTCTTCAGTTCTCTAGTTCTTACTTTCAAGGTCTGTGGTTAGCACTTTGCCTTTCCCTGCTCGCAGGCAGGGACAGGTACATGTGGTTGCCTTCTCTCTCTCTCTGACCCTCCTTCTCTGGCTTTCCACCCAGTGTGCAGGAGATGCCACTTAACCTTTCCCCCCTCATGGCAGCTGCACGCGGAGTAGTTAAAAGCTGTTGGTACCATCATGCCTATGTTATCACACAGAAAACATTCTTTACTCTGAAACTAGAATGTGTCTCAACAGACTACCAAACCAAGCAGAATGAAAAATGAGGTGAAGGCACACCAGAGAAAGACTATCGCTCCCCCAAAGATCTGCTCCATGGGCCTTTCAGAAAGCCAGTATTGTCAGCACAGGGGGTAATTGTTATCAAACACTTTCTAGTTTTAACCATATTATTCAGACCATTTCTATTCGGGTTCAGGAACCCATATTATCTTTTGAGGTTAGGACCATGCTGCTGTTTAAAATCACTCTTTATGACTTGTTTCTGTATCCTCCATCTCTATCTGAATCACTTACTAACAACTTACCCTTAGAACAACCTTCTGAATTAGGAACGTGCTCTCTTCCAGACACCCATGCGAGAGCCAGGCAGACAGCGAGAGATCTGGCAGTGTTTTAATCATAAAACTTAATCATCATCATAAGACTTCATCATCATAATCATCTCTCTCCCCTACAGCTTGAACTCTATCTGCTGAGAAATACTAAATGCTTCCTCCTTTGTGTAAATAAATACCTGCCTGTATGCACACTTGCATACATAACCTACATGGACTCAGTACTATATATTTTGTTTGTACTATGTGTGTTGTTGAGGCCTCTGGGGGTAAGAGCCAGATCAGGTAAGTGATGCGTGTACGTGTAGCCTCATATACTCAACATATACACACAAGCTAGAATTAATGCCAGATACGCATATGACGCTGTCTAACAGAGGAAATGAAGGGGATGACTTTTGAGGTGGAATTGGAAGAAGAAGTTGTTTGAGATTCTCAAAGCTTGAAATGCATCAGCTCCCAGTCCACTGTTAGCTGGGCTGCATGTGACAAACAGGAATGGACATTTGATAAGCAGCAGAGCCAAAAGGCCAATCAGTAGAGTCAAAAGACCAATCAAAGGTAAAATATAAATGTCTTTACATGTCAACGAGTAAAAACCCCTCATGTTTGCTGTATGCTATATGGAGAAACAGAAAGGACTTGGGAAGGGCAGAGAGGGTATGCAGAAGCAGGGCAGTCGCTGCGTCTGGAATCGCCATGAGTACAACGTGAGCGCAGCTGAGTAGCTCTGACCTAGCAAAGGTAAGAACTACTCAAGCTGCAAAATAACCAAGGCTTGGGCAAGAGATTTAATTGTGTGGATGGAGATTTAAGGCTAGGTATTTTGAGAGATTTCAAGATATGAATCACAAAGACTGGATGAGACCTAAAGACACACTTCAAAAGTTGAACGTTCAAAAATACATGCAGAAGTACAGGCTTTGAACCTTGATCAGGATGGTGGTATTTTCACAGGAGTATTAATGAGAGATGAGAGGAAAGAATGAGAGATCTGTTTCACACTTTCCTGGAGAAAGATAGGACCCTTATTGCTTGATCGAGAAAGCTGCAATATAGGTGCTTCTGAGAGTCCTGTTTAAAATTTTTGCTTGGCCACTCAAAATGTTATTTCATTCAGAAAAGTTACCTTTGAGAAACAACTATTGGCTTCTCAGAAAATCTGAAGGAATGGCTACTGAGGGAGTTTACTTCTTTGCCTAACTTAGGCACTGGTGTTTTATCACCAGCAACTGTTCAAAATGCAGCTCTGTTCAAGTTTTTAGAATAACAGTGGAAAGCCAGGAGGATGTCAACTGCCTGTCCATTTATTCTGGTTTCCATACACTAAAGGGTTTGAAGGAAAAGACAGAAATTCATTCCATGAACTTTAATGCTGCTTATGAGATAAATCTGGTGCCCTCTAGAAATGTACCGGAGCCCTAAATTAGTGGAGAAAAATTATATTGAATAGTCATAGACTAAGCAAGCACATAACCAGCAGTTGAGTCTCCTATATCCAAAATGCTACCCGGCTCTCCAGTATCAACAGAAAAATTGCTTTTGACTTAAATGAAGCCAGAATTATTATATGTATGTTTCCAGCAACAGATAATATATGCATTCTCTAGACTAAATGTTACATTTGGGCACTATATGAAAGCAATTATAGATATAAATTACACTGTAATCTACCATTGATGTGTACGTGCATGGTACCCAATAAAGTATATTCATTTGAGGAAGGCATTGAATGTAGCATAGAATCATTTAATAAAACATGAATGTGAAAGTATTTCATATTACTTGTGTTTTAATTTTGATAGTTCCAAGTGTATTGTAATCAGCATGTATGAGCTTACACGTACACAAACAAAGGACAGAAACATAGAAACCGTGTGCCTACGTGTTAAACTTTAATGCATAAGTTAGTGTCTCTTTGTTGCTGATTGCACAAGGACTACAGCAACAAGAGAAATTCTGCTTATTCTCAGAATTTGTTCTCTCTGTCCTCTAGACAACAAGAGTCTCAGGAATTTTCTTTCTCTGAAGCGGCTCTTCTATCGGCTGCTCTGATGGTTTTGCCAAACAATTCAACTCAAATAACCAAGCCTTCACCAAGGGCAAATCTTGCCCAACTAACCCAACGGCCTTCTATGATGGAGTGACTACATGACTAGACAAGGTAAGAGCTACTGATATCATCTATCTTGACTTCTGTAAGCCTTTGACGTGGTCCCCCACAACATCCTTCTCTCTAAGTTGTAGAGATACAGTAGTTAAAAACTGAATTATTTTGATAATTGGGAGTTAACTACTATATATTTCTAAACAAGGTAAAAATAGTCTGAAATTAAGTTATAAAAACACTTGCTTTACAATTGCTAGCATTCCTTTTTAGTAATCTACTCCCGCAATCTTTTCTTTTATCTTGAATGGCAAACTATTAAAAGGTAATTTATCGATTTGAAAAACAACCTTGTGTGGTAACAGAATGATGATCATACAAAAATGGACTCTATTGGCTATTAATTCCTTTGGCCAGCCTTACACTAACAGACCTTCAATTAAGTGTTAATTTTTACAATATCCTTGCATATTATTATATTTTTCACAGTTTGACCCTGTAAGTCTAAGAAGAGACAATGCTACAGTTTTCAACCACTTCAAAATCATTTTGCATAAAATTTGCAAGAAGGGTTTCTGATCTGAAACTATGAGTTAACTACTTTTTTCCACATTTAAGAACTGCTGCCTACACAGAAGATTTATGAGCTGGACTGGGAGAAGAACACTAGATTTAGCAACTTATCCACTCACCTTTCTTCTGAGCTAATGAACAGTAACAGCAATCATATTCCAGAGTCCCATTCACAAAGTTCATAAAATAACTCAATCCAGTGATTCTGGCTTTGCACATTGCCAGTGATAGTCACCATATAAGAAGTAGTTCTCCTTGTTTTCATAGACACTTAAGGACAATATTAAATCAGTTGACTTCCATGATCAATAGCATGAAGTTCAACTGTGAACAGCACTAAATTAGACCAGGATTGCTAACACTCTCAGGGACAGTAAAATTCTAAACAGTGAGGAGGTAGAGTTCATCTTATTAATACAATTTCCTGATGTACTTAATCCTTTATTTTTTTTATCTTGTTTTTAATCAATTACACCTAAAAATCCAGTACCTATTTCTAAAATTGAGTGTATGCATAATATTCATACTTAAAGTATACCGTGGCATAAGGAATCCAGTCACGGCACATATTGCTTTCCTGTCTTCTCCTTCCTTCTGTGGCTCAGAATTTACACAGAGTCTTGCAAAATTGTCAGAGAATTTATGAGACTCAGCACAAAATCTATTCACCTACATCGTCCTAAGGAGATGGTGTTGGAATCAAGATAATGATATTCTACTCGCTCATCCAAACAAAATTATTCAAGCAGAAAATTCTGGTAGGATTTTGCAGGGCTGCTTGTATGGTACCACTCAGAGAACAGCCAGCCTTCTAAAAGACAGCTTTTAAATCAGAGGTTTTGAACAAGATTTTATACGTAACCTTCTCACCGTACCATTTGAATCTCCTAACATTCATAGCTTTTTATGCTGGGTTTCCTTTGTGTGAGCAAGGAAAGAAACTCTGTTTTATGCATGATTAAAGCTGCTATTTTATTACGCTGCATTTTCTTTGAATTTTAATTTCTGTTTGTGGCAGATCTTTGAATTCTCACAAACTGGTGTTATTGCTGCATAGATTGATATTCAAAATAGCTCTGCTTGAGATAATCTGTTCTGCACCTTTGTTATGTGGCATTCAAAACTTTTAATTAAAACCAGGAATGACGTCTGAATGAGTTCAACAAGGTAACATCAGGATAACATCAAATGAAACTGCAGTTCCAGCCAGCTCTGGTGATATGTCAGTCTCCCACCTGAGAAAAAGGGATCTTTGAGAAACTAAGCGAGATTCTCTGATTAATATTTTGTTTCAGACTGGTCTGCCCTGTGTTTTAATCATCTGTCTAGAAAAATCATTCTGCCTCCATCAGTTTTGCTTTGTTTCTGCTTTGCTAGAATGATAATCATTGTGCAATTAAGGACATTTTTAGAAGTCTGAAGTTAATTAATAAATTCAAGATCAGAGAGAGAAGATCCGTAACCCCTTTTAGCTCAATTACATTACAAAAAAAAGTCTCAAATGGTGCTATTTGATGAAAGCACTAGGATGTGCTTTTGCAGGGATGGGGGAGATGGGATGTTCAACTTGTTCCAGCAAACTATGCACACGATTCGTGAGGTCTTACAGATTTCCTCATGTGAGTCAGTTTGGTACACCGTTGGCCTCTCTTTAAGATTTTCCTTTTTCAGGTTGAAAGCTGGAGATACATTTACTGGGAAAGGAATCCCCACGTTCTCCCTTCTCTGCATCTTCCAAAGAGCTTCTCTTTTGGAGTGCAGCTTCTGGAAGATGAAGTCGTGCTAGAAATTCACTAGAGTTTGGGTACATCTAAGCTGCTGCTTCCAGGAGTCTAAATTACAGCTTTGTAGGGTAGCATTATTAAAAAGAAAAATGGTATTTGATCATGAACCGAAAATGTGATTCCCTGAGCTGTGCTTTGAAGTGTCAGGTTCATCCCTGTCACCATGGTAACCAGGGTCCACGGCTGCCCCAAGGAAAAGCGCTGAACAGGCTGTGCTGGTGAAAAGGGGGATGCCCGGCACCACCAGCCTCTTCTCCGCGTCCATCCTGAAAGAGGAGGGTAGTGAGGCGATGCTTAGACACAATCTGCTGCCTCATTTTGTTTTGCAACATACTGTGCCCATCTCTGTCCTTTTCCAGGGGAAAGGGAGAGGCATTACAGAAGCCACCAGCTATGCTTAGCAGAGGGGGTCCTCAAGGCCCCAAAGCTTTGTGTATTATAAATTAAGCCCTGATACGAAAAAAATCAGATACCACTGTTGTCTACATAAAAGGTCATTGCTGCAGAAGTGGATAGAGACACTGTTTCATGGGCCTATACAGCTCCTTCTGAAAAAGCTTTTTGATCCCTCTCAAAGGATGGCTTACATGCAAAAATGAAATAAATACAGTTTCAGGCTAACCTCTAGTCAGATTTGGGATGGTATAAGATGCTGTAGAAGTTAAGTATGGAAAGTCACACAGGTGGCTCTGCACATAAACAGGTAAACAAATGACTGCCTGCTTACACATCCTGCTTCCAGATAATGCAAAAAAATAGCCTGCACTTATGCTACTGGATATTTTTAAAATTATGAACATACAGATTATAAATATTTATATGCATTCATAATTGATTAAGCAAACTAGAACAGCATATCTTGCTATATAACAGTGAGAATGGTACCTGGAAACTCCAGTATAATATATACATTTATATATAAAAGACTGCTTCCTGATTGGTATTGTTAAACCTTCACAAGCGTAGATATATATTGTTTTAATAAGTGATACATAATTTTAAAAAGAAAAATCAGTTCCATCTTTACTACTCTCCAGGACTTTCAGATATGCCCACTGACTGGTACTACTTCCGTAGGAAACTGCAAAGAAAGCAGAATTGTGCGAAGCAAGTGTCTGCTGCTACTAGGGACTCCAACTAAAATTAATGAGGACTTAATCTTGCAATGTTCCACTGAGAAACAATTTAAATGCACAATGACTACTCTGAAAACAGTAATGTCGATGAATTTATAACCAATTATGAAGGAGCTGACCTTAAAAGATTCAGAAGTATCAAGTGAAGAAAGTGCTGAATCCGTTTGCCTCACTAACTGTGAGTCCTTGGACATGTGCGGATGAACAAAGCCAAAGCAGGAACAATGCTGAGGAGACAATGTTCCAGCAACACTGCCCTGCTGTCCACGGGTCACATTGAAAGAGCAGATTAGCGCCTTCGATGTATTTCTACTACATCTGCCACTAAGACATACTACTTGTGCCTGTACTTTGTAGGCACTTTACTGTCTTTGAAAATATTGCAAGGATGGAATTTGGTAATAGGGAAAGAAGATGTGCCTCTTATAATCTACAAGTTGTACAGTTTTTGATTTGCAAGTTATTATCCTCATGTAAGACACAGCTGTTTGTGTAGAGATAACTAGGCTAGCTTTAAGTGAGCTGTCTCAGTGACGCAATCCCCAGGGCACAAAAGGTCTGAGTGACAGGGTATTTTACACAGGGGTGTAAGCTGAAGTTACGCTGTCAGCTTCTAGTTCAGTTGTTTTAACTGGGACAGGACACAAGATAAAAAAGGTGGGCTAAAGCTTCTGAAACGGCACCTCTCAAAGCAAAGAGCAAACTCCAAGGGTGGAGGGACACGGCCCTTCCCTGAGTTGCAGCAGCATTGGCCAAGAGAGGGGAGACGACTCCTGGTTGTAGCACACTGTTAAGTGCTTGCCTCTGGAACTGTCAACTCCAAAACATACAGAACAAAAGACGTTATTGGGTTACACAAAGGAAATATAACCTATGGATAAATTAGAGTTTATTTATTTGTCTGCTGGACACCTGAAAATCCATGAGACATTCTTTTTTCTCCCCTCTCCTTCTGTCCTGCTTTACCATCAAACCAAATGAGAACAAATATTAAAAAGCAATCAGAATACTGTATTTTGGGGTTCTGGTATTGTGTTTTTTCAATCTTTGAAGTTCCCTCTCAGATCATCATTTCAAAATTGTCACCGACCCCACAAAGGCTACAGCCTTACCATGAAAAAATCCTAATCCGTGACAGAACTCAGGTTTTAGAAACCTGATCTAATATGCAAACTGTGGACAATACTAAATTCTTGTTTCAAAATATCCAGTCTCATATTATAACAGTTGTATGTTTGAAATGATGGAGAAATTAAAAGAGAAATACCTAATGCAATTTTATTTTATTTTGAAATCTGGTTAATTTTCTGTGTCTTGGTTTTAGAATGAGCCACTTGATGCAGTTCCTTCAGTAGCCAATACGGAAGTAGAGGTCTACAGACTCACACACATTTTGTCATTGCATGAGTACTAACAGACCTTGAAAAGGATATGTAAAAAAATGTTGTAGAAATACTTAACATGCACATTGTAGAGTATCAGACTGACGATGAAATCTAAACCACTATTTCCCCCTGATTTTCTGGAAAGGGGTATTGATGAAGATATGGTCCCACAGCATTTCAATCCACTTGATCACAACCATGTAGCAACGACTCGCTGGATGGACTGTTACCACTTCTTAAGGTCACTGTGATTATTTCCTGTGTACAATGGGTCTGTTGCTAGACTTACTGTAGCATTTTTTCCTGAGAACATACAAAGGCAGCCTGCCTTTTTGTAATAAGGTCATTTATTAACTTTATTTTGGAGGGGGAAAAAAAGCGTTAGTGTTTGGCCACATTACAAATTAAAAAACTTTCAAGTTTTAGTCTGAACAAACAGCCTGCTTTCAAAGACATGTTTTAAAAAATAAATTCTTGCTTGATGTTAGTTATAAAATTTCAACTATGCAAAACATTGCATTAAGAAATTATCTGGTTTTGACAATGACTCCTATATGCCTTGTTAGCTCAGATTTAAACTGAAAAGAAAATTACTATAAAAGCAATGTTTGGTAACAAATATAAAAAATCTCCTCTTTATGTGTCTTTCCACCAGGTAACATTTAAGAAGTTCAGTAGAGAAAGTACGTTATAATGATCATTATCATTTATATATGCACACAACATGGTTTATGGGGAAAAACATTACTCTCAAATGCCTGAAGTTCCATTTTGCTATATTTATTGAAAATAACATTCTGTGAATAACTTCTGCCAATTTAAGCAACTATAAAATTATAAATGAGAATTTACTGGTAGTGTAGGAGTTGCAGGGTTATTGCAGACCTGTGCAATTATACTGAAGGAAGCAAGGACAGCTTAACTCTCCTCTACCACAAAACTGCAAACTCTCAACCCAAACTATACTCACACTACCTCAAAATACAGAAACTCTCAAGACAAAAACTTATCTTGGATCAAATGCAGTGCTATTAAGATTGAGGAGGGAATCAAAAGACAAAGGCACTGGGGAGGAACAGAAATAGTGTTTCCTTGATCCGTTCAAATAAACCAAACCCACACAGATTACAGTTTATACAGTGCTAAAACTAGTCTTTCATAGCACACATTGGTTATTATTGCCATTCAGAATGGCAAAAGGTAGCAAAGACACAGAACCCCAATCAAGAAAACAAATGGTTAATCCCTTCTTTGGAGCTAGGTCCCATTTTTTCCACTGCAAAGATTAGAGTTTACACAGTACTAAAACTAGTCTTTATAGACCCATTGGTATCCCAGATTCTTACTGTCATGACCGCCAGCCTTCAGTATACAGTTTCCTGTAAAAATTGGTTATTTTTCAAATAAAGTGAAAGAGTAAATATAAGTACCCAAAGAGAATCAAAGGTGCTTTCTTTCACAGGAATGCTATTCTTCCATCAAGAGAAAAATTTTGCCACTTCTTCAGTTACAAAACACTTTCCTGACATGATTCAGTGTCTGCAAGAGTCCACTGGGCTAGCTGGGAAACAACACAGGATGCACTGGTGTGCCACATCCATGGCACAGAACTTTCCTTCTCTTTAATATCTTCCCATCTGAAGAGCGTGGGTCAAAACTCTTGAGGTTCTCCTGAACTCCTTAGCACTAATAGGTGTCCAAGCAGTTGGAGGTCTGGGAGCATGAGGGAACAGCTAATATCCTCTTCCAAACCAACTGGGTATCACCCAGCTGCACATTGCACTGGGCTGCAAGTACCATCTCAGCCATTACCCTAATTATGCAGTTGCTTCCAAATCTGCTTATCCAAATATATCTGAAAGGTCTTATGTCAGCACTTCAAGCTAGGCCACCTGATTTTGCACTGAAACATCAAAGCAGTGATGCTTATCCACGCTAGTCTACCAGCTGTGGCATGAGGGCAACAGACTTTAGCTGACTGGAAGCTTTGACATCTTCCGCTACACCAACCATTTGCAAAACAAACGTGTTACCTAAGCCTTAAACCTTGTGTAAGAAGTCACAAGCCTGTTTATAGGTTTGTTTATCGTATTTGACATCTAGAAACACAGCCATAACGACACTGCAACAACACGCAGCTAATGCAATGACAACTGTATGAAAAAAAAAACATTGATGTTCATAGCTCTGGGTTGATTGCCATTGACTAGCGAGTTCAGATCAAGAGCTGTAATGACATTAAAAGCCTTTCGTGTTGTGCTATTGCCTTTTTTTTTCACATATCCCTATACTACTAGTATTGCACAGACTTTCAAGCAGGAGGAAGAGGTGGCAATCCTGCAGACCACAGGACAAAACACGCCTGCAGGAAAGATGACTATTAACTTTTATTGCCACTTTCTGAACCTTTGGCTTTACTTTTCCACATTTTTTTCTTTTCATACAAAAGACTTGATGCCTTCAAACCTTAAACTCTAATCATTTTCTTTCTTCTGAAAAAAATATGAGACTTTTTGTTATTTCCAGTATTCAAGTAAATACACAAAACTGCAATGGGGGAACCAGATGTAATAAAGAGCCTCCATGATTAAAGTTAGATGAACTTTTCATATCTGTTATTACACTGGTTCATAAAAAGTAAAGATGAATTCGTTTTCTAATCGCACAGAGCTTACTCTGACAGAAGACAGCCAGGCTGTATGAACAACAGTACTGGGTTACGCAGTATGCAGAACTAAAAGGTAGCAGTTTGAAAGTGGATTTGTGGTCCCCTCAGCTGCGTGTTTTGTGGGTAGTGGGCATTTAGTTGTTTTTAATCCAGAGAATGAAATTAGCTGCTCCGTATTGGATATGCCTTGGGCTCTTGTCTTTCCAGCTATATTCTCCAGGAAAACACAACGGTATCAAAGGGAAAAAAAGAAAGGATATATCTAACAAAAGCTACAAATCCACACGGAAGTCAAAATAAATGAAGCCAACTATAACATGCAAATACTATATTATGATTTATGTAATGGGTTGCTGGCAAAGAAGATTACTGCACTGGCATTTATGCTTTATATCTGCTTTTAGGGTTTTCAGTCAGTTGTGATATGATTAAAATGTGACTGATTTGGGGGAGAAAATCACCTTAAACGGAAGGAGTGCCAAGAACACTTGTGGATAAGGTGGCAAAAATATCTATACTGTGGCACTGAGCATTGCCTAACAATGAGCAAAACAAAATTTACATTTTAAAATAGGAGCAAAAAAATTGAATTAAACAAGGACTGACATGAAAACAATGTGCTCTAGTTTTCAGAGACACAGGCTAAGACATACCTCTATGTACATCATTTAAATTGTGCCTTGGCAAAATGTGAGTTGCGATTTGAAACACACAGGCCACTCCACAGTGTGAGCTCCCATTTAAAAGTGAGTATTCCTGACCATTCACACTGAAAACAGCCTTTCTTCTCTTCAAGGAAGTGAAAAATGGCTTTGCTCAGTGACTGACTTGATATGACTTTAATGAATGACTCAGTTCAGCTTCTTATTCCTTAAAAACATGCAATGTTATCTATCAGCTTTCTTAGAGACAGCTGGCCAGAATTTTTGAACCTGGGTAGAAGAAGCCACCCTGACATATTCAGACAGCACCAACACAGGAGACAACTTTCAGACGGCTTGAGCACCTCTTGTAAATCAGATCTACAGCCATATTTTAAGTATTCATATTTGAAAAGAAATGTACACTTGGGGAAACATGTTAGCCAATCAATGCAATGACAGGATCTCCAGATAAGACCTTGTTTTGCCTGGCTCTGGTGTGATAACAAGCCTACGAAGTATTACATGAAAACATAGTGCAATCCTGTATGATCACGTTTGCTACTTACAGAATATCCCAAAAGTCAAATTAAATGCAAAACTGTTTGCATACCTCAAGCATTCAAGAAGCAGGAAGTGGAGTGTAATAACGTAATTTTGGTACTTCACACTACATTAAACTTGATACTACATTAGACTTCATTAGAAAACTATAAAAGCATTTTTTGTTCACTAGAACATTTTAGAAGGTATATGTTTATCTAACAGTTTCTTTCAGCATGACAAAACGCTGAAAAAGAAAAGCAAGAAATAAAAATTTAATTTGATCTAAATTCACATATAACACTAACTTGTTTTCACTGTGCAATAAATACAAATTTTAGAAAATCTATAGCATTAAAGGTCAACTATCTTTGTTATCCCACTAATCATTTAGGGCTAAATACACCTACTATTACCCCACTGAGGAAGGAAAAGGGACCTAATAATCTTTCAGTTTTGTAGACCCAGGTAGGTTTTACTCAATGTAACTGGTAAAAATAAATGTTCGATTCTACCTTCCCAAACTTGCACCAGGACTTATATATTTCTACTCAGCTGCATGTTATATTCTCTGTGGAAAATAATCCCATCTTCTTTCATCTATGAAGACAAGCGCAAAGTCCTGCACTTGGTATGGTAACACCACACCATGGTACAGCCTGGTGTTAGAAAGCAGCTTTGCAGAAAATAAGGAAGGAGAGGGTTGATCTTGTTGCCATCTTCAGCTGCCTCAGAGGTGGATGGATGAAGAGAATACACAGCCAGACTCTGCTCTGAGAGATGCAAAAGGACTAGGGGCAAGAGATGGGACTTGCAACAAGGGAAATCCCAAAGCAGACAGGATGAAAAAAAAAAAAATTCACAATGAGGGTGGTAAAACACTGGGGCAAATGCCCAAAGAGGAATCTCTGTCCTTGGAGACATTAAAAACTCAGCTTGACAAGGCTCTGAGCAACCTAATTTAACTTCCAATTTAGATCCAATTAAGCTGAACCTGCTCTGAGCAAGGGTTTGACCAGAGAACCTCCAGAGGTCCCTTCCAACCTAAATTATTCCAAGATTCCTACTTTATACTTGTAGGCACCAACTGATACTGTTCATCTCATTGCTCTAAGTGGTCATTATTGCCTTGTTTTCATAAATAAATAAATGTGTGAAGCATTATTCTCTGAAATGTAAGGAATGCAGTTTTAACTTTGTATTTCCTCCAGTTTCAATATTTCACTTAGATTCATGTTCGAGGATTTTTTCTAAGGCTGTTGCAATTTCAAAAACAATCCTCTCCGATTCAATCAGAACTGGCTCCTGGGCACTTTTTAAAGTTGACTGTATCTTTAAGCATCTGGCTCTGAATATGTAAGGAAAAACCCTCATGCTCTGGTTTGCTAAAAGATTCTCAGTGGCCACTGATTGCCCACAAAGATGAAGACTGCTCTTCAGGTCCTGCCTCTCAGTGCAAAGAATTGCAGAAAGCCAGTGGAGACATTAGATGAGTTATCCCTTGCTTACTGAAGGCATCTTGATCAGCTGAATTTTCATTAACTGGGAAAGGGGATAGAAAGCACCCTTTCAAGCTGCTATCAATATGGCTACATACTGGGTAAAAGAACTTACTGCCCATAGCATGTGATTGCTTTCCTCCCTGAAATGCTTTCCTCCCTGAAATGCTCTTCTCATTTGCCCTCCCCACAGGCTCCCCAGGGCTGGAGAAACCCTGCCGTAAGAAAGAGTGCCGTAAGAAAGAGTGTGGAGATAAAAGAGGGATGATTCAGGGTTTAGCGGCAGAGAAAGACAGCTTGTGGTTAAAGGAGCTGCCCTGGGTTTGACAGGAGAATGAAAATACAGAGATGTGGCAGGGGAAATCAGAAATGAAAAGAAAAACAGTGTGGAAAACAGACATGCAGAACAAGGAAAACACAAAGAAA
The DNA here is from genome assembly GCA_013400135.1 of Rhinoptilus africanus. Classification (NCBI taxonomy): domain Eukaryota; kingdom Metazoa; phylum Chordata; class Aves; order Charadriiformes; family Glareolidae; genus Rhinoptilus; species Rhinoptilus africanus. The sequence goes on from VXBO01007998.1 coordinate 587,284, forward strand.
AAAAGAATTGGACTATTAGGAAAACCGAACAAGGAAAAAAACAGCAAAAAGGAAAAGTGCAAAAGAAAGCATAAAATACAAAAAAGAAGAAAGGGTGATGGTTGATACAGAAAACGTTTAAAGTGCTTCAGTGGTAAAAATAAATTATTTTTTATTAAATCAATGATTTTTGGTTGTAAATATCAATTTAAATTGGACTTGAATTGTATTCCTTTGCTGCACAAATCTGAGCAATTTGGGTCAATGAAAAGAAGAGCAAACCCCAACGTGGATCTCTGTGAGCAAAAGAGAGGGCTTCTTTTTTTCTTTCTTTCTTTCTTTCTTTCTTTCTTTCTTTCAGAAGCCGCAGTCCCAGACCTGTTACAACCATTACTTTGCACACTCTAGAAAGGCCATCCCCTGTGCTGGTTAGCAATGGGAACTCCAGATGCTACCACACGTGCTGCCACAACACCAAATTACCAGGTAACTGCATAAATTGTGTGCCCCTCTGTGAGACAGGCAGAACAAGAACGTAAATAGCATTACAAATCATGACTGAAATGCACTGTCAGATCTGCATGGAGTGATTTACAGCCCAACCTCCCTGCGATACATATTACCTTAGGTCACTGATACTAAGTCTTCAGCTTTAGTTGTAGCAAATAGATCCCTTTCTCTTTCTTACCATGCAGTTAAAAACCAAGCAAGCAAGCAACCAACCAACCTATATCACTGAAATGAGGGAAGTGCTGTTACCTTCTACTTAACAGAAAAATATCAATGCAGACCTTGTCATTTAACCTTCCTTCTCTCTCAAAATCAAACAACTCCTGCCTCAAACTATTGCCCTGCTTTTACCCTTGACACTTCTTATATAAGATTTTTTAGCCTGTATATTTTTTTCTAAGCTTAAAGAAATTCTCAAAAGAATTTTTAGTGATCAAACGAACAAATCATAATGAGATTAAACCTAAACAGAAGCAAAGCAAGGACCAAATTTCAGAGTCCATTTAGCCTTTTTTTTTTATTATTTGTATTGTAAACACAGAGGCGTTTTTTTTAGAAGTGTGAACTATTTTTCAAACTCAAAATGTTACAATTTGCTTCAATGATTTTCTACATTCAGCCACTCTCTTGAGACCTGGGAAATCAAACAACTCCATATGCATCTGAGAGTAGACCTTCAGTTGAAATCAGCGAGGCTATATCAGTATGGACAAATAGAGGAATGGTGCAATCCCTCCTAATGCAAACTACTAAAAGAAAGCCCTATTTCAAGTCTTTTCATCTTCTGCTTCATCAAATGTAGTGAATAAAGATGACAATTTAAGGACTTGCAGTTTACATAAAAGCAATACCTACTGCAAAGATTTTCAACAATTTATTAGATGTATTGGCTCTGAGCTCCCAGCAGGACTCATAGACAAGAAAAATCTTATTTTCACTCATTTACAGCAAAATGTATTTATGCCCACTAACCAAAAAATACTTTATTAAATATTCATAGATATTGCAGGTATTTATTAAATCAGTTTCATCACCAGAAGATATTTTTTATATCATATCAATTTTGTATCTATTTATTGAGCACTCATAAAGGCTTTTTCATGAAACAGTAAAATACATGAAATGTTTTACTGAGTAGCAAAACACTAAATAAATTTCATTCTCACTCAACTCGTTGACTTAACAATGTTTATTTAGTTAACCTGAATTCAAAATAAGTTTCATTGCATTGAACCATCTTACACTAATCTTGACTTTTGGCGAGGGTAAAAAATACCATTAATATTTAAGAAACTTTAATTACAATTGCTGATTGGAAACCCAGCAACAGCCAAATTCAAACAATTTTTTTTTTGAGAAGCCAAATATTCCCCATCTTGTAGCCCTAGAAGAATTAGTTTTTTACACTGGCAGGTACCCCCTCCTCATTAAAACCAAATATCCTTCTCCCATAGCATTGCCACCATGTCTACACTACTGCAACGAGTATAAGAGACTCCTTCGTGGTGTTTTGCAAAGACATTTCTCACCTGTTTGTCCCACCAAATACTCTAGTAACAAAAGATTTCATCTTGGATTTCATTCCTGTCTTTAACACTGGATGAGGGAAGATTACAGCTGAGATTAGGATGAGTTAGGTTCAGAGCTCGGTTATCCCTTCCTACTCAGACAGGGCTCCTTGTGCACAAGGGTCTGTTCCAGCCATGATGAAATAAACAAGAATGGTTTGAAAATCACTTCTAAGATTAAACAAAGTCTTTTCACCTTGGATAATATCTAAAAAATTTCAAGCGGGATGTGGGCAAATCAGTAAGAGAGCAGTAAACAGAGCCTTTCCCAGGACGTTTAACTAAAGAAATTTGGGGGAGATGCAAGTGTAAAGTAGTAGCTCTAGAAATATTTTTTTTCCTCCTTTTCCTTCAAAGGCTCTGATCTTTAATTCCAGTTATTTTCAGGTAACTGTCAGGGAAAAATAAACAGCCCGTCCCCCTATGCCCACTGGTATTTTTTTCAAAATTTAGAGCTAATGAAACTTCAGAACACCAAATACCAGGAGGCATTCACAGTGGAAAGAATTTTGCCCAATCTTTGCCCAGTCTTCCTCTTGGAAAGATAGTATGCTGAAAAATATGACCATAAAACGTAAGTGTTCATAGAGAATGTACTGGGTCTGGCTGGGATGCAGTTATTTCTTGTCATCACAATCCATAAGGTGCTGTGTTTTGTATTTGTGACTAAACCAGTGTTGATAATACGGAGAAGTTTTAGCTATTGCTGAGCAGTGCTTGCACAGTATCAAGGCTTTCTCTGTTTTTCACGCTGCCTCTCTCCAAGCAGGCTGGGGGTGGGCAAGAGTTTGGGAGGGGGCACAACCATGACTGCTGACTCCAACTGATGTCATATGAGACCATGCTCAGTAATAAAAGTTTGACGTTTCGAATGCCCAAAGCAACCAAAGCTTGGAGACGGGCTGGGCATCCGTCTGTCTGTGGGAACTGGTGAGGGACTGCCTTTCTACCACTTTTTAAAAAATAAATAAATCTTTCCTTCACTTCTTAAACCATCTTTATCTCAGCCCACAAGCTTTCTTACTTTGGCTCTTCCTCATTCTGTGGAGTGAGTGAGCAGCTGGGTGGGTGGTTAGTTGCTGACTGGGGTCAGCCTCGCCACCCCCCAAAAAGTATACCAAAAGGGGAAAAAAAGAGTAACAATGAAATCTAAAAAAATCTTTAGATTTTGAAATCTAAAAAAACCAAAACCTAGCCAAAAAAAGGACTTACACCATTGGCCATTTACATTCAGGTTGGTCAACTTAACCCCAAAAAGTTATTTCTTCTTCTCCAATTAACAAAACCTATTTATGCTGCTCTAGTCAGTTAATTACTAGAGCACTGTAATTTGCATGCCATCTCTCCTTTCAGCTGAACCTTTAAAAGTCTTTTCAGGTATTAACTTGAGACAGAGTACTCCTATTTAACACTTGAAAAAGCTGAAACAGAAAATAAACAAGCCCAGTGGTAACAAGAATCTCACACTTGAGCTAGAAACGCTTGCAGATAAAGGTAATGCTTGGCACAACTCTTACATTCCACAGTCTTTCCCCACCACCACCCCGTGCTGCTTTTACACCAAAGTAAAATGAGGTCATACCAGGTTAAGCAACCTGGTATGTGCCATTTAAGGCACTTCTTCACACACTTCTTTTTGCTATACCTAGCCTTCCTCATTTCCTTCCTCC
>VXBO01007998.1:591038-614797 GCA_013400135.1 Rhinoptilus africanus
TCAATTTTTTACACAGTATTTCAGGCAGTTTAAGATTAAATGACAGACTTGAAAGGCAAAGCACTCCAGTTTACCACTCCTTTTTTTTTTTTTGCTCTATAGCAACAGAGGATGAATGAAAAGGGAATAAATGACACAGTAGTCCTTTCATACCCCCTTCTTTTTCCAAGTGCATTCTTTTTTATTCCCCTCACTTTCAATTCAACCCATTCACAAAGGATTAGCATAACACATCTTTTTATGCTTGTAAGGGTTACAGCTGTAATCGCTTCACCTCATCACTTTACTTAGAAATCCTGTCTCCAGAGGAGTAATTCGATTACACATGACAATCCAACTTTTGCCTAACCAAATAGAAATTCATTATAATGCTGTGCTGGTGCATCAGTTTACTATGAGTGGATGGGAAAATAAAACCCAGCAACATGAATAGTTGGTGTGAAAGGAAGAAAGCAATTGTCACCTAACAAAAGGCTACTAACAAAAGACAGGGAAACTAACAGAAATTCTTAGTCCCATGGGCAGGGTAGCCTCCAAACTAGTAATGACTGACCTGTAGCTTTTAACTGTCCTGGCTTGCAACTTGGCATGGAAAGTCTCTAAATTGACAAGAGCATCAGATTCCTTCCAACTGACTAGTCTTTAGCAGGTACTGGGCAAGTGTATGTAAAAACCTGGAACAGAGCTTTTACACAGGCTGAGGAGTCAACACCATCTTCTGTTGGTGGAAAATATCTGTATATGCACACATGCTAGTTCTAATAATGGCTTCTCTTGCTCTCTGCTTCTGAAATTCGAAAATGTACACGAAGCAATCTGACTGCATACTGCTCTGGTGTAAAACTAGTAGCATCCTTAGCAACTGACAGTGGATAAGGATAAAAGAAAAAAAATAAATTAGGACAACTGGCATCTCCAAATGACTTCCAGTTGTCCATATGCCTACAAGCATAAATCTAAGAAAAGCTCATGCTGATTGTGGCACAGAAGGACAGCACTTGGGGCAGAAGCACAGATGCCAGGACCATGCCTTCTATTTAGAAGTAGAGCGTTTTATTTTATATTATTTCTGTAGAGTGATTTAAGATGCCCAAATATAATGGGGTAAGTTCTCAAAGGCAACATTTGTTATGCCAAAGGTTTAGGAGCATTAGGATCCAGCTGACAAATCTTTAGCTGTTAGACTGGCTTAGGTCTGTTTTCAGCTTTCGGAGCCTGTAACTATGTTCTTGATTTTCAATTTTACAGATATCTAAGGATTTCAGCACAACATATGGGAGGCATTAAGGGCATTAAGGATTTATAAATTTGTATCATCATTATAAAAACACACAAAATCTGAAATATATTTGGAGTTAAATGCAATACATATACTACTCATGGTCAAATTAAATATTGATGTGTTCATGTCTGCGTTAAGAAGAAAAAGAGAAAACATCCGGATTACAGTAGCTGTATGATGAAAACATTCCAGACTTACTCATAAAGAAAGTACTTCACTGCATTTACTTTAGTGTGATTTCTTTTTAATCTGGAATTTCTTTTTACTTAAAGTCAATGCTCTTTTATATTCTTCTAGGCACTTAACCTTTACTGTGATGTGTGTGTACTTTACAGTGACTGGAAATCAATAATAATTCTGATACTGAATCCTTTTTGTCTTGAAAAACTTAAAATATCCCTAAGACAGCATCTTTCTTCAATATTACTCATGGGAATTTACTAATAATCACGTTGTTAGATGTGAGCAGAGAAATTGAGTATGTGGAATAAAAGCCAGACTTTAAAATGAAAGTCCTCAGAGTATAGGAAATATAGTTGGTTATTGTTATTTTGCAAGTTACTGTTCAACACATAAACAGCTGCAATGACTATGCTCACTCTATACAGACTCAGTATCTGTATTTTTTCCCTTTACTCCATAGTTAAAAACCTGAGGAGAGCAATCCTCCAACCAAAATCTCACGCTGTGACCCTAACAAGATGTCCAGTTCCAAGACAGCAATCTACGGCTACAGAGCAAAATGGGGCAAGATCCAGCATTCAGCCTTGAATCCATAACATGTCTCAAGAAATGCAGCAAATTACAAGGTACAAAAGTACAAGAACACACATTCTCTTTTGCTTCCTGATACTTGTTCATTTGCCATTGCTCGTTTGCGAAGTCACAGTGTTAATTTTTGTATGAATGTGCTGTCAAAGAAACAAGCTATTCTGTTTGCAGAAAAGCAGCTCTGAGGCACTGTGCAGAGAGCACAGGCATGGCTAGGAAAAGCAACGCTGTACATCACAGTGGAAATAAGACCTTTCTCTTTAATAAAGAACTCCCACTAGAAAAGCAAAATACTTCATATTAAACTGGACAGTAATAATATTAAAATGGAAGGACAGTGGAAAGGCCTCAGCACAAACATGAAAGCAGGCATTCATATTTCATATGCCCTAGCCCAAACCAGAAACAAGTCCTCAAAATCGTTTAACCGATTTAAAAATACACGGCGAGACTGTAAATATCACAAGCTATCCATCATGCTTACAGATGAAGTAAGTATTTTTAGTGCTCATTATGACGATATCTTTTCTCACTTTTCTGTAAAACATCTAGTTATGTATTCAATCATGAGACAAAGACCACGTCATTCTTAAAATTAATGTTACATAAACAGCAGCAGAATAGGAAAATGGCCGAGAGTCCCTATTCTTTGGCAGAGCAGGAAATCTTCAGACGTAATTTCCCACACTGTGAACCTGATGACACTTAACTGGGGATTTGCCTTAAACTCGCCCATTAACCGCCTTATTATGCTACCTCAGAGCTCTTCTCTGCATTTCAGCTGCCCACAGAAATCGGCTTTGGGCAATCTGTTGTCCAGCATGAGAACTAGGTCTGGCATAACTGGAGGTCCTGTAATCTTGCTGCAGCGCTGACAACGTGACAGCAATTTAGGAGTGCAACATTCAAGGTAACGTCCCACAGCTTTATGTCAGCAAGGCCATGAAAGCAGTGCATTGGAAACGGTTTGGATGCTCAATATGGAGACCATAAATGGGCCAAGTTTTGTAGCCACACAAAGAACTGCAACAACTAATGCACAATAGATGTTTACTTTTATTTGAAGCCAGACGTCTCTTATTTCAGACACGCTGCTTTAAAGTCCTAAATACTATATTGGCTTTTGCTATTCCCTGCATGACTTTGTTATTTGAAAAAAGTATGCTGTTAAAGTAGCATTGCTGTTCTCAAACATTTCAGAAGTGCATTGTCAGCGCAGACTACTGCCTCAGGATATTTTCCACCACAGCAAGGTTAGAGCAGGACCTCTTTTTCCTCTATGATAATAGCCTGGCCAAACCACTTGGCAGAGGGGCTGAAACAGTCAATAATATGTAGTCTGCTTACATACGTGTGAATAACCGATACTCAGTCATCAGCAAAGAGCAAGTAACACAAGTCAGCAGATATGGGACCTCTGATTTAATGTTCAGGTTAAATATTCTGGCATCTATATGGTATTGAATGTGGTTACCTTTCCTGTTGACTCAACAAAGCAAATGTTAATCAGAAGTGGCAAAGGATGCAATCTATTTCATGACCTCTTTGACAGTTAAGGGTTCTGTAAGTCCATCCCGATCAAGAACCTTTATCACCACGTCACTGTGAGGCACAGAGAATATTCACAGTCCTTTCAAGACTGCTGAATTTGCACAAAAGCAGCTCCTCCACACACTTCCAAAGTCAACAGCATTGTAAACCACATACAGGGTCGTAATTCTGTTCCTTATGCTCTGAATTTACCTCCCTACAAAAAGTGCCTGTAACAGTGCCTCCTGCTCTGACAGACAGATGTGCAATGACCACGCTACTTCTAGAAAGATCCTGATCCCTGCAAGCTCCATCTGCATACAATCCTGGTCAGGATCTTTCCCGAAATAGCGTGGTTAGCATACAACTTCCCATCAGAACAGAAATCAGTTTGCGCTCCTGAACTCTGAGCCATTGTCTCCTTACACAGCTGACAAAGCATCAATCTCTGTATTCCAGTAATTTGGCAGCAGTGCCAATCAACCATACTGACTTGCTCTGCAACACATTTGACAGTGTTTAGGAAGCGCTACTATGCTTGGCAATGCTGCTCCTTGTTTCTAGACCACTAGCTGTAGAACTTCACTTAGCACTCTGTCACACATGACAAGCAAATAGTTTAATAAAACCTTGCAATGTTCATGACAACGTGGTGGAACTTCTTTTCCTTTATTTAAAAGAGTTTAATCAGATAACAGAGAAACAGAGTGATGCTGATTTCAGGGCCATAAATACTTTTCATGAAAATCAGTAAGCACATTTCTGATTTAGATGTTGCTGAAGTTCTGCATTCTTTGGGCCTTGTTCTTTTCTGAGATAATGTCCTGCTTGTCCTTCCTGTCCAGGTGCACAGTGAGCAGCTTTATGGCTCAAAAATATATTGTCTTCTATTCATAGTATCTTTGTGTTAGGTAGCTGTTAATACAAGTATGGATAATTACAAAGATCAACACCTCTGTGCTAAGGTGTCACATATTGATATAACATTTTATGTTTGCTTTTTGTAGTTGGACTGAAGCAGCTTTGACCGTGAAGTTCAATTTCTTCTAGCAGGTTCAAGCATGACCTCGAGACCTTTTGGCTGCACCTGAAGATGGTAAAGATGACCGCCCCCTTGCCTTTCACCACTACTCCAGCACGCCTTGCTGCTTCTACCCTGCTTTCAGAACTGCTTGTGCAATTGCTCTAACCTAGGAAACATTTAAAATTATTTTAACTATGTTAAGTTAGTTTATTTTGGCGAATCTGGGTGAGGTCAGTCATTTGTAACAGGGATAACCATGAGCTGCTGACAGGCACTTTTTCCACCAGCTCTGTGACCACCAGCCATAGGTCAGTGTTCTACCTGTGTTGGCTTATGTATGATCTACTGACATCAACTCCTCGTTATCAACAATCATATCATCAATCTGACACATAAATGATTTTTACTTCACCAGTGCTAAGTTGCAGTGCAGAAAGGAAGCTGCTACTATTTCAACATCGAATGAATTCACAATGTCTTCTGTAATGACAGCACATCAGAACTACAGGACAGTGATGACCAGTTAGGGCTCAGAGCATACCATCACTACTGGAGTGCCATTCAAGTTTTTGTTACCACTTCCAAAACAATCTCGGTTTTCCCTACAAACTTCCAAATCCAATAAATGTGTATATGTTAAAATCTCACAATCTAATGCACCATTTCATGGAACTGTTTTCAAGCACGACTGATTTTGACCTCATTAGTTTGAACTGCAGTTTCTGTATTAGCATTAACAACAGTGGTAAGATACATGTATGTAGGGATATTTCTGGAATCAGCAATTAGTTGCTTTATTGGGTACAGAATTCAACTTACATGTCGATGGGAAAACCTGCTTTGGACTGTCAGTGTTGACATGCCCGCTAATGCGGAGAGTTATTTTGGCTGAAGACTACTGACTGGACATAGACACAGTATTTCTTAGAGACCCCTTTCTCCTTCTGTCTTTAGAAGTCGAACCAGCACTGTCCCTTAGTGGGAATGCTCTAAAGCTCTGCTGCTGCACAGATAAGCCAAATTGGGTTTATTCTGGGCCAAACAAGCACGTGAGGTGCCTGAGACAGACTGCTGGAAGCGGTAATCTCTGCCTGTCCCACCTCATACGCTCTTCAACCCCAGGCATTGCAAGGGGCCATTTTATCCAATGGTACAGTTTATCACAATATAAAATGAAAGTGGACACAGGCCAGCTGTGTGAAAAGGGGTTAATGAACCCAGTCCTATCAAGTGATGATGATAGTTCACCTTCTCTAAACACCTGCAATTTTACAATGACACAAAGAAGGTAAAGACGTAAGAAATGGCAAGTAAGAAATGATGAAAGTATGGGAAGAAAAGAGTACTTAAAATAAAAACCCCACAATCCACTGCAGTATCAGCAAATGACCATTTTAAATAGTCATTTGAATTGTACAAGTGAATCAAGGATTTTCTATTCCAGTTAAGTCTAATGTGCTTTTTAGAAACAGTGTATATCTACCTTTATGTCTCCATATTCTTTACCAATGGATGCAAAGCATTCCATACCCACAATCTGATTCATGACATAATATTCATAATAGCTGAAGAGACCTAAGAAACCAGGCACCTACTAAAAGATTATATATGTTAAGATGCTGACCCTTCACTTAGAGCAGGTAATGTATCAACATTCCTTCTCTAATATTTAAATATAAACTAGAATCTCCTACCCGAATTCTAACTCTTAAATTCTTATTCTTTAGGGAAACTTTAAGGTTCCTAAGACTTCAGTCTGCTTATAGCATCTGCACAAAGTACTTTATTACGTATCTAGGCCAAAAGAAATACCGAAACATTTCAAAATCAAGGAAAGCTAATATTTACTGTAACTTTGGACTCAGAATTTCTTCACTCTAATGGCTGATTATTTTAATACACTGAAATCTCTCACTAGTGTTGCCTCTTATAAACTTAATGATTTTTTAAAAAGTTAACTTTCAGAAGCAATCTAAATTTAATAAAAGAATGTTTGCTTGTAATACTTAAGTCACTAAGCAATGTATTTAAAAACAAAGTTCTCTAGTAAAGCAATTAGATTTATTAATTGTATTCATTAGATTTACTCATCCATGAAACTTTTCTGACCAAAACCCATCAACTACTCTTTCAAAATGTAGTAATGAACCCATATTCCCGAAGACTTGGGAAACGGGCCGGAAACTAGAAAATGTTTCTGATCATAATTATTCTCAAATACAGTTATAATAAATTGTTCATCTCAGGCAATGTCATAAGCATAAAAAACATTAGGTAATTCAGAGTTTTTTGCTGTTACCCTCATGAGGAATCCTAACCCTTATTAGAGATGTCAAACAACAAGTAGAAAAGACTACTTCTCTTTGGTGCCTTATAATAAAGAATGGGAAACACGTTCCCTGAAGATTGTTGTCCCATGCATATCAATCAGGTAGCTTCACCTAATAAATACCGTTGTTGTACTAAATTCCTTTTTACTCAAATGAAATTTTGGTATTTGAATTCCATGATTTTTTTACTCTCCTTACATATATGAAAATGCTTATAGTATAGGTTTTGTGTCTGGAAATCTGGACGTGTCCCTCAGTGAACTGCTATTTTTATAACCATGATCAAGTGTTTCATCAAAGGATCATTCAATTTTTCTTATTTACAACCAGAGGTATCACTTATCAGAACTGGCAGATGTGGTTGCACGGTGAGCGACTGCCATTTCACATACAAAAGAGGAAAATACGCCATGCTAATATTCTGTTTCCATCTTTGGAAAGCTCAGCAAGTCAGTTAAGATCTCTTCTTTGCGAGATAAAAGACATTATGCAAAAGATCACTGAAGTTTAAACATATTAATAGATTTTTCCTATGAATGAGTGAAAAGAAAGATGTGACTTAGGCAACATCTGCATTCTTCTCTAAATTTATATTGCCACTTAGGTCTCCAGTGCCTATTATGATGGTACAGCTAAGAGTCATTGTAGAAGCATTGATCCAAACATAAAAACAACAGTGAGAGAAGCTTCATTTCATATACATTTAGCATCTGACATCTTCCCTCATTTGTGCATTAATCAGTAACAGACATATCTGAGCATCCTGCTACAGGAGGTGATTTGACTTTCACAAATTTCCCTAAGAGCAGAAACATCATCAGGAACAATTTCAAGGAAATAATTATGGTCTAGACAGATTTATGACTTCTAAAGACCTAATCCAAAGCACATTAACGTCAGTGGAAGGACTCCCATTGACATCAAAGGCCTTTGGATCAATCCCCAACTGCTGTGGGAATGAATTCAGAGCAATAATGATGGTGGACTAAATGCACACTTGCAGTTGAAATGTTACCACCCAGACCTTTTTAGTCCTCAAATCAGATTAAAAAGTCATTTTCTGCTATTTCACAATTACTTCCAGATGCGCATCATCTCAAATGGCATTTTCATCCATCTGTATGAATCATAGAGATAGAGAAGTTCTACACTGCCTGAACTAATAATACAAATGAAAACCACAAGGGAAAATAATTCTAGAGGTGATGAAGTTCATGTTTTAAGCACTGAGTGAGGAACCTCGGGTTTCATATATTCCTTCTAACTACTTTAACATAGAGCTGCCAGGCCCACCACTTCTTTATTTATGGCCACAGTAATTTCTTCTAATTAAATTTTCAGTATTTTTTTCCCTAGTCCCCTAAACAAAACAAAAGAATACACATAAATTGGTGTTAGCCTCAAACTTGGCAGCACAAAAACTGTCAGAAACGTCAACTTCAAGCTCTGCTGTCCCTTCTGTCCTCTAAAATGTCTATTTACATGCTAAATAATTTGAAGCATCACTCTTCTCTGACCATGTTAATCTGGTTTCATTCCCTTAGCAGTTGACAACGTTTTAGACTGTAAAATAAAACTCCAACATCGTGTGCGCGTGGCAACCCATTCAAAGTTTTACGCAGTTAAACTCAACTTGAAGATCAGTCATGAACATCATGTATTACTCTGAAGTGCATGCTATGGGAACCTCACTTCTTTTATTCACTCCTCTAGCAATACTTTGGTTAAGCAGGTTCAGTTATCACATACTCATTGTGATATGAGCATGTTATGGACTGGTTGAACTCTGCCTTACCAAATTAGTTTTAGGAAGTTCGAGAACTTTCTTTAGGAAACTATATATAACACTTTTTTGTAAAATAATGCACATTTCCTAGAACAATTACATTTTTCCTTTCCTGATGAATATCTGACATATTACCTCAGTATCTTCTCTGCACTTCAGAAAACAAGATTGTTTTCCTCCTTTTTCAGTTACTATGTGTGCAAAACCAGATTATTAGTGACTGGGTAATGCTACTACCTAGATTCAAAAAATAACGAGGTAGAGAACAATTAACTGCTGTGGTTGGTTTTGTTTTGTTTTAAAATTGATAACGACCACTGGTTACTAAGAGGATCTGAATGGGAAGGAATTCACATTGACAGAGGAAAGCAAAATTGCCTAAAAGTATCCAAGGGATTAAAATAGTTCTCAGTTCATACATTTTCTGGGTTATACTTGTAATGGAAATGGTGCTTTAGATATGTCCTACCCACTGCCTGTGTCACAAGGAGTTATTTTTAACCTGGTTTCCTCAAGAATCAAAGCTTATGTAAACAGACTGTGTACACGTGTGCGACTTTCATGCCCTCCCACATCTAATAACTCAGGACTCTCATGGCAAATTCAGTCCAATCTGCAGAAGGGCAAAAGTCACACAGTCCTTAAATTCTTACAAGCTTTGTGGAAATACGTGTCCAGATAAAGGGGGAATCCTATTATTACCCTAAATTGGGGCCATCAAAGAATCACTCTGGCATTCATCCTTCAGCTGCAAGTACACAAGAACTGCTCAGGAGACTACTGTTTAATCTGGTGCTGTTCCAATATTTTCTTCCATGAAAAATTAATTCACTGTGTGTATTTTAATACATCAGACACTACTAAGCCTCTCAGCTTACTCAAAAAACATTTTTTCAAGACACACCAAAAGCAGCAACATACTTCAGTCACGATTTGGCACTATCTTTTACATGAGTTCCCACTTCAGCGCATGTTGTTATCAGAAGAGCATGAGAACATTGCACATGGAATATAAGGACTGAAAAGGCATGAACACTTCAGTTTAGATTTGCTGACTTCCATTAGTTTGACACCAATAAACAAACTACTCCATCAATTCTCAAGGGCAGAAGGCAACGCATGGGAATGATATGTGCAAAATCCCTTATGCATTAAAATACATGCAAATTATGTCAATAGGGAACTGCCCAAGCAAATAAAAAATTAATCAGAGAAATAAGATAATTTAGAATGTTAAATTACCAAGATTATAATTTCAGGGATATGAACTTCTCCAGCATCAAACCATGATGTTACTGCCATTATTTTTTCCATGGTTACATTTGCCAGTGTGACTACACATGGCAGATAACACTAGATACCCAAATGAGGTAAAAAATAAGAAAGTACCTTTGCTGGTAATAGTAAACGTCATTACCAGAGAAATTTTGTCTTGCCTTTACATGCACCTTTAATGTCGTCCCTCTCCCTCCAAATCAACCTCAGCTCTTTATGATTTTTAATGCCTTTCCAACACGTTCAAGGCAAAATTCAGTTTGGCTAGCTGTAGGCTGCTTCAAGTGACAGGAGATGCCACAGAACTACACATTGCTCTTACAGCTGAATGCATAGTTTAGACAATTTCCTGGATTTTAAAAGGATACATTAGCTTTACAGGGGTACATTAGGTAAGGTAAGACAGTCCTCTTTTCCCTATCAATATATTACAAATGCAACCAAAAGTCTCCTAGGTCAATGATTCAAAGCAAACTTACACACTACAAAAAAATCAGCAAAATCAGGTGGCCTTATTAAGTGTACTTTTATTCAAGTACAACAAATTGTGGTATTATTTTTACGATGAAGACTGGAGAAAGATTTCAGTACCAGCTTTTTAAAAATTATTTAGAATAGTAGTATAATTTGTTTGAGAGGTATGAATGCATGTGACTTTAAAGTGATGACTCCCTATTACACACATTCCATCAGAGCAAGAGAAAGCACTTGCTCCTAATGTTGCCTCCCCCCACATTTCACATCTATCAATTAAAATGAAGTCAGAGAAAACATTCTGGTTTTCAGTTTCACATCCAAAGGGTATAGTACCAACATAGCAGGCAACGCAGTTACTTCAGGAAAACTTGTCTTTAGCCACAGTGGCAGAGGCAAGATTTATGGCATGACTAAGAAATGTGCTACTCATTTCCCCTTCAGACTACAGCCATTGGGGTGCAGGTGACTGCTACAGTAGATGAAGGCGTACAAGCAAACACCAGGACTACTGCTCCCACAAGCGTTGCTTTGACATCACTGGGCTGAATGTGGTTCAGTAAAACTAATTTCCCCGTAAGCCAGGTGAACTCCTTTCTCATTTAGTTATTACTATCCAGAAAATTATGAGAGACCACAGCTCTCCTGTCCCTCATTCCACATTTCTGCACCTAAAGGGGGCTTACAGGACTCCTTATCAGGGAATGTAATGATAGGACAAGGGGTAACAGTTTCAAACTGAAGGAGGGTAGATTTAGATTGGATATCAGGAAGAAATTCTTTACTGTGAGGGTGGTGAGGCAGTGGAACAGGTTGCCCAAAGAAGCTGTGGATGCCCCATTCCTGGAAGTGTTCAAGGCCAGGCTGGACGGGGCTCTGAGCAGCCTGGTCTAGTGGGAGGTGTCCCTGCCCATGGCAGGGGGGCTGGAACTAAATGATCTTTAAGGTCCCTTCCAACCCAAACTATTCCATGATTCTATGATTCTATGATATTTCTGAGCCTTTCAAGACTCTCCCTTGATTCAAATCCTAGCGATACATGCTTGTGGTACATAAATATTTGTTTATGCAAATATATTTTAATTCAAACATTTAATCTTGCCAGGTAAACAAAGGAAAGATAATTCTGATGTACTTTTCACAGAAGACTTAGCTCACGGTTTTAATTTCCTGTTTTTATTAGCCTACCTCACTTGACAAAAATATTAACACAACTTGAGAAGTACATTTTATTTTCTGGTTTCTCAAGAAAACACTTTGTTGCTACCACCTCATTAGAGGCATCAGCGTTTAATTGGAACAAGTTTTAAATTGAAAGAAGCAATTGAAAAAATGGCGCTGATGTGCCACCGCAGTACTTTAAATGCCTGCTTGCTCATATCTAAAGTTGTTGTTATGCCGAATATCAATATGCAATTAGAAAGAGACAATGTAAGTAGTGCTGGGCCTCTGCAGAGTACTCTTTCAGCATTTGTAAGCTCCTTTCTTGTTTATGCTGCCGGAGTCTATCAAACAACTCTCATGTTGACACAATCAAGCACCCAAAATGAATGGCTATAAACACAGCCAAAGCAAGAGGCAACAATAAGCAGAACAACTAAGTCCTCATTTGAGGATGAAACAGCATTTTTGATTGAGCAGTATGTGATTAACCCGCTGTGTGTGGGGTCACTACGATTTATTCTCACAACTCTGCAGCCAGTGTCAGCTCTGGGCCTCACTTGCTATCAAAGACATGGGCCTTCCTCAAATCAGCCCTCTGCTATGTTTAGCTAACACTCTGAGCTCTTACTTCAGAAAATTAACTGTCGTGTCCTTCATTTAAATTATTTCCACCCCTGCTTGGAAATAATTGTTAGTATAACAGACAGTTTAACCAAGAGTGCTGTCGAGTCTCCAGTCCATCTATCTGCCGCCTGCAATGCTCCAGCAGCCTAAGAGCAGATCTTGTAAACCAGAAACACGGGGTGGGGGGAAATAAGGAAGTGCTTATTTTGTTTAAATTCAGAGTATTGCTAGAATAGTACCCTCTTGGCCCCAAACCAAAGAATAAAAAGCCGTAGTTCATTACATTTTAAGACAATCAAGTGGTTCAAAATAGAGAGACAGTACTGCCTTTGGTTCAAACATTTAATAGAAATGCCACATTTCATTAAAAAAAAGCTACTTTAAATGGAGGGACGAGCCTCTTACCTTTTGTAGCTATTCGAACACACTGAGTTTTGGTTTCCTGTTGAGGAGGGAAAAGTAAAGAAAACAGTCAAACCACGTTGCTTTTTCTTGCCCTCCCCGCTCCATAAATTTGTCCTAGATCTGCTGATCAGCTGGGCCAACCCAACAAGGCAGTTTAGGGCTCTGGGCTTAGCAGGGGAGGAGGCTGGCTGATTTTGCCTTTACAAAAGCTGGATGAAACCTAGACATTGGTCTGTTACTGTCCAGGATAACAATGAGGAGAAATGGTCCAGGACGGCCTAATTGCGGCAAAATTTCTGATTATTCAAATCAAATGGAAATCATGCCATAAGAATACAAAAAGAGGGTGCAGTGAAAGAAAAGGGGAGGACTGGTGCTCCTATTTATGTGATGGCACAGAAATCCTGAGCCGGTGTTCACCTCCAACAGCGCTGATAAGCAAAGAAGGAACATTTGCTGAGCGCTGTCTCCAAACTTATGTCTTGCTGCATCCTGACAGTCGTGAGCAGTCACCTGAAGCACATCAGCAATGCGCTCCCTCAGGCTTGTGAGTGTGGAATGAGCACAGATGCAGCCCAGGTACCCCCTCACATATGACACAGTCAATCTACAAACTACCTAATCTGGCCAGAGAAGACAGTGATTTGACAGTGATGTGCTTCAGAAGCTGCACATGCAAAGCCAACTTGTATATATTTTACTTTTTTTTTTCCCCCTTCAGAAGTTTGGTCAGCAATTGAAACAAATGAACAGAGAAATCACTTTGTTATGCACAGTCTGGACAACTTGAACAGAAGAGGGTCAGTCATAAATGGGTTTTCTGACCTTTCTGTACAATATGCAGTCATTTTAAAGGCAAACATACTGAAATAGCATAAGGTTGCATGAGAGGATGCAGCTGCTCTTGTATTAGATCACTCTAAACAATATTAGCATGTAATTAGAAAACGTAATAATGACAGTTTCATTCTGTAAAATACGCTCTCTCTAGTCCTGCACCCCCCAGCACTCCATCCCCGAATACATCCCCTGGGATCTCCCTCCTCTTGAAGATTCCCGAGCACTAGGTACAATATGTTGATACTATTTTGTAAACACAGCTTGTAAAGAATGAGAAAAGCTGTGAGTTGAGGCTTCCCATAAGTGTTCTGTAAAGACAATTTTTCAATCTAAATGCAAGCCTTGCAAAGCTTATTGATATAATCTTACCTAATTATATTCTCCCCATTTACTTGTCCACTTTTGTTCAAACTGTCTGTGAAGATCACAGAGTAACCCTCATCCCAACCCTACAGTGTATTTCAGAGGGTACTTTGTTTATCCTTGACTATTTTGGTGATCCCACTAATTTATAGTAAAGCACTTGTTTAAATATTCTGCAGCTCAGAGGTTATCTTACAACCACTAAATCTCTGTCCCGGCAGAACGGAGTGCAAGCCTCCCAAAACCTCCCCCCAAATCCCTCTAGGAACAGAAATCTGATCCAAAGTTTTAAATTATACCAGAGAAAACCATTTTAGGATTAAACTCTCTCACAAACTGAAATGAAGTTGAAGTAAAAAATAATGTGCTCTTGCCTTATCTTCTACTTATCTGTCAAAATGTAAAGGTCAAAATAAAGATCTATTTTGTATTTAATATTTCTATTTTACTTTTCCCTCCCATTTGCTTCTTAGAGAATGAAACAGATTTCCTTACAATTTAGTCTGCTGGGAGCCAACAAAAGCAAAGGGAATCATTTGTACCAGGTGAGGGAAACGGAAGTGAGCATCTAGCAGTTACCTTTTATTTCACTTTTTTTGCTTCATACAGGTCTATAGATAATAACTAAAAAGAGGGAATGATTTCTTCCATCAAAAAAAGTATGCAGTTCTCAAGCAGCTCCAGTACAGTTTCATTAGCTCCTGCTTTGTCCCCATTCTGAATTGATGCATATGCAATTTTCGTAACTATAGGTAGAAGGTGAGATTTTCTTCAAAAGGCTCCAAGGCAAGGCTGCCTGTTAGCTACGATTTGTTTAGTCACCGCAGAGACTCAAACGTAAGAAAGTGCTTCTGCTCCTTCCGGAAGGCTCTGCTGCGTCTCAGGGCCTACCAATCTGGCTGTCCTTTCTACTTGCTTTCTGACCTGCCTGGACACTTCAAATGGAGATTCCTATGGACATATCACTGCAATTTCCTTCAGTTTTCTAAACCATAAATCAAAATTTAAAATTTTTAAATATCTGAAGTTTCTTCACCTACCACATTTTCCCCTCCTCACCCATCATTTTCCCTTCCCTCATTTTTCATTGGAGAGGAAAACCCATCCTGGAGCAACAGCATGGCGCTTGCAGAGCCACAGTTGCTCTTTGCACCCGGAACCTCCCTCTCTGGCGCTTTTCCCCCTTCCATAGGCATACAGCAGCAGCACTCAGCACCAGAGTTAAAAACGAAGCACCAAGGAGGTAATGAAGGTGAGCAACAGCAACAGAAGGAGTACTTCTACTCCTGCACAGCAGTGGAGCCAGCCTGAAGTACACCTTTGCAGGGAGGCTCTGGAAAACACCGCATGGGCCTGAGGTTACCTTTGCTCAAGCCAATTGTTGCTATTTATTTGACATTCAGTGGGAGAGTCTCAAAAAGTTTGCAGGGTTTTATCAGCCCACTGAGCAGCCCACGTTCTGTTTATCCCGCAGTAATTTACTCTTCTGAAGTGCGCGAGTGCTGAGAGTTGGGGAAAGGGCCGTGGATGTTATTTACTGAGAAGGCAGAGTCACAGCACTGAAATTACTTCGCCCGGACGATTACTGTGAGATGTATTGAACTCTTGTCTAGCAGCAGTTGCTGTGATAGAAGGGCGGTGTGAAATGCAAGCGGCACGCTGCCATGCTGTCACATCACGGAAGGGATTACAGCGGTGCCGCTGCCAACACCTAATACGTCCACCTAATTGTCCTAATTGTCACCACGGGAGAAAGGTGTGGTTGGCACTTACCTTCTCAACGCTGCTCATGGCCTGGAAATAGATGTTGTAGCCTTTCCGAGGAGCCAGCGGTGGGTTCCAGAAACCCTGGTAAGTCCTGTTGTCACCCACGGTAAAGGGGGCTGGCTCCGGCAGGTTTCCTGGGGGCAGCTCAGCCGCAAAGTAATACGGCGACCCTCCGCTAAGAGCGGTCTGGTAGGTGACGGGGATTTGGTAGCACTCCATGGCACCCGTTTCTCGCTTTGTTCGGTGCGGGTGCAGCTCCTCAACAACAATCTGGTAGGCACTAGTGAGACGACAAGAAAACCAGCGTAACTTTAAGGTCACCTGCCTAGGGTTAAATCTCTAGTCTCACAAAAATATTAACCCAATTGCTTTGTGTAAACTTGAAAAGAAAACCAAGAAAAGAAAAAAGGAAAAGACAGCAGATGCATGGATGCAGCAAAGAAACAAAGGCTTGAAATATAGCAAAGCTGTCTAATTCAGCCATTGGAAAGAAGCAGTATGCATTTTTTTCAGGAAGAACAACAATACCAATCTATACACAACCTCCTAACAATGGTTATTTTTTCTTTAAGGCTTTTTTCTTTTGAAGAAACACAGGAATTAATCTGACTTTAAACTACAATAGATTAAACTCTTGGCTAATCGGAAGCATCTGAAGTTAGCATTTTCCTTTGAAACGATATTAAAGAAAAGTGAGCTTCAAGGCCCAACATAATGACTGCCTCCGGGCTGTGCTTGAAGCACCAATTTGCAGTTGTCGTATCATTAGAGACAGAATGTGCTGACAGGCTTCTCCACCTCTTGACCTTGCTGTGGCTTCTATCTTGGCTCAGAGCTATGCAGATCTAAAGTACAAGTGACATGCTCTAATACAAGCACAGATGGACAGAAATCTGTCCATTCCACCAAAATAGACTGCCTCATTCCTCTACAGTTGTCAATGATAAAACGTTACAAATCGCTGAAGCAGATGGCATTCGGCCTATTAAAACGCCATCCCAAACTCCCGATACCTTTCTGGAAATGGTCACTTTTCAAAATCACCTGCTCAAAACAGAACAGGTAATAATAATTCTTTTTTTTCTCTTTTAGGGAAACTACCCAACTGCAGGATGTTACTAACTCATTATCAGCTTCCTCTGCTCTGCAGAAGTGCAGAACTTACACACTGAGAGCAGGAGGAGTTCTTCAGGTTATAAGAAATAAAGAAAAGAAAAAAAGAGCGGTTCGCGTTTCAAAAACTGTATATATGGTTATGCACATTTACACACACGTGTATACATGCACACAATTTCTCATTTATATGCAGATACATTTGAGGACCTTATGAAAGTTTAGTAATAAAATATACCTAAGTATATAGATAAGACTTGAAGCTATTCAATTACACTGGTAGAACTGCCCGTCTTGGTTTTGTTTTAAAGCTTTCTGAACAGAAAAAGTAAAATTGAATGAAGCATCACCGCCTTGCTGCAGGGACTCTGAAAGGCAAAGGCAAAGACAATCCTCCTCATTTCAGAACTTATGGGGCAGCATTAAATTATTTTGTCAATTTTCTCAGCTACTACTGCCCAGAAAACCCAATAACTGTAGTGGCAGAGATGAAGTATGATACTGGGGAATGGAAGAAAGGAGAGGAAGAAGTGAGAAATTAGTTTCACATCTTTCTTGAGCTGAAAGAAGAAGTTAGCATCCCCTTTTCCTAGCACCTAAAAAATCAAGGAGGAAAGCCTCTTCCCTTTCAAAGTCACGGCAGCTGGGAAACTCTAGGTAAAAAGAATGTAAACCAAAAAATTATAATTTAGTTCCAGGGATCTCTGTTTCTCATAAACTGTCTGTGAACGGAGCTTGGTTATAAATCACCTCCTGTGGTAAACTCTATGTATTAACCATGTCCAGTTAATGTGGCCTGCACCAACAAATGACTTCCACAAGACCCCTGTGCACCCAGAATTTTTCTTCGTACCTCAAAATCAATGTACTAGCAAAAAAACCTAAAAAGCACTGATATTTTACAAACTGGACAGGTGGTAAAACATTAATTTTTGTTTATAAAATCCCAAGGGAAGAAATTACTACTGGCGTTCATTCCCTCCCTGGTCTGGCCCTGGACTCAGGCAGGGTTAAAACCACCGCTGCCGGACTGGGCAGTACTGGGAACACTGGTACTGCTGAGTCTCTGCTCTCTCCCTTCCTGCAGCCCTCTCTCATGAGCTGCCAACGGATGAGGACTGACACAAATTCTGCTCTCCCAAGTGCCAGGAGAGCAGGAAACTTGTCATCTGCGACAGCTTGCCAAACGGAAGGACAGTGCGACGCCTGCATGTGACGGAGGCAACCGGCCTCGGGAACAGCCAGGGGTGTCACACAGCTCAGAAGCTGAGATCCACCACAGCTACCAAATTAACCCCTTTTTCTTCCCCTCCATTCTACAGAATAAGGGGTAAATGAGGGATCTTGGTTTGTTTTTTTTTTAAGGCACATGTCCTTTTTAAGGGTCAAGTCTCTTTGGAGGCCAAAACAAACCAAAAATCAAAGATAAAGAGCATGAGAGTTAAATGTTAGGAAAGTCTCTTTTAGTAGCATTCATTAAAAACGCACAGTGATTTTTGAAAGTGATATGAAAGGTATGGCAAAATTTTAAGCATGAGATCACAATAAAACATGAAGCTTCTGAAAACTTTTAAAATAAAGTAATTTACATGAAATATGCTTCCAAAAATAATGCTTTTAGGGCCTCTAGATCTGAAAAGCTACAAAATGTGGAAAAATAGAAATATATATATACGCGGTAGCCATCTCCATTTGTACAATGACTTTTAGTTAAAAAAAGAAGAGCAAATGACAGAAAATCTTTAGAGTTTCCAACGAGTTTGGGGTTGGTTTTTTTTTACTATTATTTTTAAATAAAAGTTGTGCCTGTCCTCTTTGGAAAGGGGATCTGACAGTACTTTTCATGCAACATTATAGGCTAACAAGACACGGAGGAATACACTCATTTACCTCTGGGCCTTTTGTGATACCATCTGTTTAAACCCATTTACTAAACACTATAGTGGCTCCAAAGCAGCACTGTTACTCTATGTACACAAAAATAGTGGTCAGAAAGGACACCCTGCTGTAAGATGTGAAGAAAGAAGCCAAAGTTAAATTTGCAACTTGAAAAGTGGGGTGCTCACTGGCTGCAAATGTGGTCTGGTATCAGGCTATCAGTGAAAGTTTAAAGGCTATGTACTCTGCTTATTTTTGCTTTTTTCCATATTACTAATCCTAGCTTAAATTATCTTACGTTTTCTACACATTTTTTGAGTAAAGGTGAGAATTCAATTATTGAGAGAGCTTTCTTGTTACTGGAGCTGAGGGAATTCCTATAATAGCATTTTTTTCCAGTTTTGCTAACAGCAAGGAAGGAATAAAAGACAGAAATAAAGAGGGTGGAGTGGAAAACCTAGATGACAATATTCCTTCTCCCTGATGACTAAAATAAATTCTGAGCTATTCTGAAGAGTAATATAAATTTCAGAACCTGCTACATAAGTCATCAGGATCATAAAGGCCAAACAGTTGCCTGAGACAGCCAGGTAGCAGAGAAAGTATTGAAGAAACAACAGGTGAAGAGCTCCTCAGGTGAGATTTTGCATGAAGGAATTATTTCTCATGTCAAAAAACTTTTTTTTTTTTTTAATTAAAAAAACCTGCACAGTACCTCCCTATTGACCAAGATGATTACAAACAGCCGACAAGGAGGCCCTTGCTCAGATCTTCCTTTTCACCTCTCCCTGAAAATTCAGGCTCCCAAAGAGGTACAGCAGTGGTGAACATGTTGTTCATACTTCAACCCTATTCTATTGGGTTTTCATACCAGCTAGAGATTTCCGTCTACGCATCTAGTGGAGACACAGCGTATTCTCCTTTGACAGGTGCCAGACTGACTAACAGCCCAAGTTACAACCCCAGCTCTTGGAATTCCGACTGACAACAAAGTTTTAGCTGCTCCCTCCCATGATCCACTAATTAGTCTTGTTGAAAAATGAGAACAACCTGATTTTGCATAGGAAGGTATAAGAAAAACACTTTACCAATTAAATAAAATAAATTCAATCATTACAAAGTTGTCTATTCCGATTCTGATATATGCTCTTCATAATCCTCATCTGCAGGAGGATTTGAAAACAAAAGATTGTTTTTCTGGCGCACAACACCTTCTGAAAAAGTACAGTGACAAATCACATCTTCAAATAAATCACTGAAGCACCATTGATGCTACTGACTGTGATCTCATCCATGAGACTGACAGTGAAATGGTACGTGCTTCACAGTGAGCCTGAGCCATCCTGCCCTGTCTCCCTTTGTGTTTCTAGTCTGTAATTTGCTTTAAAATTTCAGGAGGCCATAAAGAATGCTAGAGATTACACGATAACATTTGACAGGGAAGATACGATTAGAGTCATGTTTAAACTGTGACGACTATGGCATGCAGTGTCTAAAAGCAATGACTGACAGCCATATACAGATTTCACTTGAGTTAAGGAACATCTGTTTCCTGGGGGTCTGTGCTGATGGAGAGGCTGAGGTACAACAAAATCTGATCACAGCATAATTCTGTTTGTAAAAACAAGAGAGTATCAGACTAAGCTTTTTTTTTTTTTTTAAACATGGACCTACTGCTGTTAAATAAAATCACCTTTTGACCATCTATAGCTCCAGGGATTAGAGGACTAGGTGCAAACAAACCTTTTCAAAAAGCCGACCGTATTCTTCAGTTTCAGGCTAAAGAACTGCATTTGAGTCCTTTCTACTCACTCAGAGCTGCAGGCACGGCCATGCATTTTTTCCCACCTACCTAGTAACACTCATTATGGCAGCAAGCCAGCTTGTAGTGGAAACACAACTGCAGTGTGGATGGAGTGAAGCTTCACTAAAACACAACATAAAGTTTAGCGAAATGCACTGAATCAGTTCAGAACTTCGGCGTGATACATTTATCTGCCCTGTTAAGAATCTGCTGAAAAAATAACCTGAGTGCAATATGCATAACTTCAGGAAAGGGAATGGGACCATGTCTTCTGCGTTCCCCTGGAGAATGTTCCTCAGTCCAAGTAAGGAATAAACCACCTGGTTTATTTTAAGGATAAAGCCCAGCTCTCCGGTTATGGTGAAGGACTTATTTCCTTGGCCTCATGATGTTAGAAATTCGACATAATCTCTTAGGTTTTAGAAATTAATTAAAGTGGAGACGGAAGATGGGAGACAGGAAGAAAGATGTATTCTTTTTTAAGAACATACTCAAACAACAGTTATTAATACTATATTCAAACCATCCCTATCAAACTACCTATTAACATCTAGTACATAAATCCTTTTTGCCACCTTCATCAGCCACAGTGACAAGCTTATGCCATAGAACTGAGGATGCTGTAAGGAAAACGGAGAGAATAAACGTGAGGTGGTGTGCTGCAGGTTTACTCTGCGGGGAGTTACTCGCCTGCCAGTACAGCGCAGAGAAACCAGAGCTCCCTGAGCTAGGTACGACTAATGCTCCAGCCAAATCCCAGCACGCTGCCAGCTCGTAAAAGAAAACCTCCAGGAGAGAAATCGGGGATGAGAGACCGACACCCCCCACCCTGCCTAGTGTGAGTGGCTGGACTGAAGGCGGGAGCCCGCTGCTGCCTGCACAAAGGTGCCACAGAGCAGTTGCTGCAGAGAAGATGAGCACCATCCTCAGCAGAGCCCAGCGGTGTCCGGCAGCCGTGCTCCAGGAGAGCCCACGCACCAGCACCCCCGGGGGACCAGGCACAAGACCGAAAGGATTTGGCCCAGATTAGATGAGAGATAGATACCACATTTCTCAAACAGGGTTTGGATATGGGCAGCAGCAGGACACATGGAAGGCTTTACAAGCACCTACAAAGGCATCCAGGGAAGTTTAAGCACCTGCATAACTTGGGAGCATTTTCAGATCACAGGGCTGGTTTCTACTGTATCAGTTCAACAAAGCCCCTGGTTTAGGAATCCAAGTCCTGTACTGAATGCAGTCCTGTACATTTACTCATTCTTCACACCCCAAAAAATCCAAGGTTTGCTCCAGGGCAATCTTTCAGAAACTAATGATGCATAGGGTTACGATTTTATTTATGAATATAACATATCAATATCTCCTATAAAGGGAATGAAACTGGATTATCTTCTGTGCCAGAATATAAATAAATAACTTAATCATATCAATCATAAGGGTGACTATATAATGAGCATATAAAAATGCTTATAGATATGTGACTCATCCCCACAAAATCCATGTAAATGGAAACAGACTTAAGAAATGGTTAATTTTCATCTACTTTCAGGGCTCAGGCAAATTACTCGCCATCAGTTGAGCCACAGTAACTGACTTAATATAACAGACAGAATGAAATACATTAGCCTGCATTTCTCCAAAATGTCACAAGGGTAAGAGCATGAAAAGGTTCTAATGCTCAGTAGTTAATTAACCCCCAATTAGTCAACCCTGTCCCTGAATATTGCTGATGCAGCCACATCAGTAAAACACAAATGAAATCAAATAATATCACAAAATTTTTGCACTAACAAGTAGAAGTAAAGAGCAGGATGTGGACTAATCTTTGCAAATAGAATTAAATTATCTCTCAATAGAGAGCAGAAGGGAAAGACCCCTCAAAGTTAACATAAATGAAACATTTTAATATGATTATGGGACACGCCAAATAAAATCTAATAGCTTGCAGCATGATTTCTAGTAAGAAGCACTCTGAGAGGAAAAAGGTCAAATAGTTTGTATTCATCACTATTATTCTCCCATTTCCTCTGAGCTTCCAATTTTCCAATCATATATATATATATGCTATAGAATAGCTGATTTGAAGCACTGGAGAGGAAATGTTATTTTCAAATCCACTTTCTGACAAACACCTTTCAACCTCATCTTTCAGAGACACTGTGAGAAAGTAAAATGAAATTATAATGGATAGGAGGTGGTCCTGGGGGCCTTAAATCAAACAGGACAGAGAGCTGGAAGATTCAGGTCATGACTATGTTTTTTTATAAAAAAAACAACCAAGAATTTTTTTCCTTTTAATTACAGATCTATTGGTAAGCTCAGTCTAGCTAAGAAAAAAAATAGTAATGCCAAATGAATATAACTTGGAAATGAACACCTCTATGAGCTGCGAGACAGCATATAATCAACTAAAAAAATCTCTTCTTGATTTTTTTTTTAATTTTATCTCTTTTTTTTTTTTTCTTACCTGATAGGTGCACCTTTGGCCTGTGCCGGTCTCAAGAGTACAGTTATTGTAGTAGCAGTTTCATTGAGAGAGGCATCGACTCCTTCGTAGTCTGGTAAAGTGGGAGCTAATTAATGTTAAGTGGGAAGGAAAAGAATGAGAAACAAATCAGTGAAAATGTTTTGAATTTTCACAAGATTGTGGCTGTTTGCAATACAGTACAATGCCACACTCTTTATCAGCTACGTGAGTCTCTTTTAACAATTTTCCAGTCAGGCACAATCTTTTACTAGAGAATAAATGGGACTTCACTAACAATTGATGAACCCACCCCTAACTGCTCCCCCTCAAATCATAATACCTACCAAGTTAAACAGGTTTATTCAAGAAGGACAGAAATAAAAGGAAAAGGTGACTACCAAGAAACCCTAAGACTACAAAACCCCATTTTGGCCTCACCTTACAAACAACTATATTCACCATCTTGAAGACCCAACCACCACCACCTTTCCTTATCATCCTTGAACAATTTAAGAACCGTTCACATTTCTTACACGTTATGGGAGACCACACCAATACCAACCAGAGTGCAGGAAAATTGGGCTTGGATAGACATGCATCTGTGGACTAGAACTGGATAGGGAAGTCTATTCCCATGCCCAATTCTCCTTCCACTTCGAAAAATGGATGGCCAAGCTGCTCATTAATCACTTTCTGAACCACTGCAGTTTTCAGCCCAGGGTATTAAGGAACAACAAAATCAAAGTCAAAACTAGGAGGAGTTCAGGAACTGATTTGCTAACGGACTGTCTGTCAGGCATTTGTGGCAGCAATATTTGTTGTGCGTTGGATGGCTGATCTTGGCGATTACTTCAACCATCCA
>VXBO01007999.1:0-103190 GCA_013400135.1 Rhinoptilus africanus
ACCGCCCCAGTCCCAGGGATGTCTGTGGTACCCTCTGTCCCTCACTCAGGCCTTGGGTGAAGGATCTTAGGACAGTTTAGGCAGGGACCTCCAGTGGTCTCCAGCACACCCCACCTCCTACCCCCCAACATTCAAAGCAGGGCTATTTTCCAAGTCACATCAAGCTGTTCAGTGCCTTGTACAGACAACTACCAAGTTATCTGTGAGGTCAGAGATCTGAGGACCCCACCCCAGCACAGACTGAATAACCGGTGCATGGGACACAGGCATGCTTTTGATGTACCCGGCCAAGAGAGCAACTGCCTCTGAGGAAAGAGAGGTGCTTTGGCCCTACCCACTAATCTTGTAGGACAGCACCATCTCTCATCACCTGATATCACCCCTGAGTGAAAGCACCATGATTCGTGCCTGCTGCACTCCACTGTAAGTTCTGCAGGGTTGCTACAAAGCACTTATTTCCACTGTGACTACGCGGCAGAAGTGGCTGAGCCTCCCAGATGTGCAGCCCAACCTGAGAGTAAAGCATAACTGGCCAGGTGAGCTGAGGGAAAGGCTGGAGAAGCACTTATCCAAACAATGGAAAACACAGAGCTTCCTATGGAGAACAAAACTCTAAGCTTGGAGGAGGACCTACGTTGAGGTGCAATCAGCTGATGTCAGACCTGCTAGCCTCAAAAATATAAAGAACTTTAAGTTACCCAGGTGCCCAGTAAACACTGCAGACATCACATCGCCATCATGAAAAAGATAGCTTTCAGTTGGAGAATATACTGACACATTTCAAGCCTGCTGGGAAACAAGTGAAATCAACTCCGTGAACTCCTCAATTAACACTAAATATGAGCTGTGAGTCTTGCAGGTCTAGATGCCCACTGAAAAACTGTGATAAAGGAGTGGTGGGAAGGGAAGAGAGATTTCCCTCTCCTTATCCCCTGCCTCCCTAGAGAGGAGGATAAGCACCTCTTCCCAGGTGCCAGCGAAAGGCTCTCTCCTATGCAGCACACCAGGTGATCCCACTGTCCCCACACAGCAGTACACACATGAAGCCTAAGACACCCTCCAAGCCATCGGTATCACCAGATTTTCCACTGTGACCCCAGCTGGAGCACAAAGGCTGGTCAGGTGCCTCCTGGAGCTGACAGCAGCCAGGCCTGCAGCCCCTGGAGCGTGTCCCCTCCCATCACAGCCCCCACATGTAAGGAGGAACTCGGGCCTGAACCCTGCAGGTCAGGCGGATGGACGGGCAGGCTCTGGACATCCAAGATGGTGGCAGGGGAGCCGGGCACGCCATGGCCCAGCCGCAGGCAGGCAGGCAGAGAGCAGGCAGGGCAGGAGCACAGCGGTTTATTGGCAACACAAGCAGAGGCGGAGGCGGCAGCAGCAGGCCCCGAGCAGGGGGCGGGGCGGCGGTGCTCCAGCGGGGAAAGGGGGGGCCCGGGGCCGCCCCAGGCCTACGTCAGCGTCTCGCCCTTGGTGACCTGCCGGGAAGAGTAAACGTCTCAGCCGGGGCCGGGGCCGAACCCGGGCCTAGGCCTGGCTCTGGCCCACCCGGTGCTCGCCCGGGCCTGGCCCCGGCCCCCTTGCCCTCGCCCCGCTGCTCACCCGGGCCTCGATGTACTCGATCCTGCGCTCCAGCGCCGTCAGCTTCTCGTTCAAGGTGGCCAGCCGGGACCGGCACGACATGTCTGCGGGGAGGCGGCAGTGAGAGACCNCCGGCCGCCTCCTCGTCCTCGCTGCCCTCCGTGCCGCTGGGCTCCTGCGGGGGAACCGCCGTCAGAGCCGAGTCTGTACCCCCCTCCGCCCGCCTTCCAGCGGGAGTCGCTCCCAAGAGAACTGCTCCGGCAGCAGCAGCATACCTCAGCGGGGCTGTCTGCCGAGCCCTCCTCCTCCTCCTCGGAGTCCTTCTCTGCAGAGGCCTGAGTCAAAATTTCTTCTCCCTAAGTCGGACGCAAACAGACCTGTACTGAGTGTACGGGAAGCAGCCCAAGCGCGCTAGGATGGGGTGGAAGAAAGCAGCGGTTTGTTATCATCTTAAATAAAAAGCTTTTGAGTAAAATGCTCGTTTTGTTTCAACTGTCCTGCTTCTACAGTGAAAGATGAAGAAAATGGCCTGAACTGGACATTTTAAAAAGCCACACAGGAGAGCATGTGTGAAGAGGTGTTTGAGTGACCTTCGCCTCTGCCCTTTGAGTGCAGTGCTGGCCACTGAGCGGAGGAAGGTCCCCCCCCTGCCCATACATTAAAACAATAAAAACTGATGCTTCAGGCTGACAGCCTCACTGCAAGCAGGCCCTTAACCTTGAAATAAAATGCTTCTTTCTGCTGCACTAGACAGGACTGGAATACATTGGATCTGGCCTTCCAGCTCTTCCTGCTCACAAGGGCAGAGCTACAGTTGTCTGGACAGGATGAGCATTGTCCCTGCCCAGGGTTTGCTTGCCCTAGGCAGGACAGTGATCCTCACCTGAAGATCCCGATTTTTAAGGATGCCAACCCAGAACGCCTCCTGGCAGTGGTTGAATGCCAGCATTGCCTTCACTCGGTATACAAATTGCTCCAGTGACTTCTTCAACAACGGCACATGGTTGGTCAGTCCAATGTCTTGGCGAATCTAAATATGAAACAGTAAAACATGAGTAGGGTTGATTGATCCTTGCCTAACCATTTTGGCCATTAAAAAAGCCATTGGTTATATAGGTGGGAGGGATGCGACATGATCCCCACAAAGCTTGCCCAGGCTATGTCATTTCTTGGCCAAATGCTTGTACAGCTTTTATTAAAAAATAAAATTCAGTTAACCGTTTTGTCTAAGGCAGCAAAATAATCCCTTGCAACAATCCAAAAAACCACAGCCACTCTGGATAAAAATAGAAGGGACCTCATCTTTTTCTCAGGAACCTTAGAGGCTTGTAACTCCTCTACGTAAGTCTGATGAATTATGCTGACCCTTGGGAAATTATTTTGAGAATCTGCTTTTCCTTTGGCTCCATCATTTCAGCAACAGGCTGGTACCATTTGCTCTGTTCTCCAAGAACAACGCACAGCTATTCACGCACGGATCTCACACTGCTGCCATCCTGCTCCGGTGGCCACAGCTTGCTTGTACACAAACACCTGGAAGCTGCATCGCTGCTGGTGCTGGTGGTGTGTGCAGCTGCTAAAGTCTGGGTAAGTCTGACTCGCGTACCAGCTATTGCTGGTGAAATAGCCGAGTTACCTCTGGAGGTCAGCAAGGGACAATCACACCATTCCAGTCCAAAGCAAAAAGCAATGCTACAAGCAGCCGGACTCCAAACTACCTACCTAGGAAGGGAGATAACTACTTGCTGATAGCCACAAGCTGCAAACTAAAGCTGCAGGGAGCTTTGTATCAGGAAACTGCTGAATCCCCCAGCAGAGAGAAGTAAGAATGAGAAAAGTGTTGAGTAGCCACTGCAATGACAATCTTTTCTTGCTCAGTGTCTAATGCAATTCCTCTACACTAGCTACATGGAATGCGTGTGCACTGTAAACTCCAAAGCCAGCTTGTCCAGACCAAAGAAGCACTGAGTTTTGGAGAACTAGGACAGGAGGGAACAGATGGAGTTGCTGTAAGCAATACCAGGTGAGGAAGGGCAGCTATGCCAGGTATTCCATGAGATTTAGCTCCAGGTGAGTATCTCTTCCTGCTAGGCTTGGATCTGCAGCAGAGAGTAGTCACTGCTAAACCAGAAAACCTGCCAAGAGCCATAAACAATTATATTTTGTGCTTAAGGATTTTTCTCTTTCATGTGGATACTTGTAACCTTCTTGCATTAAGACGCTCTCATTAGCTATACTCTGAAATCAGATCAGCTTCATTTCTTGGAAGAGTCCAAGGTGCCTGGGAAGAGGGATACTGCTTTGCTCCGTGTTCTGCCAGCAAGGAATGGGTAACAAAGTACCAACCAAGAGCAATCTGTTCTCTCACCTGGTAAACAGGCAGTCATCAGCACTAATCAGAACCAAATCAGGGAAAACCTCGCTAATGACACACTCAACAATCACAGGGCTCCCTGGGTCTTGGAACCTGCCCAACCGTATGCAGGCAGTTCAGAGACTCAGCAAAGTACCATGGCATTTGCAAAAATCTGTCTCCAGAAACTGTCCTTACGTCCAGCGCTAGATACACAAACAGAAGAGAAGCTTGGTGTGGAGGAGTAAATGACAAATACTTAGGAAGTTACAGATGCAGCTGATTGCTACTCTCTGCTTCTAAATGCTCTAAATGCTAAATGCTCTAAAATTATCGAGAGAGAGTAGCAAATCTTAGGTACACCGCATGGTATGTCACTGAGCATCTGCCAGTTTTGTATAAAAGTGAAATCAAAAGTGGTTTAACAAATGTTGGTGTCAAGTCCTCTTCAAACAGGTATGGAGCATCTTTGCATACATTTATTTGCCTAACTTCAGCTGCTGCCTTCTCATTCTTGCAAAAATGATTTGTTGCAGAGACCTAATTGGATTGCAACAGCTACAAGAGCAGTGGTAAAACATAGGTGTTTGCTAATTGCAGTTACATGCTAACAGGGGCCGTGGGACACCGCACTTGAAAATGCTAGTCAAGTGCAAAGACAAACAAGACATTTCACACTGCAGTGATGTTATCCTGTTCACAAGGTGAATTGTAACTTTAAAGTGAGCATGAGGATTTCACTTTCAAACACAAGAACGACTTCTCATAGCATCTCCAGGGTTTGTGCCAGCTTCCAATTGTCCCCTGTGCTGATAGCTGCACTGGCATGTTCTGATCTCCAGCTTTTATGCTCCTGATGCCAGCTCTGGACTAAATCTGTAGCAAATCAAGCTTGGGGAGCCATGCTAATAGGTGGCTTTCTCCCTTCAACTACTTTGGCAAAGCTCCCTTCTTGGACATGTGTTCTGAGCCTCTTAGGAGTCTAACAGAAACAAAGCAGCACACGTGAAGTTCTTTCTAACTGTCTTTTCCCAGGTGATTCTCTCTCGTGACAAGCACTGGCTGTCCACACTGTAAGCAGGGTGCTAATCCTCTCCTTCCTTCCTGCCCCAAGTGTCCCACAGAGAGACTGGCAGACTGCGTGTTACCAGCTTCCTCCCCTCCCTTTGCCCTCTTCCCTAGTATCAACATAACAGTGCCAAAAAGGCACTTCAAGAGGACTTTGAATCAGGTTTTCCCCTTGTCCACCTCCTGTTGCTGATCCTTTTGACTAGGAACGCTGTTGATCTTTGCTAAAGCTTTTCTCCCATATTATCAGTCTAGCATCTCTACTTTATCACAGAATCACAGTGTTGGAAGGGACCTCAGTAGATCATCTAGTCCAACCCCCTGCCAGAGCAGGGCCACCTTAGAGCCGGTTGCACAGGAACGCGTCCAGGCAGGTTTTGAATGTCTCCAGAGACGGAGACTCCACCACCTCCNCTTTATGCAAGGTCTCAGCTTATGTCCTCAGAAACACCCTCTTCCAGATGCCAACAACCAAAGATGTTAAGAACCTCTGTCCTAAAAAAGGGTATGCTAACCTGAGCTGACATCCAAGTCAGCCACTTCCAGATCAAATACTACAACTCTGGGGGCATTAACCAAGGCTATTTCTCCTCTCAGAGTCTTTGCTTGTACAGACACTACTGGAAGCCTGCAACTAGAACTTGCCTATGCTCTAGAAAAACAGTGGAAGGGAAATAAATCGTTTCTTAGGACAGGAGTTTGTGCTGCAATTAGAACTCATCTTACCTTGGAATGGCCACACATGTGGTGAAGTTGTCTGGTACTCAGTTGCAAGGTTTTCAGCAAACTCTGCACATCATCCTGCAATAAATATGTAGACCAGCAAGTCACTCTCAAAGGATTTTTCCATAAGGGAAACAAGAATAATGAAACAGTATTAGTCCTAGAAATCCTTTCAAAGGGGTATGGGATAGAGACATCATGCACACACCCAGGAAGTGTCAGACAAACTGGATGAAGCCACAGGAGACTGGCACTGTGCCTATAAGTCAAGTAACTGGTAATAAAAGTATGACCACATGCTGTCAAGGCCAAGCACTTTGAAGTGAAACTGATTTTCAGTCAGTTTGGAATGAATGCATATCAGTGAAAGTGGAGCAATTAAAAATCAAGACAACCTCATCACATCTTGCCTTGCATACAACCTTCTGAAATAGTGGAACCAGAGGAAAAGTATAAAACACACTGCTAGACTGTGCTATTTGAAACGCATCCAACACAAACTCAGGATATCAATCCTCTTTATTGAGCAAATTAATAGCACTTTCTATTGCCCAGTAGCAATGACTAGATATGTGTTTGATAACCTCATTCCCTCAAACATCCATGAAAACAGACATTACATTTACAGTAGGAAGGAGTTATCTATTAGAGACACAAGTTGTGAAGTCCAAGCCAAATAATGAGTCTCACTGTCAAAGCTGGACTGACTTGCAACAAAGCAGGGGGAATAAGTGAGCTGTTCTTGCTTGTCATGTAGTGCAGCACGGTTGGCCTGTCTGTCTGCACTCATGCATGGTGCCCAACTCAAAGCTCCAAGAATTATTGCGAAGTCACCAGTGACACTGTCCATCTGGACCACAAGCCCTCACCAACCTGACTGCTCACGTGAGCTTCCTACTCCGTGAGTGCCACCTTTGTGGTAATAACTTTTGAAGGAGATGGAGGCTGAAAGGGCTTCCTTCGCTAGCAGTGAAGCCATCCAACCAGAATAGTGATGGCAAGTTGGGTAACAGTGATCTGTTTGCTGAGAGCGCACTCGATGGGCAAGTAAACTGGGCAGAGCACAGCTGGAGACATGAGGCACATCTGTCATGAAGCGTCACAAGTGTCACGCCAACATGTGACCAGGTACAGCAATCTCCTTCTAGCAAGCATCAGTCATGCTTCCCAACTGGTTCCAGACAGTTCTGTCTCCGAAAGGCTTACCCTGTGCTTTTTAAAGCTGTGGTCCAGGAGAGGCATGGCAAGCTTCAGAAATGCTTCCACAAAAAGACGGCCATACTATAAAAGAATTATAAATATATTCAGAAGGCACATTTAAATTCCTTTTCAAAGAACCATCACAAAGTCCAATATGATAATGACACATTCTTTCAAGCTACTCTGGAGGTGGTTCTTGCTTAGTAAAAGACTATTCACATGAAGTCTGTACTGGAATATACAGGATCAGTAAAAGGTCCCACTTTAAACACTGCAAGGAGAGGCAAGAACAACAAGCTGTCATCATTGCACACGTCCCTGGTTTTATTCACTAGCAAACTGGGAATAAAATTAAACACAAAATGTTAGAATCTCTGTCCATCTACCTAAGTCCTAGCCAGAAAAGGGAGAGTTGCAGAGGGACACATCACCTTTCTGAGCTCCAAAGGAGACCTGTCTGCTGTGATGTCTCCTCTCACTTGGAGAGAGGAGAAAGGGTCTAAAGTCAGTAAGGGCAATTGCAGAAAGTTTATTATGGTCAAGCCATAAAATAAAGGATTAGTGGAAGACAGTAAAGGTGTAAGAAACAGTATCTGCTTCTTCAGAGAATTCAGTAACCACCCTACTCCACTGGAGGCAATGATTCAAGAAAGCTGGTACTTAAACTGCTCTCTTCAGTGATTTTGAATTCTTGCTTACCTTCAGGCAGATGCTGAGTACAGGCCTGCTGTCAAATACCTACTTGGGCGAGAGGAAAAAGAGCCAGATCAGTCCACAAGGCTAGAGGAAACGACACAAGCACAGCAGCCAATTAAAAACAGCCCTTCATTACATACCCTTCATTAAAGTGTGAAACCTGTTCTAAGGCCACATCCATTCTCGAGTTTCAAGAGGGAACACCACATAAGAGTGTGAAATGCAGTGGCTGTCAGCCGGAAGTACTTGGCAGGGTGGCTGTTTGGTGATTTAAGGCGCGCCTTTTGCAGATGGCACAAAATTATCTGAAGTTCTTAATAATTTGGGACCCAAGAAACCCAAATCCAGCTGATGGGCAAGTAACCACACAAGAAACAAACAAAGATGTGCAAAATAATGGATTTTGGAAGAAATAATGAAGCTATTACATTAACGGCGCCAGCTGGCAAAAGACACTCCATGTCACTGCACAGGTCACACACAGCTATGGTCCAACAGCAAACAAACAAATGGAACACATCATCTCACCTCTCTTGAAGGCTTTCTTCTGGTATACAGTTGCTTATATAATTTTTCCAGTGACCAATTCTATAACTAATTAGTGAATGTTTTAACTGACATAGGACGCTGTTGTGAGAGCTGTGAAGGCACCCTGGTGCTGCTATGGATTGCAAAACAACCAGCTCTTCCCTTTATGCTCTCAAAAGGCACCTGGAGCACAGGCAGGGCTCCAGTGAATGCTCCTGTATAGAAGAATCCAGCTCAATTCACCAGAGCTTGTAAGATGAACTTGAAAAAGCTGGACTTGCCAGTCACAGAATCACAGAATAATAGGGGTTGGAAAAGCAAACAGTAGTGATCACCCTAACCAAGAAGAAAAGTGCAGTTGTACCTATCACCTTCTACCCAAAGCATCACCACACTCAGTGTCACTAAATGTACCAACTTCAAAACTGTTGGAAGGGAATATTTCATCCAGTGGCGCTGGCCTCTAGAGTTCATAAGCCCAGGCCGACAGGAACTGTCAGCAGGATTCAAAGGAAGATCGTATGTTACCATAAGAGCATGTGAAGCTGAGGGCTATCAGATAAGCACTGAATGCAGGTTACAGACATGAATCTACATCTCCTGTTCAGAGTATTAGCCCTCAGCCGAGCACATCAGGAGAATGTTTCCTTCTGTCATGTTATTCCAGATCTACCTGAAGGGTTTCTCCCATCTGCTTCTCCCACAGCTGGCAGTGGACTCTGTCAAACACAAAACTGTACTAGGGAATTGGTGTGTTCATTCAGTCCTTTTTCTGCAGTTCTTTACATCATCCTGTATTTGTGCAAACTACTTATTTGTGTGAGAACTATGTCAGTAAGAAGTGCAGGCTGTAAGAATTAAGTAGTATTGAAGTAAACCTAAATGGAAATCCTTGCATACAGATTATAACGGGTTTTATTTATCACCTGCAGGTTGTTCCACTAGTCAGCCATACTTCATGTTTTCCCTTGGGCTCATGAACCCGAGTACACTGGGCTTTGCTGAGAATCTGAAGGTAAAGCTAGAAAAACAACTGGAACCTCACCTTGACCAAGTTAACGAGGATATGGAAATTCCGCACAGCAATGTTCCACCGCAGCAGCTTCTCCAGTTGCACCTAACGGGATGCAAGGGGGAAATAATGCAAGATGGTGTATTTCCTCTCACCTTGCTGGATGCTCTCTCAGCATTTGCCGTACATGAAGCATTGTTGTTGTTGAAGACAGAGGAACAAAGCTTCACCACAGGCAGATTTATCACAGCAAAACAACTTAATGGCAATTCCAGCCTGATCAGTGCCCACGTGGCTTAAAATGCCAGGAGTTAACATACTTCCTTGCTCTCAGAGCGGCTCTTGGTTGTGAAATAATTTTGTGCTCCCACACAGGTGTGCAGACCAACTGCACAGCTTAGTTTTTTTCTAATTACTGCCTGTTTTCTGGTTATAGCTTCTGCTGCATTTACTGGATTTTTAACATGGTACAAACCATAAAAAAAAAAGGATGCTACTTATGTCACCCTATATATCACTTTTGGCTGTTCAGTGAAGCTGCATTTCCTAGACAAATTTCAGAATTAGATTCCTTTCCAATTTATACATCTTTATTGTACTGTACAGTTTAACTTATGTCTTCTTCCCCTCAAAAAGTCCAGCGCATTTATTTTCCTACCTCACTTGAGTCTGACGGTTTCCCAGCTGGGATGCTTTTCACTGTACTCTCTAGCTGAGCCATCATTACTCTGAAGAAAACAGGGAATGTCTGCCTGTGGAGAAAATGAGAGCAAAACTGAAATCCAGCTCCAAGCATCTGGATAGGCTTATTGCCCCCAGAACATCATGGAAAACTTGAAGATTACCCAGCTGGGCATCCTTCTCAATAGGAAATCACCAGAGATTGACCCTAGAACTCATAAGCATGTCTAGTCCAGCCTCATCACCCAGACAGATGGAAAATCCTGGGAATTCACCACCCCTTCCCCAGTATGAACCACACATAGACACCACCCGCTTCTTTGTAGCTCTGGGGGATGCACAGCGAAAGGTTTGTAGCTGTGAGCATAAGTTGATTTTGGTAGTTCCAAACTGCAGGAACTTTGGCCATCCTTGTGTAAATTGTGCTTCTGAATTCCACCTTGACATAAAGCTAACCATGTACTAACCTGTTGTGTATTGCCAAAAGAATGTTTACAAATGCCCAGAGTAGTCCACAGCAGTACTAACATGAAACCATAAGACCACAAAATAAGAAAATGAAATATTAAAAAGTGGAAGTTACCATTATGCATCTCATGAAATTCCAAGTCTCTATTGATAGAATTACCTGCTTAGTGTAGGATAAGTAGAAGAGCATCCATCTTTGGCAGAGCTGATCAGTTCAGGAATACCAACACTGGAGATTTCTTCTATAGCTTTCAAAATGTCATCTGTGTGATCCAAGTAGACACTAAATCCAGAACCAACATCAGTAAATATTATGCAGAAAAACACAGGAAGTTCTTGAACACTGCCCTACCCGCAACATGTAGCCTAAAATTGTCAAGCTCATTCTTATGCCAAACGTAATCATACGTAGGAAATCTGAAGCGATACTTAGAACTGTCACAGTAAGGTCATTAAAAGCTACCGTCATCTGAAACAAACCTGGATTTAATATTTCCTCATTCTTGTATTTAGGAAGGAGAGGCTGGGAGGAGCAGGAGACAGAATTGCCCTTTATGTGAGAGAATGGCTGGAATGCATGGAGCTCTGCCTGAGGATGGGTGATGAGCCAACTGAGAGCTTATGGGTAAGGATGAAAGCACCAACCAGTACGAGTGACATTGTAGTGGGTGTAGTGGCTATAGGCCACCTAGATCAGGAAGAAATAAATGAAGCCTTCTACAGACAGCTGGAAGTAGTGCCATGTTTGCAGGCCATGATCCTCGTGGGGAG
Organism: Rhinoptilus africanus; assembly: GCA_013400135.1. NCBI lineage: Eukaryota > Metazoa > Chordata > Aves > Charadriiformes > Glareolidae > Rhinoptilus > Rhinoptilus africanus. The sequence continues at coordinate 11,082 of VXBO01007999.1, forward strand.
CTGGAATGACACACAGCAGGGCATAAGCAATCCAGGAGGTTCCTGGAGAGCATCAATGACAACTTCCCAACACGAGTGACAGAGGAGCTGCTAAGGAGAGGTGATCTGCTGGATCTCGCACTTAAAAACAAGGAAGGGCTCTTTAGGGAATTCTGAAGGCAGCCTTGGCTGCAGTGACTGAGATGGCAGAGTTCAGTATCCTGAGAGAAGGGAGCAGGACAAATAGCAAGATTATAACCCTCAACTTAAGGAAGGCAGACTTTGGCCTCTTCCTGGATCTTCTTGACATGGCGCAGGAGCCTAGAAGGAAGAAGAGTCCAAGAAAGCTGGTTGAAATTCAAGGATCACTTCCTCCAAGCTCAAGAACAGTCTATCCCAAAGAGCACAAAGTCAAACAAAAATGCCAGGAGCCCTGCACGAATGAACAAGGAGCTCCCGGCAAAACTCAAACACAAAAAGGGAGCGTACAGAAGATGGCAGCAGAGACAAGTAACCTGAGAGTAATACAGAGACACTGTCAAAGCATGCAGAGATGTGGTTAGGAAAGCCAAAGCCCTCCTGGAGCTGAATCTGTTGAATCTGGCAAGGGGTGCCAAGGGCAATACGAAGGGCTCCTCTAAGTACATAAGTAGCAAAAGGAAGACTAGAGAAAATATAGGCCCACTGCTGAATGGGGCAGGGTCCTGGTGACACAGGACATGGAAAAGGCTAAGGTACATGTTAAGGAACTGAATGCCTTCATAACTCAGTCTTTACTGGCAAAACTGGCCTCCAGAAATCCCATGCCTCAGCGTGGGTGAATGTCTGCAGCAAGGAAGACTTTGTGGAAGAGGACCATGCTGCGGAAAAGCTAAGCAAAGTAGACATACATAAATCCACAGGCCCGGATGGGATGCTTGGGTAGGTGGCGGATGTCCTTGTAAGGCTACTCTGGATTATCTTTGAATGATCAGGGTGACTGGAAGGAGTGCCTGAGGGCTGGAGGAAAGCAAATGTCTTTCCTGTCTTCATTAAGGGCAGGAGGAAGGACCCAGGGAACTACAGGCCAGTCAGCCACACCTTGATCCTTGGGAAGGTGGTGGAACAACTATCCTGGAAACTGTTCCCGGGCATATGAAGGACAAGAAGGTGATTGGCAGTAGTCAGTGTGGATTCACCAAGAGGAAGTCATGCCTGGACCAACCTTTGATGAAATCACTGGCTTGTAGATGAGGGGAGAGTTGTAGCAGCCTCAACTTCTAAGGCTTTCAATACTTTCTCCTGTAAGATCCTCACCGAGTAGCTGTTGAAGCGTGGGCTGGATGAGCAGACAGTGAGGTAGACTGAAAAGTGTCTGAAGAGTCAAGCTCAGACGGTTGTGCCCAGCATGGTCCTGGGCAGCCTGCTCTAGGTCACCCTGCTAGAACCGGGCGTTGGAACAAGGTGACCCCCAGAGGTCCCTTCCAACCTCAACCATCCTGTGATTCTGTGATTGTATTTCACCTCATACTTAGTCCTGCTCTCCTTAACTTTAGTGACAGCTGATTTGCTTTTGGTTTAGTGAAAACAAAACCAGACACTTTGGTTCAGATCCACACTTATATGTGTATGTATGCACACACACATGTATAGGTGTGTTGACGTATACTGACAAGCTACAGTCTAGCAAACATGAGGTCCAAATATGCTTCTATGGCCAATGGCTAACAATTCTTCCTATCGCCCACTGCATTTCCATGCTGTAGAAACAGTGCTTTAGGCCAAACTATGTAAGTATGAGGGTTATGACTGAGAGAGGTCATTCCTCTGCAGCAACAGTAATTATTAGAAAAAGGGTGTCTCGACATGCCTGGGACAATGGCTTGAGCCTTACCAGAGCAGAGTATGCAGTGCGCTGTTGAACTGGCTGCCCTTCTCTTGGTCTCCACTGGGCTTCACCCATGACTGGCAGAGGAACTGTTTTGCTAAGGAAGCTGTAAAAGATGAGGGATAACTTACTGAAGGAAATAGATCTGTTTTATTTCCCACGTATTGCAAGAATCCAAGACAACTTCCTTCTTCCATATAAAGGCAGTATGTCCCAATGGCTTTTTGAAAGCCATTCAATCACAATACTGCTACCTCTCAGCCTGACCTTTGTTAAGTCAGAACACATTTTCCCTAAAAGCAGTAAGACCACGAGGGCATATATCATGATAATAAAATATATGCACATTCAGTGTGTTCCTGGTCTGGAATACCCATTCACATCAGAACCATGTTCCATCTTGGGCCATTTCTCCCTGACAAACTTATGTTAAGCATTATTTGTTTGGTAGCTCCTACAGTGTACCAACTGTTTGTTTTTAATTAGGGCAGTCTACAGTCCCTAGGGCATCCATTTCTAGAAATGGAATTCCAATAACAAGTGACTTGCCTTTTTTGTCAACAGCACTATAATAATAAATGTGAACAGGTAAGTTTAAAGTTTACGTATTTTTAAATCAAAACTGATAACAAACCTGTTTGTCTCTCAGAAATGTTTAAACCCAGGAAATTATTAGTTAAAATTGGTTATTCCCTGCCACACTCAGTGGGCAGTTATCCCAATGTGGGACTGTTTAAAATAGTAAAAATAACCTGAAAGTAGGCAACCTACAGTTCTAAGTGGCTATAGGGATCTGAGAAGGACACATTCTAGAGGTGTCTTAATATGACACGGTATGGCTGAAAGAGGTGACTCTGTTCGGAGTCTTTATTTCAGTGAGTGACAAAGCAGAGAACAATAATATATTCCCTGCAGGCATGTCTGTGCCTTACGTGCTTGAATGCTGTTCCTCTTACAGAACAGGTCCTAATTCCTGACAAGAGTTCTCTTAACTGAAAATGCTGCATGGCATTAAGAACATATAGGGTTTTTTTCCCTCTGCCCCAAAGCAGCAGCTGTATTTGCAGTTCATTTCCATAATTTTCATAAAGGAGCTGTCACAGCATACTGAGACTTCTGTACCTACACTAGGAAGTTACATCAGATTAGGTCTATGATTACCTCCGTAATCAGTGGTTAAACTGGTACCAAAATTGAACAGCAGGCTTATTCTTAAAACTCTCAAAAGCTGCGAGGCTCTGATTTTTAAAAACACCAACTAAGTGACCTGGAGTCTCCCTTCCTGCATGTGACTGAAGCACAGCAAAACAAATACCAAAGAGGTTCCAATATATTTATTGCTATTACTTTTACTGTCGGCTAGGACTGTACACCCCAGTGAGATTACTAGGATACTAAAGGGAAAATGTCTCTCCCAAAAGATCCACTCCATAGATAGAACACAAGTCTTATAGGCAAAGGACAGCATGTAAACTAATTAAGGATTCTTCACACATTACCCATTTTCTCTTTCTTCCAGCCAGCCATTGGTTTCTCAGCAATGGCAATCAGGAGCTGAGTGAGGATGAATGCACAATGGAAGCTGGGAATGCTCTGCTGGAAGTTCAGCAGGTAGTGAAAACTCTCACTGGGGATGACAGGAAAGAGAAAAGGTAAAAACAGTGTAGATAGGGTAATCTCACAGAAGCACATAAGTAAAAATGAAGTATTAGACTATCTCAGATCCAAGGTCTCCCTAGCCCAGTATTTCATCTCTGGCAGTGCCCTTCTGAAGAAGGGATACTCAACCACTAGTAGATAAAAATTTGGTCACCGAGAAACTTCTCTCAAGCCCCAGTCACTCTAAGTAAAGCAACATCTTACACACTGCTTTTGCCTAGTGTTCCTGTAGGCTTTTTAACTATCCAGAACATATTCATTCCTTCTGTGAATCCTACTAACCTCTGAGGCTCAAATAGCGTACAACCTAATGAGATTCATAGATTAATGCATATTTTATAATCCAGTAGCTCCTTTTCATTAGGTCTGACTGCATTGCCATTCAAATTCAATACAAAGCTCTCTGAAGATAGTATGGTCTTTATGAGAGCTCCCAAACACACATTTACCCATAATGCCACACAAAACAGAGAAAACTGCTTGAAATTCCTAATTTTGAGATCTTAGGAAATACTGATTCTACCTTATCAGCTCCTCAAGAAGGAGAAACTCTGTCTCTCCTGGCTTCAGCCTCTCTGCAAGCACCTGGAGAGCTGACCTTAGCAAGTCAGTGTTTTCATGCTGAGAAAAACCATTCCTGAGGGAGAAGAGAAAAACCAACAATCCAGTTCATCATCAGACTAGCAGGAAGACAGGAATCAGATGGAAAAGCATACCTGGGCATACATTTGCAACAAGAAAAATGAAGAAGGTGCATATGCAAAAAGAACCCTGCAATATGAAAGTTAAAAGGGGATACAAAAAACCAAAAGCTGATTTTGACAGCAAATTTAGTTCATACACCCTTTATCTTTTCTAGGGAGCAGAAAACCTTGTGCACACACAATAGTAACTTTTCAGTTAGACTGCAGACCTGTCTAGGAGAAGACAGGCCATTTCACATAAGTGGAGGTCCATATATACTAAAACAATCCTATGCAGACCTGAAAAAAAGAAAGAGTATCTAATGACAGTTGCTGTGCTTATGAGAAAATGACCAATCTGGGACTAGTCAGGAGTGGATCAGGATCCCTGAGGTTCCAGCAGTGGCCAACAGGAGAGGCAGACCTCAGACTTCATGCACATTTTTACACAATTACTACTGGTTTTTTACATACAAAGGTAAACCACTTTCTGCACACAGATCTAAATTAGGGTTCAGAAAAAAATTCTATGATGCTATCCTGGATTATATGAGCAGATGCAGAGGTCAGATCCAGGCTGCATATGGATTGTTGATTTTGGCATTTATGAATCCAGTTCAAGTGCATCAGCAGCACGGGCTTTTTGGCAATGAAATACACATTCGTCCTTTCCCATTGGCAAAAGAAATTCTTCCATTGCTCAGGATTCAGGCAGTGACAATTTAGCAAAGGATGAGGGGACTTACTGGGTAAGACATTCCAAGACCCCTAGGCGGAATGGGAGTTGCACAACTAGGTGTGCCAGTATGCCACTTATCTTGGTCTTGATCCAAACCCACATTGAATTCTAGGCAGCTCAGTGTCTCATCGTGCATTCACCGTTAATCACCTACAGTTTTACTTCAGCTCAGGATCAGACAAGGAAGCTTGACATAACTATCAAGTTCTTAAAAGTCTCCAACCACTGCAGAGTTATTCTGCATGGCTGGCAGGCCATTTGCTGGGTACAAACACTTTAAAGAAAAGGAACAAGAAGAGTAAGCAATAAGCAGGCTATGCTCATTTAGGCAACTATATACAATTTTGTTTAAACTCACCAAGCAAACAGGGAGCGAAAAGTTAGTAACAGCTGTTGATAACAAGAGGACATCAGCTGGTGCTCCTGGATGTTCACTCCTGGGTCGTCTTCTACACCTTGATTTTGTCCAACTGCCTTTAATACCAAACAAATAATTTGTTAAATGCTATTCCAAGGAAAGAATCCATTTCCACAAATTCCATGTTTAAAAAAAACTGAAGAAAACAAAGCCCCTCTGTTTTTCCCACAAACAAAACCAGAATACCCTTAGAGGTGACAAAACTTGACAGTATTTTGAGTCAAAATTGCTGCCTACTGACCTGGAAGTAGTTGTGCATGTTCTCCATGTGATTACACAGCGGCTTTAGTAGCTTGACTACACATGTAGCAACTTCCTTGGGGGATCTCTGACACAGGTGGGAAAAGCCAATATCCTTGTAGCCTCTTTCCTGCAGTAAACCCAAAAGATTACAGTCACTTATCAGCCTTACCAGTGATTAACTCTGCAGCAAGCGCTACCTCTTAGGCTGCTTTTGAGCAGTGCAATTCCTGATGCCATACACTCTCTCAGGAAGGGTCACAGAATGAGAAAGCTGGCTTCTAACGAACAACCAGCATCAACTCAGACAAGCGGATAACATTCAATGAAGAGAATAAAACTGATGCAACATGTAGCTCTTTCACATTTTACTCAAACACGAAGAGAAAGCAGTCTCTGCATATGGGAATTAAGATAGGTGTAAAGACAAGGAGAAAGAACAGTGGATGTGATGGTGTCCATCAGGTTGTAGTGAATTTCTCATAGTTTAATGTAACGGGCCACACATGTTTACCTTCCTCCTGAAGGCATCAGCAAGGAATGCAAGCAGTCACTGCACTCAGGGTGTTCTTCTAAAGACTACAGAAAAAGCAAAAACCTGGATCCAGCAGTTTCTATTGGATGCTGCAGCTATCCGGCCTGCCTTACCTGAGCTGCTTCTAGAACAGCAGAGCCAGTGTCCCCAGGGAGGGTTAGGAAAAGGGTCACTTGAATTTTGAGGCTCCAGGGCTTTGCCTCAGCTATATACCCTTTCCCAAGACATGCAGAGAATCAAACGCTATGAACACCTCAGTGAGGGAAGCAGTACAGAAGTCTCTTTGGAAAGAGCAAGTGCTGCTCTGACACACAGTTGGGAGTCAGACTTCCATTTAAAGTTAGATGAAAATAATTCTGAGAAACATTTCTCTCAGGAAAGGCCTGGAGGCCACTGATGTGCTCTGCCTCAGCCAGGTCTAGCCCCATCGGCTGCTGCTGTACTTGCCTTTGGAAAGGGCACTCTCCTTGTGGAGCCCGGGGTCAGCACGTGTTCCAGCTTCCAGCACAGGTCATCCAGTAGGAAGCAAAGTTCAGCAGGCCCCAGCTGCACAACTTCACGAGCCTGATATTATAAGAACAGTCAATTCCAGGAGTCAAATGTGATTTTAGTGCCTTGAAGCTCAAGTTCACCCCCTCCATTTCCAGTTACGACTCATGGCTTCACCTCAGCCAGGGACCTAATTGCTAGATACTAGGGTTTTATGTCTCCCCCACCGCCGGCATGGGGCGTTGGCTCTGGTTACTCAAAGCATGAAGCAAACCTGGTGCCCTGAACATAGTTGAGGCGATGTCAGTAACACTTCACTACTAAAAGAGAACTGACTTATATACATTGCAAATAAGCTCCTAAGGACAAAAACAGGTTTAAGCCCAGAGTCGTAAGATTCACCAGTTGAGTAATAGTCAAGAAGTAATTTGAAATAATGCCATGTAGCCCAAAAGACTTGTTAGTCTTCCAGTGGGCCAGTGACCTGCATGCACAGAGACAGCTGTCCTTGGAGCAGACCAGGCTGTACTGCAGCCCGACATCGCCTTTTCACATTTTACTAATCTTGCTGTAGCCTAACAAAATTAGACTCCAGGTGGACTCAGCTGCGTACAAACAGAGTAACAAAATTAAGGACTTCTGCTTTCCACATCCATTGTAATGCAGTTCTATATAAGCTCCTAAATGATAAGCAGGACCCTGCCCACTGAGGGTACATCCATGACACCAGTCCCACATTTGCGTTGAGTTTCCGATCTGCTGATGCCTTGAGACACTTGCCTTTTTGCAACGTGGGCTTTACTTAAATGTCACAGGTTCTTTTTCATAGGCAAGCTGCCTCTTAATATATTAACATCCTACAGTTTACCAGTGTTTAATATTAAAGATCCTTCCTTTCCTTTTATGCAACATTTATATTACTTTGCTTTTAACTTTGCTATGCTACATATCTGCTGTTCTCAGGAAAAGTCCTCTTTATCTCAGTGCCTTGTAGCTCACAGCCCTGGACCAACACATCTTAACATCAATCTTCTGTACATTTTAACAGAGCAGAAGGGGCCGAGGCCTCCAGAAGTGTCAGTCACACAGAGCCTTATCAGTACGGTTTTACGCTGTTCCACTCACCTCTGTATGCATCTCTGTGTCCAAGACAGACTTTGTCAGTAGCCCACAGTGGAGTATGGTGAACACTTCGAGGTCTAACTCTCGGAAGTATGGGCGATAGCTCTGCAGCTGTGCCAAAGGATTTCCTGCCTCTCTCTCAGCAGCAGTCTGAAAAGTAAATAGCAGGATTAAGGCTGCAACCTGCAAGACTATAAGACCTTCTAGCTGAAATAAAGCTATTTCTTTTACACTGATTTCTACATTTTGTGCCAGGTTGAAAAAAATAGCAAGAAGAATTCATGATAGCTAGTAGAGAGACAAGCACATAGAATCAGAAACATTTTCATTTTGGACTGTTTAAGTCACTGAAAATTTTCTAGGAAAAATAATACTTAGGAAACTGGAATAATCTTCACTGTCTCCTTTCTGTGAATCAGTGAAACCCATTCTGGACTTAGCGAAAGACCAAGCACCATAAGCAACACAAAAGATGAAGGCAAATGGTTTTATCTTTGATAAATACCAGGATGGTAAACTATGGGATGGTGTGTTGTCTCTGGGTGACAATCTGTAAATTCTTAGAGACTGGCTCCACACAACCCTGTCACAGGAGCCAATGTACATTGCATGTGGCTTACAACAGGATTTTGTATTCTGTCATCCTGGGCAGGGCACAGCACCTAAGGACTAGTCTGGGACCAGCACTCTAGTTAGGTAAGAAAGATTATACACATTCCTGCCCAAAATTATTTGCGACTTTGCTTATTCCCTGTAATTTAAGTGACTTCATTATCATACCTGACTCGGTTACATATCTGTACAATAGCAGGGAAGTAGAAGCATATTTGCCTGGCTGAAATTGATAAAACAGACTCTGAATAGCATTTATTAGTACAATGGTAGAAGTGGGGCCTTGTGGGATGCTTATGAGAACCAGCCCCCAGGATACTGCCTCCAAAGGTGGGCACACTTCCCTGGCTTCTTTCGTTCAGCCAGCGCAGATTCTGCATTCCACACATGACGACAATACTGTAAGAGCTTGTTCAAAATAATAAGAAATGAAATTCAATAATTCATCTGTTGATAGATTCGGGAAGTAGTTCTTAGCATGTGATGAAAACGGCTAATTTTAAAGATGTCTTATCACAAATACATTGATCAAATACTGAAAGGTAAGTTTGCAAAATGAGCACCTGTGACTGAAGCAGACCAGAATCAGTGTGAGACACGGTCCTTACCAGGGTTTGTATTTTCCCGATTCATTTCACAATTTCTGACCTTAGTCTAGGAATGGCAGGTTATTGAAGTAATCTGAGAGATGGGACGTTGGCTTAAAACAGAAACTTTCCATAGTCATAACCAGAGCATAAACAATAGTATTATTGATAATCCTGCACATCTGCACTGCCCTGAACCACGCTGCCTGTTGGAGAGGGGCTGGCCTCTGCAGCAGGCAATTTTCAAAATTCAAATGGAAGGCAGGGGACAGGAAGCAGAATCGAACCCCTTGACTGCGATTAACTTTTGAAGTTAACAATCCCTCTCTCAAAGCTTTTGTTTATGCTTCTATGTCATCTGCCCTAGCCTATCTTTCTTAAAAGCGTCCAGGAGCATATACCTACCTTCTCCAGCTCAGAGAGCTCAGTATCAGGCTGGTTTCCCTCAGAACTGTCATCTGCTTGAGAACGATCTGCAGAGCAGGCTTTGCTGCCATCAGACTTTTTTTTCCTTCCTTAAAGAAAAAAGCAACTTCAGAAACAAAGGCTACACTGTACTAAATACTAGACCACACTTGCAGCCAGGGAAATGACACAGGCTGTACTTTAGTCAGCCCTAAGAAAGCACGGAGCATGCACAGGTTGTGTGACATCCGTAGCCAGGACCATCATGGTCCAAAAGAGTCAAATGTACTTGGGGATCTCCCACAACCAGCCTCTCTTTTATAAAATCACAGTAAGAAATTAAAGTGAGTCTCACTGTTCTTAGAGTCGTTTAAACATTATGAAGTGATTGCAAAAAAAATGTCAGTCAATAAAAACCAGTCAATAAAAGCCCTGGATTTTCACTGTTAAATGCTAAGCATCAGCTTTCCCAAGGAGACAGACTATCCAACACCTGTTTGGAGTAAGATATTTTTACATCCCCACTTCAGCTGCAACAGGAATCGATCAGATAAGACTTCAAGCCAGACAGATCTTGCCAGGAATTCTGTGCTTTATGCACACAAGTGCAATGGCTGCAGTGCAATATGCCAGTCAAACCCCACATCACAACTGTTTGCTTAAATGTTTTAAAAACTTTCATTACCATTCCTTTTTCTCACTGGACCAACAGCATTAAGAGACGGTCCTGCCTCCAGGCCTTCAGAATCAAAAGTAGCTGGTGGTGGGACATAGCCAGGGGTGGCTGAAAGAGACAAAATGTAGAAATTGGGTTAGTTCAGCTCATTGATGACAAAATACAGGCAAGATACATATCTAGAGGAAGCACCATACATTGTCCTGGTGAATGTCCCTCTGCTCTTATGCATAGGTGATTTAGCTGTAATTAGCCTTATCATATGTCTGCACTGCACTGGAATTACAGCTCTTTGCATTCCTCCAGCAAAGGAGGATAACAAGTGCTCAGCTGTCCTTGGACAGTCCATGATGTCGAAGCTTAAAGGGCTGTTTTAGCACGTCTGAACCTTTCCTGTGCTGGCTCTCGGAGCAGCAGAAAGGCGTTGAGGCTGTACTTTATTTTGGATTAAGTTGTTCTGTTGGTTTACAAACACAGCTTTTAATGGATAGCTTGTGCCAGGTATGTGGAAGGTGACAGTGTATTCTTCATTATATTTCTCTCATTCAAAACCTTTTCAATGGAAAAGGAGATAAGTAAAGGGGGAAGCCATAAACAAGGACAGACAGACACAAACGTAGTAGGCAAGGGATAATGGAGACAATTTCAAAGACTAAAAGTCTCCAGTTTGTGATTGATGGGCCATTAAGAAACTCCAGGCATGTCTTTGGGAAAGGACATCTGGACTTTGTAACTGATAAGATGGGAGGAAAAAGAAGACCTTTTGGATTTGGGATATTGTGATGGGGCGGGAGAAGTGTAGAACTATGCAAACTAATGAAGGAATATCCAGGGAAGTGGGACAGGGAGGAACAAAGAGGGGAATGGGCAGAAACAGTGGGACTGGCAATGAGTAAAGCATTGCTGGTCAGTAGAACTGTCCAATCCATATGCTTGTCTGACTGAACCCTGTGCCTCATCACCGCAGTCTGTCTTATCTTCTTACTAAGTACTTTCTTAGCTATATTTCAGTGCAATCTCACTATCCTCTGTGTGTGCGCGCATGTGTGTGTGCACGTGACTCAAGGACTAAATGCCAACTGCTGGTGAGATCTGTGTGAGTAAATACCGGGCCAACGACTACAGTTGGACCACCCTGGGCCTGCGGTGTCAGCAACTGGAGTGAGCGAGGGTCTCAGTATCAGTATCAGTAGTCAAAGGTGCCATAGTTCTTGGGTACATCTCTACAGGTCCCATAGACTTTGTACATGGAGTGCGTGAGTGTGCGTGTCTGCTAGTGAGCAGCAAGATGGAACAGCCAGTGAACAGGGGACTTGTGGAGAGGATTAGAGGGCTTGGGGTCTGGGCAGATGGAGGGCTGTGCCAATAATTGTGGGATCAGTGAATGTTCCTGTGCTTGTGGCTCCAGAGTGGAAACAGTCAAAGAGACATCACTGAGGAGGTGCTTGAGAAGGACTCGAGCTATTGAAAACAATAGCTGTCCAGGTATGAACTCTTAGGCCACTGTAAAAACGCAGTATGTGTTACTCTATACTTCCTCCATTGATGTTTAAGCCAATCCCTTTCACTTCACAGCTGGCACAGGCCCAGAATACGCAGGTGTTTCATACTCACCTGCCAAGCATTTTCCCAGCACAGTCTGTAGCTCTGTGATGTTCTGTAATCGAGTCAAAACTTTCCCCTTCATCTCAGCATCCTGTTGCTGGCAGAAGGCATTTACAACCTAGAGATACAAACCAAACTCACAAATTTAGGGAGATTTGTACCCACTTTTACTACTTCTTCTTTTCTGAATAGCATTCTCAATTCCTGAATAAGCACTCAACACAGCACAAGTGGCCTGTGTGATCAGATCCAGACTGCATGAACAGAGCTCTTCAGAAGCCCATGAGAACATGGACATAATGGGTGCAATCTAACAAAAGCAATAGAGCAACATCTACAGATCAAATATTAACTTAAGAGAAGGAATTAGCAGACAGCACATTGTCGGATTCTGTGCAGCTTGTGGCTCAGGACACCCCTTGGCACTTCCTAGGTCTGCCAGGAAAGAGGCAGTCCAGGGAGAAGAGCAGCAACAGGGAGGACTGGGGATGTGGAATTGCACCAACTCTGACATAGCTTGTGTTATCAGAATAACCCCATCAGGGAACATTCCCACCTATCATAGATGTTAGTGAATACAGGGTCCAGACCTGCTTGAAGGCACTGCATTTCACCCGTCTGTAAGCTCAGAGTTACAGAACAAAGTGGACAATCACAACCGAGTTTGCAAGGGACCTGTAGAAGCTTTTAGTCCACCACTCTGTTCAAAGCAGTGTCAACTAAAAAGTTGCTTAGAGCCTTTCCTAGTGGACCACCGAGCGTCTCCAAGAAAGGTGATCCCACAGCTTCTCTGTAGGTAACAGAAGACCATAGTAAAAGACCATAATATGCCCACCCCTCTGGCTTCTCCTCTCCAGGCTGATCATTCTCCGCTCTCCCAGCCTCCCCTCATATGCCGTGTGCTCCAGCCCCTCAACAGCCTGGTGGCATCTGCTGGACTCACTCCAGAAGGACAATGTCCAGTCCCCAGACTGGACACGGCACTGCAGGCAGGGCCTCATACATGCCAAGCAAAAGGCAACAACCCATGCCCTTGACCAGCTGGTGACTTGCTTGCTCTCCAGCATGGCGAGACTGGCCTTTCTTTCTGATCCTCCCTTCATAGTTTAGACACATATTACCTCAGAGTTTAGACATATATTTGGGGTTTACAGCATCCTCCGTGCAACAGCAAAACTGATTTTCATACACTAAAATGTGACAGAGTGTACAAACTGCACCTTAGTAGCAGGTGGAAAACTCAAATCAGCAAGGCAGTCCGTAGAGCCTGCTAGCAGCAGGATAAAGGATAAATGATAACGAAGAGAAGAACAAGGAGAGATCACCAGGACCTTGCTAGAGAAGGTTTCCAAGAGGCAAGACTCTTCTTCAACAACAATTGCACCCTCGAAGCCTAAGATTAGTATTTTTAATTGCTACTCCTCAGTGCCATTTCAGAACCTGCAGACAAGGCTCTACTCACCTCACGAAACCAGTTGAGAGCATAGAATAGGAGAGAGCACAGAAATTCCCGTTCCTGCTTGGATAGAGAGTCCAGCTTCCCTTCAACCTCCAGGTCAGTCAGGTACAGGGGGCAACCTGGGACAGAGCAGGAAAAGAATGCGTGGGACTGTGTTTGCTACCCATCCTTTGGTCTTTGCGTGGACACAGTCTCTTACCAAAGCCTGTACCAATTCTAATGGCTATCTGGACTAAGCCTTGTAAGCCACCCAGACAAAGCAATTGTCTCCCCTGCCTCCTTTCCACTTTGTGAAGGGGGATGAGATACTTCTTGCCCACAAACTGCACAATTCTTCCTACAACGGCAGGAAGTCTTTGCAGACCTGGGACAGGAACGAGTCAGCCAGCCAGCCTCTATAAAAGGTCCATTTCCCATACCTAATAAGGCATCAATCTCCTCCAGGCTTCCACTGTTTTGCTCTCCAGTGTAGAGCCTCAGCAATCGAAAACAGGGTGACAGACATATCGGTGACACTACCCTGGGGTAAAAAAAAAAAAATTAAAATAAAATTGAGTAGGCCCTGTGTTTAAAACACCTCCAGAATGCCCATCATTTTTCCATTATGTCCTCCCCATGCCACCTTGCCTATGCCTGCTATTTTGCTTCTTGCAAGTCCCAGCAACACAGAGCAAAAACACACCATATGGTTAAAAAAAAATAAATAAAAAATTTATGATCACCAATTTTCTGGAAAAGCGTATAAGGGCAGAAAACCAGCTGTAATGAATAAAAATGGGGTCAGATTTATTTCTAGTAGAAATCAAAGTTAAATAATTCAGAACAAACTATAAGAAATTATGCAAAACAGAGCTGTAAGCCGTGAAGAAACCTCCTTGAACATTTTGTAGCATGCCACTGCTCACATTCTGAGTGAGGAAAATTAACATTTTTCCATTGATGTATGTAAAGTAGCTATATTTTCTTTTATTTTAAAGTGATCGTGTCTGTTTTTAAGCACAACTAAAATCTCAACAAAATGTTGTGACAATAAATTAGACGGGAAATGAAGGTGTCAGTTTAAAAAAAGCACCTTTTATTATTTTTAAATTCGATGTCCTACTTTTTAATTTGACTTTTTTTTTTTTAATCTCTTACATGCTTCCTGTTCCAAAGACAAAGCCCTTATTTTTCAGTCGAATTTCACTTGTGGCTGCATGTTTGTGGGTTTGCTCTGGAGCACAGTCTGTGCTGTCCAAGTACAACTGAAAGTGAGAAAAACTGTGTACTGTTGATGCACACTAAGTCCTTAGTGACTCTATATTTGAGAATCATTGCTCAAAATATGAATTTTGCTACCACAAAGTTGCCAGTCCATCTCCATAGGGCATTCAATATCACCATAACACTAGAAGAAAGAGCTACTATTCTCATATGACAGATGGGAGACAAGGCAGATGCAGCATGACTTTCCCAAGATCACCTCAACAGCCTGAGCCAGAACAGACTGCCAGTTCCCAACCAGCTTATGCCTCTAGACCTATCTGAATATGTCTAGCAGCAAGAGATGGAAAAGAACACAGGAAAGTGGTAAATTCTCTGACCAGTTCCTTATCAGGCACTTTGGCAGGCAGTGCTGATCGCAGTGAAGTGCACCAAATGAAAATAATTCCTTTACCTTTGCAGTCATCCCACAGTTAAGTGTCAAAATACCTTTTACTTTGGTTACTCATTCCATCGGCGACCCTGCCAAGCTCACTCTGCGACACCAATGGTAAGAGGTTAATAGCAATCGCTCCCTGACTTTCATCTTCATCCAGATTATACAAGGGCTTCACTGGGAACAAGAACGAACTGCAAGGAAAGACAGACAAGCTCTTGTTGACAAACTCAGTTCTCAGTGACAGAAATATCAGAAAGTCTTAGCCTGTGATTAACATACCCCTCCACTGCAGGGCTGAGATCCACCACAAAGTCACAGGGAAAGTCCTCCACCAAACTCTTCCCAAACTTGTCCTATAAAGAAAGGAGAAAAACCTGCTCAGCAAAGAGGCTCAGTGAAGAAAGCTTTAACAGCAGCAGTGGAAATGTCAGAAGATAAGGCCAAAGGAAAGTATCCCGGAACAATCACAGCAATGAAGCCTGCTGCCTGCAAGGAGAGCCAAGGCCTGCCTTTAGAGACAAAGCCAGGAAACGTTTCTAAGCTCGCACAACCAATTTCTTCCCTTCTCTTTGTACATTGTTGTCTACAGTGCTGCAGAGAGGCAGAGCAGCTGGCTGGAAGAGGAAAGTAGCCATGGGAAGTTCTCTGTGGTAAGAGCTGATGATCAGAATTGAATGGCTACAAAGTGCTGGCAGGTTTATTTCACACAATGTGTCCCACATACTTCACATGCTTACATTGTCAGAAACAATTAAGGGAGAAGTAGAGATGTGACAGAGTCTGGACAAACAATGAGAAGACACAAAAAAGTCTGCACAAAAGTAGTTAGAAGAACCTTAGCTTGTTTTTGCATTTCAGTCTTGCAAGGAAAAATAAGAAACTCTCCTTCCTTTGCTTTTCCTCCTTGGAGCACTCAGCTGGACCTCAGGAGACTGGCATTTCACAGCTCCCTGGTTGCCTTCCCTTGTTCTAACACAATGTTCCTCCTCTCTGTAACCAGCAGATTCAAAAAGGACTTGTGCCACAAAGAGTGATCAGGTTCACAGCAGCCTTCAGTGCTCTCCTGGGCCCCAAGATGGCTTGCTACCTTCCTGGCAGGCACAGCACACATGCAAAAAAGAACCCCCAGCAAGAAGAAAGAGCTGTCCAGTGGCCTTCACAATCCTCTTCCTATTACCATAAATACCATTTATTTACTCATTACCATAAATGACTGTCTATTCCAAGTCCGTAGGCATCCGATAATCTTAACAGTCTGACCAGAAGCCAATTTCAATACTAATTTTAAAGTTCTTTCAGATTCTACTTTTATCTATGAATCTTAAAAGCATGCTCTGGAATGTCATTTGATTTCCTTTAAAAGGCTTCCCAGTTGTTATGTAAAAGTTCACATAAAGGAAGTTGTTAAAGCACAATGAGGAATCTGCCATGATCAAAAAAAGCTGAGAGCTGAAAGAGGATTTTGTATCTGGTCAATCTCTTACAAGAACCTTAAGCATGCCTAGAACAAAAAAAGAGTTCTCAGACTGGAGTGAAATCCTCAAATAGACTCTGTGCTGCCAACACCTAAAAACCATCATGTTTCTGAAAAATTCATGTAAGTGATTAAGTTCAAACTACTCTGCAACATACCAGGAGCTGTAAGTCCAAATTCCCCTTCTGCTTCTCAATCAAACCAGCGAGTTCATCATAGTACAGAGCCAAGACCTCTGGTGTTTGCTCACAGCAGAAGCCCACAAGGTCCAGCAAGGTAGAAAGCTGCAAGGAGAGAGAAAGCATCCTGCAGAAATGGGTAAGGTAAATGGATCTGACTCAAACTTTTACCTTGAGTCCCTTTTACATTAATTTACTCTGAGGTATATACAAAGCTTCATCTCTACGGTAACAGCCTATGGTGACTTGTTTTGCAAAGACACAGTTTTAAGAAGGAGCATGGGCCTTTTAAGGTCCTGGCCCTGCTCCACCAGGAAATAACACAAAAGAGCCTGCCCAGGACCACCCTGAAATAAAGTACCATCCTAGAAGAAGGTTCTTCAAAAGGAATTAAGGGAAAAAGGCCAAGACTAGGCCAATCTTGCACAGCAGAAGTACTGTCAAGCTGAGAGGGAGATGAAGGTTGCCTTTACCTCACTGAAGCAGATTGTTCTATTTCTTTCCCTTGTGTTTGAAATAACATCTGGATAAAAGATTTTCACTAGATGACTGCTTGTCCTGGAGTAGCAGTGAGGCAAGACCAGTAGGTGCTATCTTAATACAGACCCTTGTTTCTCCAAAACCATTTTTTAATAGATTCTTGGCTCTGCAGTCAATGTTCGAGAATCCCAGGCTCAGTGAAGGTAACTCCCAGACACACATTCTGCTACAGTTAAGACTGAGTTTCCAGTCACATCTCCTTGCTGACCATATCCTCCCTCTCTCCCACACTGCCCCATTGGTGGTGCTCACCTGCCCATCGCGCTCACTGTTCAGCTCCGGTCTCTCCAATGAACTATCACCTCCTTCACTTCTGAAAACAATTGATAATCTTACTTTTGTTGCACAACACTCAAAGAGATGGCAAACCCAGGTTCTCTCCCCAGAAACTGGAGAATTATGTGTGAAAAATATGTTCTTTGGAACACTATTAGGAAAAGACCCGCTGCTGTTTGGGACCTTCAGGACAAGACTTAATGTCTTTTTCAAGGATATGCTTTTTCTAATCTGTTGAAACCTACACCCTCTAGTCATCCCCTCTTTCTGAAAGCCATGGAACCTCACCTTACCATACACCTAATATCTGTAGTTGTACATTAGGACAAATACTTAAAATTCCTGCTGTTCACTTGCAGGGTTCAGAAAGGTGCTTTTTCCTCTGATAATCTGGCTTTCAAGTCTGTCTCCTTCAATCTTTTTCTGAGGAAATCAGACAGGATGCCCATAAGGTACACCATGATCCAATGTGATGCAAAGATATTTCTCAAGTGCCAGCAGATTTTCCCTATGCATTTGGGTCAGACTTGCGTGGGAAGGAATTTCTCTACAGGTCAAACAGATTCCCTGGGTATTTACTCCTTTTTTCTGAGGCACAGAACACGCTCCACCTGCTGGGATCATTTGCGTGCACTTTACCCAGCAAACTCCCTCCCACCAAAGGTGCCTTGATGCA
Source organism: Rhinoptilus africanus (assembly GCA_013400135.1). Lineage (NCBI taxonomy): Eukaryota > Metazoa > Chordata > Aves > Charadriiformes > Glareolidae > Rhinoptilus > Rhinoptilus africanus. The sequence goes on from VXBO01007999.1 coordinate 28,944, forward strand.
CTGATGGCCCCACAGGTTCTTCTTGCTTATAAATTATTTATACAGTACACTGGAGTTTGTCATGCCAATGCCCAGCAGAGCAATAACAATCTTTCTCCTTACTTCTCTTTTCGATTTCCCTATATTCAGACATGGAGCACATCAAGTTATTCAGCCTAGTGTCAGAAGCTGATCTGCAATCAGTTCACCACAGCGTTCAAATTTTTTCCCAAGCAATAGGCCCTGGTGGTGCTAGTCAAGGCATCCATGAATAGGCATTAACAAGAAACTGGGGATGCCTTTGAGATTAGCAGCAGGAAAGCAGTATTGAACGGGTTGTAACACCAAACACCAGAGTCTGTAGAAAAGAGTTTTAAGTTCCTGAATTTCACCAAGATGTGCATAAGCTCGAAGGCAATGCCCCTTTTCTTTGTTCCACTCCAGGTTTGGTCTGACTGAAAGCGTTTAAAATTCAGCTTTGATACATTCTTTCTCACCTTTTTAATGCCACGCTGCCTATCATGGTAACAGCACCAATAATCCCCATTTGTTTGTGGTTGGGAACTGTGCTGGAGAGCCATTTCCTGATCACCATGTGCATGTCATCCTAAAAAGAAAAGCATAGACCATGTCACCACAGAGGTACTTGTGTGCATCACTCATAATTCTATTGGCATCATCACCTAATTTCATCTCCAGAGACTGCTGGGGGATGCTTTATTGGGATTACAGTTTTGCAAAAGGAATGCACATTCTGTGATTTCCTTTATTATGGAAATACTGGTCACAACTCTAGGTAAGGCTGCAAACAGCATTAAAAGTGACTCACTTTGACTTTGCTCTAATTACTACACAGGACATGTAGTTACTCCAGGTTTCATCTATAATTAACAGAAGAATATACTAAAAAACTAGCAGACGGTCTTGGGGCTCTTTATGCACAAACAGCAGCTGCAGAGCTGCCCTACAAAACACCGACAACTTCAGGATGCTTGAACAGTGACCACTGGAGAAGAGCAGCATCCCTGTTAGGAAGAGCACCAGTCTCAGACTGCGACAGAACATGCATGAGAACTCAGAAGCAGCTCATAAAAGCAGCAAAGATCTTGCAGGCCACTGAAAAGCGTTACGGAACCAAAACAGACCTGGGTGCGTCGATTCTTACTAACTCTCCCTACTGGTCCTGCAAAGGAGGAGGTTGGCCCACAGAGAGATCCTCAGGGATTGAGAGCGGCATGAGAGCACAAGCTCTGACCAGAGAGGGATCTTGAGACAGAGGGGATGAAGGCTTGAGTTAAGCTACGCAAACTACTAGTGCCAACAAGATCAAACTGGTATCAGAGAAAAGGACAGTACATTGTTGTGCCATCTTTTCTTGACCTTCACTAGGCAAGATGCCTGTGGAATGACCTGTGCAGTGCAAGGACAAGTGCCTAATCTGCCTGTAGAGATTCTCATCTCCAAGAGGCATCAGTTCTAGAAGTACAGTTAAGAGAGGGCAAAGAGGAACTTGGTTCCCAGGACACTGTTTTCTTTGGTTATCTACCCTGGAGTCTTTGGTATCACAGGACAGAGTCAAACTGCCAACCTTGGACCCCCACACTCACACACTCTCAGCTCAGAATAAATTCTAGAGCTTACACTTCTCCCCTTCTTTTTGCAACTTATGGGGGTGACAGGCAGAACACTTCTTCCTGACAACTAGTCCTTCTGGGCTGCAAAGTCACCTTGTGCATTGCCAAGGCAATTTTCACAAGTTGCATATAAGAAAGGAAGACTTGGGGGTATGGGGGGGAAATTACTCAGGAAAGTAGTTCAGAAAGGAACTAAACCTACCATACAATTGGAAATTTTCGCAGTGAAGATCTCCATCTTAACAGGGTGAGTGGGAAGAAATTAATTCAGACATGCTGTTTTACATGCCGTGACAAATCGGGAAAAGATGAAGAGCTGTTTTCCTTCAGAGTCCCAAGCTAGCAAGTGCAAACATACCCACAACTGAAAACTACACAGGGAGTCAAAGACAGACAAACAGTCCTAATTTCTAAGTGCTGAGCTTCACAAATGGGAATATTTAAACCCAGACATCTCCATTATGGAATAAATATCTTTAAAGTATTTCTTTATCTGATCGCTGCCATGCTCAAGGAGTCAGAAATCCAGACAAAGGTATCTGATACCACTTCTATTATGCTGCAACTGAGTTATATGAATTATCCTATGTAAAATTAATATGAATTTCGACAGCCCAGGTTTGATAGCTTCTTGTGTTTAAACCAGAGGCACAAAAGGTGTGAAGTCTACCACTTCACAGCAGAGTCCTCTGTTCTGCATAGTTCAGTTCTTCTAACATGAGTGTCTTTGTTGTCTCTGGTGTACAAGCATTAAGCAGCTAAATCGAGATGAACATCTCGGGGAAGAAGCTGAACTATGCTTTCTGAATGCTTCCAAGTGATGGATAAACAAAGGTTCACAAAGAGGCTGCTGAATTTACAGTTTACAAGCCTTCAAGGCTATGCTAGACAAAGCCACAGCCAACCTAGTATCACGTTGGTGACAACCTCTCTTTGACTGGGAGGTTAGATTAGAGATTGCCATCAGTCCCCTTCCACCAACACTTCTATCAACTGTACCTTTCTTAGATGTGCAAGAGAAGAGGACCTTTCCAGAAAAAGACGTGAGATATGACAGTCACTGTGATGAGCCCTTGCTATACACGGTGGAAAGTTTAGAGCCACAAGCTGGCTTGCAGCCAGTTGGGAAGAGGGACATCCTGACATCAACCACACTTCATAGAGGAGGCCACTATTTGCACAACACAACCTCTGAAAGTTAGCCTAGCAAAAAGGACCAAGGCAGAGCCTGAACTCCTTTCTGTTGTGTCTCTGCTTACCTGAATATAGCTTCCTTCTTGCCTCTGGCTGAATGCTAGTGTGCTGAGAATGTAGAAAAGCTTCCGGATCTGGCATGGATTCAGCTTCTGTGTAGAGTCTAAAATGGTCTGTAAGAGAGAAGCCACAAACTAGATCAGATATACCAAGAATCCCTTTCCATGTTCCCAATAATACACAACTGTCAACTGCAGGGAAGCCAACTAACTTTACCTTTTTTGTACAGGCAGGAAAAAGCTACATTCAAATTAAATAAACATAAATGCAGAACTACTGCTCTGGCCTCAATTACTGCAGTTTGTTTTATCAGAGGCTGAACAGGAAGAACAATCTGGCTACAATAAGCACTTTGGGATTGCTCCCATCTCATTAGTGACAGCTATTTATCTTCTGTCACAGGTTTGGTCACAGCATTGAAAGTATTTAACAAATGAAAATTATGGGGTTTTGTTAATATTTCCATTACAAGCCCTGCAACAGCCAAGTTGTTAACAATTTAGGGGTGGACTCTTCTGTGCTGGCTGGCATCCTCATGATATTTCTTCTTCCAGTGCTTCAGTCAAAACAGTCCAACTGTTTCCCAGACCACTGATGTGCCATTTTGCTGCCATTATGTTTCTCCTATGACCAGCCAGCCTCAAGCAGAATTTGGAACGAGGTGTCGAGTTTGACAGGATTTGATAGCCACCTTTGCAACCCTCAAAAAAATTCACTTAGTTTTAAGATTAAATAATACCTGTTTGGGGAGATGATTTGTGCTAAGATCTGCATGTTCTCTCTATGCTGGAGTGGCTCCAGCTCAGTGTCAAATACACCAGGCATCTGCAGCTCTGCAGATCTTTTTACAGGTAAATGGCTCGTGTCTCAGTCACCTGTGAGATGCATGCCAAACATGGTACACTGGTGGACCTTGACGTCTAGCCAGAGCACTGAGTCATGTGTTTCACATGCAAGCTTTGGTAATGCATCAAAAATTGGTCCACAGTGATCTGCCAGCACAAGAACATGTAAACAAAGTCACGAGGAAGATCAACAGATCTCAGCAGACTGCTGTGACCAAGTAACCCCCAACGCACTTGTGATAACGCATTCAACTATGAGCAGGAGTTTTAGGTTGGCTCTTTCAAGAACTACTTTCAACCCTGAGTCCTTATCACATCCTTCCTCTGCCAGGAGGCAAGTGAGTCCCATTTCTTCCTGTTAAAGCCATCAAATGTGTGACAGATTGAATTGCAAATTCTTATGGCAGGTCTTCATGCCTTTTTAGCACATTTTAAGCAAGTAATTTAAATTTATGATCAACCAGCTAAACAGCAAAGTATACAGCTTTCCCTCAGTGTATACTTAAACTTACAGAATCCACCGACATCAAGTGGGCATCAAAAAAGTCAGAGAGGAGCGGGGAATACACATACTCTTCAAGGACTCTTAAATACAGGATGTCCTTAAGCTACAAATCAGCACAGATGGGGAAGCGTTCGAGAAAAGTACTGCTACATGCTTGCCTTGCTGTTTTGCTCTCCTCTCAATCTCCACTTTTACTGCTTTTGGAAACAGGCAACTGGGCAGGCCTGACTCTGCCTGTCACTCTTAGGAACTAAGAACTCATTTTTTAATCCCCATTGATTACAGAGAAGAGTAACTTTTTTTTCTTTGCCTATGTCAATTTCCCGAGTCAAAAAATCATACAGTCATATCTTACAGATTACCCTTCATAGTAGATACCTTTCACTTCTGACCACTGCATTTCATGAGACAGACAGCTTTACAAGTATGAGTTGTTCCATCACCCCTATTTCTGAAAAGTACTGACCTATTCTGGAACTGGGGCAAAGTGGTGTAAGCCTCCTGAAATGTAGTATGCCATCAGAAATAGTCATACCTTCACGAAGGTGGCATAGCGCATCAGAACGGATGTGTGCAGCATCACCAAATCAGTGAGCACATCCAGAGAAATGTCCAATTCCGTCTCATTTCCACTGCACACGTGAGTCACCAAAGCAGTCACAACCTCCTGAGGAAAAGCCCCCAGAGAAACCACAGTGAAATGCCAACAGAAAAATGTCTGCTCTGTTCTGCCTCTATAGACTATGTTGATCAAGTACAGACAAACACCCTGAAACTCAACCATATTTTTCTAAGTCTCTTCTCAGTTTGCTCCTTAATTCCCAATATTCACAATATTATTTCTCCATGAGCCTGAACTTTATTCAGCTCTAAAAGATCCTAGGATTCCACAAAGCGGCTCTTCACCAATTTTTTCCTGCCTGCTTGCTAACACTGCTGTAACTTCTGCTCTTTGCTACCATCACATATAATGATAAAAATCTACTGTATTTTCTTAGGCGCCCAAAACACGGCACCTTACCTAGGAATACATTGCCTCTAACTTCAGCAGTTCCAGCATCCTAATAATTTTTGTCACCAGCAGTTCAAAACTTACATTTTTGTTTTAAAAATCTTTTTATGGCCTTAGTTCAGTTGACTTCTAGACAGGGATCTCTCTCCATTCCCACTGTCTGTGGCTTTGGGTCTTTTCTGTGTCACTAACTGCTAATACAGCCTCTTTTGAAATTCTTAACATCTCAAAATATTACTAGACTCACTAGTTTGTTGCAGATGACATTGTATGCCTTCACATCTCAGGTTTTTTGTTCGTCATTTGTTAAGTTGGCTGTTAGAAGTAATACAGATACAAGGCTGGAAACAGTCTTAATTATAAACATACTGTATCCCCAAAAGTGCAAATAAATTCAAAAGCTTGTGCAAGGCTGTCTTCAATCCCCAAATTTTCTGCTGTCAGCATGTCTATAGGAACTCATACTCAGAGCTGAAAGTCTGTGTTTGTTTATTTACTCTGTGATTATTTCAGAGTATGCAGAAGAAGTCCAAGTTGCTCAGAGCTCTGAGGGAAATCTGTGTAAACTTTTTCATCACAGTAAGTTATCCAAGGAAAGGGAAACAAGTTCCAGCACAAACAATAACAATGGCTTTTTAAAATAGAGGATGCTCAAAGGGACTAGGTAAGACAGAAAAGGAAAATGGATTTATGGTTAAATCTCCTAAACCAGATGCCATCCATCACACTATACCTGCTGGCAGTAAGAGTCAAAGGCTGCAAAAGCTTGTTTGTACATGCAGCTGCCAAAGGAGACTATGGCTGGGTGTGCAGAGTGCAGAAAGGTCTGAGCAAGTGCTAGGATCGAAGGGAAGAAGTCTTTGATAACCTGAAATACAGACATCACGAGAGAGATTATTGCTGCTTGTTTTAAACACACTTGGTTCTCTAAATAAAAAAATGTTCTATTGCTTAACCCAAAAGCTTTGTCTAGTTTAGTATGTGCTTTCCTGCCTCCTCTCTCATACAAATAGGCAACAAGAACAGATAAGGCACACCAGAAGGGTTTCCTCCAGCCTTCTCTACACAAATGATTTACAGATTGGTTAAGAAGCCAACCTGCAAAGCTGCAGAGCGCACAGCAGCATATGCCTTATGGGTGACACCAGGGAAGTGACATTACAGCAATGTACCGCTAAATAAAAGCCCTAGGAGAGACACATTCTTGGCCTTACTTTAGCAGAAAGATTCTGCTACACCAAGACACTCAGAAAAATCTATGTTATCTTTTAAAGTTAGCTTAATCACACAGAGCTCCTTTGAACAACAAGCTCTTATTCAGATGTGAAGTGGCCTAGTTTACTTTATCTTAACTTATTGTGGAAGGGAGTTAAACTAAAACTGAACTAAACCCACTTATATTCAGAATAAAACATGCCTACTTAAGACATTATTATAGTTCAATTAATTAATTTTAAATTCAAAAATCAGTGTTTCTCAACTGCCCTCTACCTCCAACAAGCAGCACTGTGTCATTTTTTGTTGAGCTTTTCAGTTTTCTCATAGTAAATGGTAATTTACATTCCATTACATATGCCCAATACTTATACATGTATATTTGGACCTAGAAACCATTACACTTGAAAAACAGTGCATGTAAACATATCAACTTCTAGAAGTACTGCAGGAGACAACAGTGTGTCTGGAACGCACAGCAGAGATCTTGGGCTAGACCATATCTCTTAAGCTGAGAGCGTTTGCACCAAAATGAAAAGCCCATCCAATTCTGAAGAAAGCTCATCTCTCAAAAAATCACGTGACAGTTACAACAGAGGACATGTGCCTTGGGAGATTGATCTGGGACCAAAAATTTAAAACCAGAAGTAAGCGTACACAACATGAATAGTATTAATAATGCAGCACAGGCTTAAATCATCATCTGACAAGATCTTTGAGACATAGAAGAGGGAGTCCCAAAGCAGAATCAGCACTGACCAGTGAATGATTTTGGAAGGCATTCTGCATCAGCTGTTCTGGCATGCAGCCCAGTCGAATTTTGCTCCTCAGTACTTTCTCAGTTTGCTTCCTGTTCTTGGTGTTTGTAGAATGGATTAGCAGCAAAACTATCAGATCCAGAACCTTTTTGAGGAAATAACCACCAATCATAATGCTGAAAAGATATTAAACAGTCCAGACAACTACATGCTTTGAAATCAAAACCAAGAAGAAAAGCAAGACCTCAAAAAGCTCCGACAGCCACAACTGTAGAAAAACCTCCTCAGTCCAAGAGGACAGAAGTAAAGCAGGATAACTCTGTTCCATGACATTTAGAAGGGATGAATTAAGAATAACAAAGAAAACTGATAGCTGTTTTACTAGGAATAAGTCAAATACCAAAAGACCCCCCATGCAACAGAAAAATCTCTTAACCACGAAGAAAGCCCTTGAAACCACCAGCAGAAGAAGACACCTCCAGAGACAAGGGCAGAGTCAGAAGTTTTACCTTATGGTCAGATACAGATGTGCTGTTCTCAATAGCCTAAGAGGAAAAAAAACCACAAGAAAGGTGTTACACTAGAGTACAATACTACATTCCAAAAGCAAATGAAAAAAGGCAGACACCAAAAGAAATACTGCTCACAGATTTCTCTCCTCTACAACATGACAGCTATCAAAGCCAGCAAACTGGATCTTGCCAACAGCAAAGAACCCAGAAGGCACTCAAAAAAAACAGCATGAAAATTCAGCTTTAATGAGGACATTCTCAAATAACATCAGGCTTGAAAAAGGAACTAAGGTACTGAGCAACGAAAGGCTGAGAACAAGGAACAGTCTCGTAGTTTACACTGAAATGCGATTTAAGATTAAATTTAGCCCAATACCAGCCAATATTGATTTCTTGCTGGACATTTTCAACCACCTAAAGTCTTCATACAGCTCAGTCTCAACATACAGGTATACATTTTGCTCTCTTGAAGATAGAAAAAAAATATATTTTTTCCCAAACTCTCTCATAAACATGCAGAACCAGGTTTATCCTGCATTTCAAGACATGTGGTCTGTACAGTGGAGCCTAGTGGCCATCTTGCAAACACTGTGAAATCAGGAAGAAAGCAGACTCATGACAAAGCACTGCTAATTTGGAATACAGAATTAAATTTGTCTTTTGATATCACATTTGATTACAAGAAAGTCTCACGCTCAACACAGGAGAACAATTAAGTAAGGAAACAAGGATTGAAGCACTTTACCTTAATCCAAGCTTCAGAGACATCTTTCTGAAATCTTACAGCTAGCTTGATCACATCAAAAAGTAGCTTCACGCAATTTTGGCTGGTGGTTACTTGACTCATAGAAGAACTGTAAATGATCAGAAAGGAGGAGACTCAGTCATTGTAAATACTGTAGTAAAAGCCCAGCAGTCACAGCAAGTTACTTAAAGCAGACATTCTCTAGAGGGAATACTCTGGCAAGGACGGAATTTCAGAAGAGAGTTTCAGAAAAGTGTGGAAGCAGAGGTTGCAGAATTGACCAAAGACAGACTGATGGGAACTTAAACCAGATGAACTAGGAGCTGCATTATTATAAATGGAGTTGCATACACCTGTGCAAACACAGATGCAGGTGGCTCAAAAGGAACTACACGCATGGCAGGGGAAGCTGGCTCCACAAGGACTGACAAATGTGTTATATTAACACCAAGTGGAAAGGAATAAAGATGTCAGCACCTTTACTTGGGATAAATTAGGCTCATGTATGTAACCATGTGTGCCAGAGAGAACACATAAAGACAAGCCAAAGTTCTCTTGTCCCATTTTACCCTTGGAGAATCATGTAAATTGGCTCAAGTACCTGGCCTGGACTTGGCTTTTTAGCTTCTTCTGGGAACCTAGGATCTGCAGGGGCAGAACACACGATGACAGATCCAAGCTCTTACGAAGATCAGAAATCACCTGTAAAACACAAATCCCTGCACTGTGACATACGAGGAAAGAAAAGGCTGAGGAAAAGAGAACACAATCTCACACAATAACCGTAAAATTACAAATCAAAACTTCATGCATTTGTAAAGACTTACAAGCACTTGACCATGCTCCAACTTTTTTTTTTGCCATACTTAGAAAGTGAACCAACCACGCTTTGCTCTTCACTGTCATGCACATGCATGCAGAAAGCAGAAGAGGATTTCTTAAGAGTTACTCCATGAAATTCCCACCTATATCTGCTCTATGTTGCTGTGGTCTAGTTTTATCCTGTTTAACAGCAGAGCAAGAAACGTGACAGCCACAGGAATTCTGGGGCATGTGAATTTACCAATTTAACTTATGTTGAATTGTTGTGGATCAGCACAGACTGGGTTGCATGTTATACACATGCTGTTTTTTTCCACAGTGGTCTCCCTGAAAGATTTGAGCAGGTCACAATCCACATCTGGCTTAAACTGAGGCTTTCTCCAAGTATGAAAAAAGCATGCTCAGTAGTTCAGCAAGGCTGGCATGACAAAACACATCTGGTTCATTTCAAAAACATTCTGAGTAGCTTTCCTGAAATAAAGCAACTTCAAAAACTGAGGAAGCTTACATCTTAGAATGAAAACAGTCCTCCAACAGGAGAACCATCCTTGTAGGGATGTTTCCAAAACATGATTTAGAACAGAACTCGGTGGAGCAAACAGGAAGAGAATTATCAAGTTGCAGTCCTATGTCTGTTGGATATTTCTGGAATTTAAAACCCTTAAAAGGTCTGTACAATGCAAAATTCTAAGATAAAATTCAAAGGCTTACAGTTTTTTCAGTCCAAAAATTCAGCTGAAGACAATTTGAATTTGATAGCTGTCAGTTATTTAAGCTGTTTACACCCCCCAAAAAAATAATTCTAAGAACAAACGAGAAAAATCTGCAATAGCCAGCAGAAATGAGGTTTCAACTCTCATGCCTGAAAGCAGAACCAAATCCATGTTAAAGGACAGGTATAGTTTCTACATGTGCTTTAATTCTTAGCAATATTAAAAATTTTACTTGGACATATTAAAGCATACACCTCTGTGTGTGAAGCAACTGCTCTCTGTTAAAACACGCACTGGATTAGACAACTTACTGGTCTTTAGTATAGAGAAAATACTGTACCTCTACTGCGTCTGCTGCCTTGACATTATGGAGGATGAATTTTACTACTACAGGCAAATCTTCCAATTTTACAGAAGGCACAATGGTCATGGCAGACTGCCGCACCTGAGGAGAAAGCAATATTGGATCAGCTGTAAGGCTGTGGTTCAGAGAAGCATAGTTATGTTAGCGGGAAGGAATCTTTGGAGGCTTATAGTCCAGCCTTCTGCTCAGAGCAGGGATATTGTCAGCACTAGATCAGACTGGCCTTGGCATTGCTAACTGAGTCTTAAAGATACCCAAGGATGGAGGAAACCCCCCAAGCCCTGCCACCTCTTTGATAATTTATGTCAATGCTGCAGACCCTAACTCATTTTTCCAAATGTCCAAACTGAACCTCCCAGGCTGTAACTCGTGGCCATTGCCCCTTGTCATTTCACTTGGCACTGACAGGATCTTGGCTTCATCATTTTTCAACTGTCTTCCAAAAGGGAAAAGCATGGAAGAGGTGTAACGTGTAACCTAGTATGCAGCACTAGCCTTTGGGGACTACGTAAAATAGTATTTCATGAACTCAAATGAACCAATTTTATTCTGTTCTTAAGAAGCCTAACTGCAAGAAGTGCAACAATAAAGCATGTCCAGAAGACCCAAGATACATCATCTCTTATCCTTTATCAGCATTCTGCAGAGAAAAACTATAATCATGCAATTATCCTTTACACAGAATATAGCAGTCTAGTCTAGCCACTTTTCTCAAAAAAAGAAATAATGACAATAAGCAAGTTTAAGATGGGCAGTAAACATTTACTGCAGCAGGACAAAGTGCTTTTGCATTTGCTAAAACAGTTGTGTTTGAAATTTCTGAATGCATACTGTAAGAGCCCGAAAACTTCTCTGCTCCTCACTGAACCCCTCATGCATGTTTCCAAAAACAGTTTTAGCTTCTCTGACTCCTTCACAATTTCAGTGAGCTTGGGAGTTTTGAAGGCCTATAGGAGTCAGGTTTAGCAAAACACCTTGAATGACCAAAGAGCTCCAGCTCTTGGGTTGCCAAGCAGGGGCTGGGTTCTGCTCAACTGCTCAGTAAAAGCCCTTACCTCAGCGAGAAGATCTGCATTGAGATCCAGACGAGAAAGGGCATCCAGGATCGGAACTGTTAGCCGTCTGCCCTGTTTTAGTAAGCAGCTGATACACAAGGAAAATAAAACAAAACATCCTCTTAATAGAGCCACGAATAGAACTTTAGTTAATCGTGTGATTCCAGTAGTTTTTGTGGTCACTGAAAAAAAAACCTCTGAAACAGACAACTGGCATTATGGAAAACTTGTTCCCTAAATAATCGCTCCTCTGTACATGCTGAATTGTGATTCCGTGGCTGCTGATTAGAAGCAGATATGAATAATCTACCTTTTTCAAATCTTGTAAAAACAAGGAACATGGACAAAGACCTGGTACAAGCCTCAGGCAAGAACCTGATAATTAGAAGGTCCTGGGTCCACTATAAATAGAAAACATTAGTGCAGTTGCTGGTATGTGATTTAATCACACACATCACTTGGGCCTGATACCTTCTAGCCACACTTGTGTCCCATGGACACGCCATCAGCAAAGTGTAATTGATATTGCCAGAAAAAACAGAGACTGAACCTGTCTCATGTGTGACCTCCTCTCTAGTCACAGTATTTCTTATTTTCTCTAAGAATTGCAAACACGTAATGAAAGGCACAATGGGCCTAACCAGACAACCCATTTAATGCAGTGCCCTTTTCCCAGCACTGGTCAATAGGGAACAGACTAAGAACTGGACAAATATCTACAAATGCTTCCTACATAAACTGGTCTAGCTTCCAGCTAGATGTGGTTTGGCATATTCTTGACCAAGGGACTGCAGCTATGTTTAACAGCCTCATGGACTCTCCTTTCCTGAAATTCATCTAATCATTCTTGGCTGACATTTAAGTTTCTTATAAACTTTCTCTAGCAAGAAGTTCTACTTCAACTGTGTTAGTTGAAAAACACATAATTTTTGTCTCCCTGGTAATTCTATTTATGCTCCCTAATTCATTACAAAAAGCAATGAGTACTTTTCCATATCAGAAATGAATAGAGGCTATTCAGAACACGGAAATAAATATGTCTTGCTGATACTGCTTAGATTCTCAGCTTTGGAAAAAATACAAGTGGAGAAAACAGAAGTCTAAGGAGTTTGATTAGCATAAAAAAATTAATTGTATGGAGCTTTTTTATCTAGAAGCTGAGATAGTAAACTGAGAATGGAAACACAAGCTAAAATTACTTTTGAGAGTGTACAAGAAACAGGATGCAGCACTTGGAGGTGTAGGCTGAAATAAGGACCACGGGTTTGAAAAGATAATTAACACCAGCATAAATGTAAGTGATCTGTGTAATGATAAGAATTAGAAACACTGATGTGAATAATTAAATACAGGCTAAGACTACTGAAAAAAATTATTGTGCAAAACGAATACACTATAAAAAAAGACAGATATAAGGGCTAGCTTAAGGTAGTGCTCTCTGGGAGGACAGCTATCAGCATTAGGTCCTCCTGTTCTTTGGGTCAGTAAATACACATAAAATAGCCAGAAAGTCTGCTTCATGCACAAATTTATTGTATTGTGGGGGTTTTTTTGAATTAGTAAAAGTAATGTTGACCCTTACTGTGGTAGAATGTAAGCCAAATCAAAAGCTGTCTATAGTAATATCGAAGTGACTCATCACAGACTGATCCAAGAAGAGGAATGAGTACTTAACTGGATCCTACCTGTGTTTTATCCAGGTAGTCAAGAGTTTAACAACTTTTTAGATAAAAGTACTTTTGGAGCATTTAGACCTCTCTTTAAGAGGACACAGCCCAAACGAAATATCCTAAGCCAGTGTTGGCTGTCCCTGAATGTTACCATTAACAGGAACAGACAGTTGTTCTACTACTTCAGTCAGTCCTAGTGCAACCTGCATTACTGCATTATGTCCTTTTCTGCTAAGTGCAAAGGGGGAAAAAAACCCAAACGCAACAGAAAAAGCCTAACAATCATCTGTACCTGAGCTCTCTGGCAACTTCACTTTGCTGGGAATCCTCCAGGATCTCAGGTAAACTGGTAATAATATCATGCTGGATTGGTACCGGAGAGATACTAATCATCTGCATTAACTTCTTGACGAGATCCTGCAGACAAGAGGAACACTTGTAAAATGCAGGAGTCACACCATGAGCAAGCAGTTCATTAGCACAGCACCAACATTATGCATGTAAGGTCACTCTGCAAGATATTTGTCTGGATTTAAGCCAATTGTTCCTTAACTTATTGTCCCGTTGAAGTCATGAATCATAGTAGAGGCTTTTATGGAACAATGTTTTTTTACAGGTAGGACATAACTATCTTGGTGAGCAAAGGAAACTGGGAAACACAAAAGCAAGCTTCCAAGTGTTTAGTGTGACTTGATTCAGTTCATTCTGGGACTCTCTAGTAAACAGCCCTCCAGTACAAAGAAACCCAAAGAGCCTGACTGACTTAGGGGAAAAAAGGAAAAAAAACACCAAAGCAGGAACAGAGAATTCATCCCCAGGTGCCTGCAAGTATCCAATGCCTCTTATTAAAATTAAACAAGAGGGGACTGTAACTTCTTGCCAGCAACAGCTTCAAAATGAGGTCACCCATGTGGATACATACATACAGATACAAATTATGAAAAAGGAGAGAGCAATGGAAGAAGAAAAATCGTAAAAGGCAACGTTCAAAAGTCACTGAAGGCAATCACGATAAAAAAGAAAGAGTTAAACTGCTCCTTCAGCATGTAAATATGAAAACAGCATCCATTCTCATTAGCATAATAATTGATCTCATCCCACCTGAGAGAAGTTCCAGAAGTTGACTGGAAAAAGCATACATGTGATTGCATCACCAGTACCCACCTCACTGTCAAGAAGCCTGTCAAGCCATTTAAATTGATTGACAATGAGCCGAGGAAAATTTGTTCCAAAGGTGCCCACGCTAAAACAGCAGAAAGTGAAACACACATTAGTCAGACCTACAGACTCAAAAGCTTTGCTGCTAGTCAGCAAGACCATGAGTTGCAATTCAAATTAACCAACTATCAAAACCATATCATTAACACCCCTGCGGATTTTAGCACGATCTAGGAAGAACCCTACTTCTTACTTGATATACAGACAAAGCAGGGATACTACCAGCCTGTTTCAATACACCACCACCACATGTTGACCAACCTAGATCTCAATGGGACCATCCCGACAACTCCTCTTGCTGCAAAATGGACCACTTATTTCTGTTTTTCATTTCCATTTTTAACTGGTCACTAATACATAGGAAAAACTTCACTATTCTTACAGCTTGATAGATGAAAGTAATGCCATCCATTTCTAAGACTTACTAAAGGATTCACAGCACAATTATCAGCTTATCACTTTTACATCCAAGATCCTTCAGAATTCTTAGGTGGAAACAATTCAGTCCTTGTGACTGTGTTAAACCCTCCTCGTAACAAGATTTCAGTCTGAAACAATTTCTCAGACTCAACTTCTGTACAGCACATGTACATCCTGCTTGATGCTCAGCACTGAAAAAAATACTGTATCAGAAACAGCCTCAGCTTCTTTGCATCCTTTGACCATCTACTAACTCTGTAGGTTCTGCTGCCCCCTCACCCAGGACAACAGAAAAAGAGCTGAAGTGTTCAAGTCCTGCCTATGTTCCTCCTCAAGATCTCTCACTCTGATAGGATGTTCTACATTCAAAACAGTTCCTATTTTCTTTGTTTGAATACAATCTGTATTTTTAAAAGGAGGTCTGTTTGCAGGTAGCAACCTCCTAAAATTCTGCCAGCCACTTTTATCTTTTTTTAAATAAAGCAATACTCCATAGTCCTTCTGCTGAAATACTTCCAAAGCTTGTGCCCGTAGGTACAAAAAGCATAATGAATCATAGGGCATGTCTGTATTTCGGCTTCCATAAATCTGTCTTCTGCTTTATGCACCCACAAGTTTAAAGTCATGGTACCTCACAGACAATTTTACACATGTATGAAGAAAAAAAAACAATCAGTGCAAACATTCAGGTAAATTTGAAGTAACAGTTAAAGTCAAACAGCTAGTGATTGTCCAAAAGAAGAAATTTAATTTTAAGGCAGAGAGAAGACAGTCAATACTCACATGTCAAAAAAGAATTCAGGGATCTTTTCCAACAACAGTGTTATGACAGCAGGCTAAAGAAAGGCAGAAAGACAGTATTAGGATGATGATTTACTGCTTGTGCTGTGGCATTGCCACCAAAACTGATCTTTCACAGAAGATGAAATATGCACAGAGAATAAAAGACTCAAAAGGACAAATAAAAATATTTCCTGTATATGAAATCCCTTCCCTAATGCCAGAAAGGAGGAATACAGCCTGCAATCTGAAAACCACAAATTCTGGGAGTGGTATAAACTATTAATATAATAAAATAGAAGCAGACCATACAGGCAAGATGTACAACTCCTCTATACCAAACTAAGCCCTCTTTCTCAGACCCAGCTGAGTTGCTTTTCACCACATGGGAATCTAAAGCATCAGCTTTAGATAAGTTTGAAAACAGTGCCCACATGCTTGTGCCATTCCCTTTGCAGCTCTAAACCTTCCCCCTTTTAATCCTGGCCCAAAAGCAATTCTAAAAATGTATTTAAGTCAAGAATTTTTAAAACTTTTTAATTATAAGAGTATTTAAATCCACAGCTGCTTTCAGGTTTCACAACAAATTGGACACTATTCCAGCTGCAGACTCATCTTCTTCACAACCAGTTCTATTAATCTTCTACTTACATAAGCAGAAGGATGCCTAAATAAATAAACACCACCATAAAGAGTAAACTAAGATGTCCATACCTGTAAGATCTTAATTCCAAGCAGCAGTTTAATGAGGCTTTCACAATATGAGTGCACCAGAGTCCTGCAAGATGAAAGATACTATTACAGTTGTAATAAAAACATGCGAGTAAAACAGGCTGTAACTCTTTCCGTTACTGGTTTGTGCTTTTTAAAAACAAAACAAAAGACTTACAATGACTTATGGTAATGTATGGTGATCCCAGACACACATAAAAAAATTTAAAATTGCCCTTTAGGTCTAAATGACTCTCTACAAGACTACAGCAAGGTTGAAATGCAAAAGTCTCTGTGGCTAAGCTGTATTTCCTGGAAAAACTGTCAAAACAGTTTACCTTCACCACCCTTGTCAATTTTCTTTTCCCCGGTATTTGGTTCCTACCATAAAATGCCTTGGAGGGCAAAGCATGACACAGACAGCTAGTAAATTCTGTGACTTACCACTTTAAACTTACTGCTATTAAATAGCAATATATTACACTAGCCACTTTTGCTTAAGAAACAAGACTTGTTATGATTCAGCTGGAGCTATGGTCTTTTCCTCCACTCTGCTCAACATTACATGACAATTAACTAGAGATCAGCTCTGACTGAAGGGGAAGAAAAAATACATTTTCTCTGACCTCGACCCCTCAGTCCGTATGGGAGCACATGGCAAGAGACAGTTCTTGAACTGGTTTCTGTCCTTGATATGAGATTCCAAGCCGCTGATAAATTGCTTCACAACCTGCAAAGCAAAGAGAATTTATCCATTTCCTGAAAAAAACCACTGATCAACTGCAGTCTTTTAGGATGCTCTTTGTGAGCAGATGAGAACAGTGAAGATCTAGCGAGTTAACTGCAGGTAGACAGAAATTGTGACTGAAAGAATGCTAGAAAATAAATGAACTCTAAACCATTTCCAAAAGGAAACACTGATTGTTCTGCAAAATAACTCTAAAGCAACAGTCTCACATTCTACTTTGATTTAAAAGGGCTTTACCTTTCTTCTGGTTCTGCTGAAACAGCAACATTTAATGTGACAAGAGCTGCACCCAAAAAGCATTTGCATTCAAATCACTGCCCTCAGGACTTTCACATTGGGCTTGTTGACAGGAGAGGAGCACCACATTGTGGCAGTTTTAATGCTGCCAGCTCCCAGCAACACAAAATCAAGCACAGCTTCCACTAGAAAGTTAAGCAAGTAATTTTTCTCCCTTAAGAGTCTTTGGCTATTGAATAATATTGACAAATAATTACTCTCACAGGGCATGGTGGTGGGAGTGCAGAACTTCTGCTTGGAATTGTGCGAAACCAACCTTGGAACATGCACAACAAGGCTGGTTGTGTGAGGCACAGTCTTTTTCTGACTATTCAGACATAACAGCTGAGAAGAGACAGACATGGCAGAAGGACAATGGGACCAAAAGGTGGGAAGAGCAACACTGAGAGACCTGGAGAATATGGACCACAGAAATCAAAGATAAGTTACTGTGTTATGTACTTTTATATGGGCCTAGCAGCGACAGGTTGCTGCATTTGCATCTTTTGCTAAACAGCAAACAGTTTTAAAGCTGGCTGCTGCCAAAGCATAGTCTTTGACATTGTTACTTACGCCTGGGTAAGTAGGGTGCTTCTCCAGGGCCAGGCAGAGCTTCTTCTGGAAAGTCATTTGGTCTACAGCTAAGGAGAAAGTTTAAAAAGAAAATAAAGAACCAGACACATTTTATCCATACAACATCATAACAACAGCTACACTAAGTGCAAGCTCTCAGGCCCTTACAATACTTCTGCATTTGATCTATTGAGAAGTCCAGTTAGAAAAAGCCCGGATGGCATCACCACTTTTGCCTTCTCCAGTCTGGGCTGAGAGTAGCTAATAGCATTAAAAAGGCTTAATACACAAATTCCTGAAGGCCTCATCTGAGCTGAAAGGCAACATAACATGTTCGTTTTCCTGTTTCAGAGCTCCTGCCTCTGTAACTCGACATTGTAATCACAGATGCAGTCTAATCTTATTTTATATACACCCAGTAATTTTTCAGAAGTCTTTTGGCTGAGCATGCATACACCCAAGGAGGTGGTGATGCACTGAATACAGCAGGAACTGTGCAATTCAAGAGGTATATAACAAATAAGAGTCTACGTGAAGGTCTGCCTGAACTTTAGAACAAGCTGGATCAAGCATTTTTGCTCTGCAAGTAAAAATGCATCTTTACTTTGTACTGGTCACCTTTGCAGGTTTTCAGATACAAACAGAAAGAGCAAGTGTTAAACCCATACCTATTTCATTCTGTCCCTCACCAGCTTTCAGTACAATTCCTGATGTTCTAAGGAGCTCTTCAAAGACTCCCTCGTTCTGCACTGCACCATGGGCAGAGTCCTTTTCGTTATCAGAAATCCGTGACTTCTTTGTTTCTGAGAAAACAAGACGTGCTACATCAAGTATACTCTGCAATAAAAATAGCAAGGATCCTTCATATAAACAACTAATTCAAAATTAACCTTCTAGTAAGAAATTGGAGGAAAACAGGAATACACTTATGGGACCAGACCAACAAACTGTACTGCTATTTGACAGCAGTCATTACCTGACTCAGATGCCAATCTGCAGATCCTATAAAGCAGTTATCCCTGCAGTATGACACCAGAAAGGAACGTTTCCTACTCACCCCTTTTAGTGACAGTTAAGATACACCTTCAGTGGCTTACTGCTGTGAGACATATATCCACTAACAGACTATGAGCAACGCTAGAGCACATACTTTCCTCTGGTCTGAAAAGCACAAATTTAATATAGGTTCTCCCAACAGACCTGCCTCTTATGCATCCACCCATCTGCTAAAGCAAAAAATAACTATCTTCCCTCCAGCTACACAGAGAAATTACTTTGGTTTGATTTCTAGATAGCAGTTTTGATCAAACGTGATGAATCTGCAGACTCTGAAGCTCAAATGGTAAACACTGATCAAAGGTATGAGAACAGAGGGACTGAGAAAAGATATGGCACTGCTTTTAGTGTTGTTGTTTTATTGTGATTTTAAAAGTGTTTAAAGATCAACAGTGTCATTAACAATGAGCATTATGAAAACTATCATTTTGGACTTGTCCCCTGCTTAAGAGCTGCTGCCTCTACCAAAAGGTTTCCGTTCCCCGTAAGACTATACCTGAGCACCTACTCGGCAAGTCTGTCTTGCAGCTCTCTCCAGAAGCATCAGCTTTGGATAATTTCCTTTTTGAAACCATGGTAACAAAACCTTTGTTGTTGCCTGTAAAAATGAAGGAAAAAGATGAGTGAGCAAAGGAGACGTGACTTTAATGCAGGGGGTTTTTTTAAGCAAATCTACAATGAATAGTGAAGTGGAATGCTCCAGAAACTGAAATTGCTCAAAGCACAGCAGATTGCCTGGTTAACCAGTATCACACCACATTTTTCTGCTGTACCAGTTGAGATCTTAGAGCTTGTTATATTAAACAGCATAATACATCACTTTTTCTAAAATTCTCAAAAAACAAGGTTTGGCTTTTCGTTCAGATGCCAGGTACATTAAATGGCAAGTCAAACTGAATAACTGAGAGGTCTCAGATAGCATCCACTGGTTTAAACTTGTGATCCTCTCCCCATGCACAGACAAAGCTATAAAGGATTAGCAATTTAGCGTTCACGAGCCCAGCCACGTTAGCCGTCCTCGTTCACGTTCCTAGCCCAAAACATCTGCAGGTTCTGTCAGCACAAACCTCCATCTGACATGTCATCTTTTGGCGGGTGGCAGTGATTAAAAATAAATGAGTAAATCATGTCTCACCTTTAAAAATTAACAATTATTTTTAAAAGACGCTTGATCACCTCATGCTCAATTTCAGCTATTTGGCAGAGGCTATTAAAATGAGTTCCATAAAGTATCATAGAACTGCCTAGGTTGAAGGGTCCTTTAAGATCATTGAGTCCAACCATTAGCCTAACACTAACAAAAAACATCACTAAAACACATCTAGCCATCTTTTAAATACCTCTGGGGTTGGCAACTCAATCACTTCCCTGGGCAGCCTGTTCCAATGCTTGACAACCCTTTCAGTGTAAAATTTTTCCTAATATCCAGTCTAAACCTCCCCTGGCACAACTTGAGGTCGTTTCCTCTTATCTTGTTGCCTGTTACTTGGAAGAAGAGACTGACCCCCCCTCAGTACAACCTCCTTTCAGGTGGTTGTAGAGAGTGATAAGGTCTCCTCTCAGCCTTCTCTTCTCCAGACTGAACAACCCCAGCTCCCTCAGCCACTCCTCATCAGACTTGTTCTCCAGACCCCTTACGAGCTTCGTTGCCCTTCCCTGGACCCACTCCAGCACCTCAGTGGCTTTCTTGTCGTGAGGGGCCCAAAACTGGACAGAGTATTCGAGGTGCCGAATACAGCAGAAAAACATCAGAGTGGAAGAATTAAAAAAAAATAAACGTGATGAGCCTTAGACAGCTCATCAGGACCCGCAATGCCAACCGGCAGGCCGAGGAGGGGCCGGGCTTTCGTCTCCTCAGCCCACCGGCTCCCGGCTCTTCGGAAATTTCTGTGGCCGCCAACCGACACCGCCGGGGCGCTCGCGGAGCAGTTCAGGGCACGGAAAAGGTTCGTCACCTTCGGTTTGCTCTATCCGCCGCCTCAGCCGGGAGCCGCCTCAGCCACCGCTCGAGCTTCCCGCCGCCGGCGCGCCGTGACGTCCTTCCGGCGGCGGCGGCGGAAGGGCTGGGCCCGGAAGTGGAAGTGGAGCCGGGGCCTGAGGCGGCCCGGTGGGGGCCGGGGCCGGTACCGCCGCCATGAGCGAGCCCGAGCTGCTGCTGGACTCCAA
The DNA here is from genome assembly GCA_013400135.1 of Rhinoptilus africanus. Lineage (NCBI taxonomy): Eukaryota > Metazoa > Chordata > Aves > Charadriiformes > Glareolidae > Rhinoptilus > Rhinoptilus africanus. The sequence goes on from VXBO01007999.1 coordinate 49,975, forward strand.
CATCCGGCTATGGGTGGTGCTGCCCATCGTCTTCATCACCTTCTTCGTGGGCATGATCCGGCACTACGTCTCCATCCTCCTCCAGAGCGACAAGAGGCTCACGCAGGAGCAGGTGTCCGACAGGTCAGGGCCCTCCTCGCCTCGGCCCCGGCACCCCCGGCCGCCGAGGACCTGCCGCCGCCTCGCACCGGCCTCTTCCCGGCCCCCCGCGGCCCGGGGGGCGGCGGCGGCGGGCCCGAGCCCGCCGTGCCGCTAACGCCACATGTCTCTTTTTCCAGCCAAGTCCTGATTCGGAGCAGAGTCCTGCGGGAAAATGGAAAATACATTCCAAAACAGGTAGAATCATCGAGTGGTTTGGGTTGGAAGGGGCCTTAAAGATCATGTAGTTCCAGCCCCCTGCAGGGTCACCTCCCACTAGACCAGGTTGGAGGCACAGGGAGATGCGTGAACGGCTTTATGCTTCACAAAGAGCACAGCTCGCAATCGAGCACAAAGCCAGAAGTTGTGTTAGCGCGGTGCCGTGGTTAGAGCCACTCTCGGGTGTCGGGCGCCTTCTGCACCAGCGTCCCGTGGGGTCAGACAGTCTGGATGGGGCTTCCCCAGCCCAGAGGAATATCTAGAAGCGTGGTGCTTAGGAAACCTGGACACAGGACCACTGTATATGTCTCTTCCCTGATGTTAACATTAGCTTCCACTACTTGGTGTTTTAATTGTGTACTACAAATGAAGTCTGCATCCAAAACATCGTGTTTAATATCTGCCAGGAAACATAGGAGGATTTAATAAAAGCTCATGATAATGAGTTGTACAATGTCAGCTATAATGTTTGCTGAACTAGAAATCAGTTGCTTGTAGTGGCTCAGTTACTGCCAAATATGTGTATTGTAAAATCTGGAAGTCATCTCAGAGGAATGAAAATGCCAGATATACTGGTATCACTACTGAGCCAGCAAGAACTCTGTACAAAGCGCTAAAAGCTCTTTAATTAATGTGGATTCTTCTTCAGAGAATCCTTAGAACTATTTTAAGGACTTTAGAAAGCCAGAGAGCTGGTACTCTGGATCCAGGGAAAGCTAAAAGTGAAGAGCTTTAGAGCGTACAGACAGTGTATATACAGACACTGTACAGACAGTGAAATAACTCTCCAAGGAAGAACGATGTGTTACAAAAGAGCTCATAAGATGTCTGTGTGTCTGAGCAAGAAATAACGCTTCTGTCTAATTTCTTATGGTTATGGCATTGACTCTTTTTGTTTCCAGTCTTTCCTGACCCGGAAGTATTATTTTAATAACCCGGAGGATGGATTTTTTAAGAAAACGAAAAGAAAGGTAGTGCCTCCATCACCAATGACAGGTATGTTATAGTACCATAGACAGGCAGAAAAACTATAATTTTCTGCCAAGGTAGGAAGGTGAATCAACTTTGCAAAGAGCTCAGTGAATGTGAGGGAGGGGGTGGGTATTGGGGAGAGGGGGGAGTGAGATCCCTCTCTGTGGTAGCAACATGTTAGGCCACACCATTTTGCTTAATTCCATCCTCCAGCTGCATCTCACTAGAGCACGACCACCTCAGTGTTGCCAGAAATGGGAAGTCCTGCTCTCACTCATGTCTTGTCAGTTTTCTGCACCAGCTCCTGCAGGACCTTCTCTAAACTGATGTAACTTATTAATGTGGCCAAAGACCTCAGCAGCAAATTAGATGGATGATTCATTGTCTCTTTTCTACCCAAATCAGCTCACAGAAGGGTCCAGCCAGTTCAGAGAGATGGAGCAAGGGATGGGGTCAAAACACAGAAAAAGCAGCCAGGGTCAGGCACAGCAGAGAACACAAGACCCTTTTGTTAGCAGCAGCCACCATCGCTGCACTGGCTGCCCTTGTCATTTTGCAAAGTATTTTACAACGTATTTTACAACAGTGGAAAATAATAGGGGATTGATAGTGGGATAGGACTGTTATCTCTCATGCAGATTCTTAATTAAAATATCTGATGTTGGTAAAGTAATCTCTTATTTCCCTTTATTGTGATATGCTGCTACTTTACATGAAATCTTTGAATTGCAGATCCTACCATGTTGACAGATATGATGAAAGGGAATGTAACCAATGTTCTGCCTATGATCCTCATCGGTGGTTGGATCAACATGACATTTTCGGGATTTGTCACAAGTAAGTGTCTGGAATAACACAGCCCATGGGTCGGGCCCTGTTTCTGATGACCTCAGGGGTCTGGGCTGCATCAGAGATGTGCTGCTCTACCTGAAAGCAGTCGATTGGAAGCAGCATGAATTTGGCTTGTGGCACTGCCACTATTCATTCCGTGAACTACAAAGGAGGGAACATGGTTTTCAGAGTACCAGCCATGGTCACAAAGAAAACAGGTCATGTATTCGTGAACAATTGTAGCATCAAAACCAATACTTAAATTTACGAAAACTGCCTAAACTTCAAGATAATACAGTGGATTTTCCTCTCAGCCTAGCCAGGGAGTGAGTTACTGAGTAATGCAGGGTGTACGCATCAAAAACAGGTCCTTAAATACACAGGTCTGTTTCTTTTTCTTACTGTTTATGCGATAACTGTTTCCTTAGTGATAGACACTCCCCTTCGCAGTCACTGAAACAATACCTGTGATGGTTTGGCCATCTGATTAAGTTTCAAAAAGTCTTATTGTATTAAAATAAATACAAAACTATAGCTATTTCAAAAGTATGTGTTAACTTGTTATTGTATGCACTGCATTCAGACTACTTTAGGTTTAATAAAAGAACTACCTACTCATTTTGCCATTTGCTTTGCAATTATCCAGTGTCACTTTGTGAAACTGGCTTTGTTGTTTTTTTTGTCATCCTGCAGCAAAGGTCCCATTTCCTCTGACACTGCGTTTTAAACCAATGTTGCAGCAGGGAATTGAACTGCTCACTTTAGATGCGTCCTGGTAAGCCTGTGGCCTCAGCTAGGAAGGTTGAACATTCCCTTGGAAAATTTTGAATGCGTTAATAACCTTTGAATGGTCTGTGGGTGCTTCTGAAATGAGATCACAAGCCAGCTTTGAACTGAAATCAGCCATGCTTGTTCTGATTTATCAGGGTGAGCTCTGCTTCCTGGTACTTCTTGAATGTGTTTGGACTCAGAAGCATTTATACTCTCATCCTGGGACAAGATAATGGTAAGACTGTAACTTCTGTGAAAAGACTGACGATTTCTTCCATGGGAGAACTCCTGAGGGAGGCTGGGGAAGGATTTCTAAATTTCCAGCTAAAAAGCTCTTGACAGCTTTCTGTGAGGTTACTGTCCACTGGCCAGGTTTGACATCACCGGCAGCAAGTACCCAAATCTTCTGCACCAGGCGTTGGTTAACTGCTCGTAAACTTCCATGGTAACTAACCCATGCTTTCCTTCCCATGAAACTGGCATGCAGAAATTTTGCTCTCAGGCTTGCTTTTATTTCTAGCAAGTATCAGTTTTAAGGAAAGCTGCAATGATTTCTTAATGCTAGATGCAGGGCAGGACAGATGCTGTTTCTGGGGGTACTGGGAATGTAGAAGGCTGCTTTGTCCTCAGTTAGTCTACATATTTTATGTAAATTTTAGCTAAGAGTAGGGAGTGGGAACAAGATGTCTTGCAAGAACTCTTTCTGGCCTGTTAGTATTGCATTCTAGGTGTTTCTGCAACTTTCTAGTGTATAGCTAGAAACCACCCTGGAGGCATTGTGCTCCAAGAAACGCTGTTCAAATGACACAAACCCCAACCTCTCATTTCTCTTTCGCAGCTGCAGATCAGTCTAGGGTGATGCAAGAACAAATGACGGGGGCGGCAATGGCCATGCCAGCAGACACCAACAAAGCATTTAAGGTACAGTGTTCCCACCTGCACTTCTGTGTGCTGTGAACTCACAGAATTGTAGGCTCTGTGTAACTCAGCCTCTCCATGGGTAGCAAAGAGCGGTTTTGCTGTTCAGCCCCGCAGGGACCTGAAGCCACTGCGTGGTCCCCAGCAGGAACAAAGCAGGAGAAGTGTTCTGGCCCAGGAAAAATCTCTTCATGGGCATCGTATGACATGATTTTTGCAGGCTGTACGCAGCTTATTTCACAATACTTAGTGGAGCAATGCTTAATGGAGTAAGAGGAGGAAAGATTTCTATTCATGGGCGCTGGAAAATGAGTAGTGGTGGAGATAATTCACATATTTAGGATTAAGTTCTTGGGGTGCTACAAACACCTGACTTAATGAATTAATAAACTCTGCAGCTGCAGGGAGCTTGATGGTTGGAGAACAGTCTAATGAGGCACATCACGTCTGTGATCAGTTGCAAAATTTTTGGCCTGTGACCGTTTTTATCAAGTGTCTCTGGACTAAACAATTAAGTAACTACAAAGCACTTGACCTCCCCAAACAGAACTGGCTGTGTTTCTACAGAGGGCTGCTTTCAAAGAAATGCACTGTTCTAGAAGGTTAGAGGGTTTCCAAAAAGCAAATAATATGATTTTTCTAATTTCAACGATGTACGTGTATCAACCAACATCTAATACGCAATTAAGCGTAAAACACTGATGTCGGAGTTCACAGGATTGCCAAGTTTTTAACAGAACTTGTGTTTTGTTTCAGTTTTAAGATAAGCACTGTCTTGTGTAGTTCTTAACTACCTTAATACTATGTTGCTTTCCTTTCTCTATTTATTATCCACGCAGACGGAATGGGAAGCTTTAGAACTGACTGATCATCAGTGGGCCTTAGAAGATGTAGAAGAAGAGCTCATGGCAAAAGACCTCCATTTTGAAGGCATGTTTAAGGAAGAGCTTCAGACCTCCATCTTCTGAATTTGAGAATATACTTTTGTCTCTTCTCCTAAAAGTCATTTGAAAAGAAACGTTACTTAAAACTATATAATGTATTTTAGCAAGGCTGAGAATAAAAGAAAAAACATCATGTTCAGAACTGCAGTTACCTAACTCTGATTTGAGCCAAATGCTCTCGGTGTGGGCTTCTAGCTGAAGTTCTGTTTCTTGTCCTGAGAAACGTATGCTGGAGAAAGACATAAAACTTTTAGTTCCAATACACAAACTAAAAGCGGTGGTTGTCCTTCCTCTTTATACTTTTTTTCCCGTTACAATAATCAGGGTTTGAAGCTTTCTCAGAAGAAAACAAAAGCACGAGGGAGATACTCGCCACCTGCCCAAGGCAAGGCATGGGACAGCTCACCTTCCTCGCGTATCCAGGCCTGCGCCAAGGCTCCCCGCTGCTGCAAAATCCCACCTGCTTTCTTCTGCCCTGCTCAACCTGCTGGTGGACACGCTGAGGGTCACAGGGGCAACTTCTGGCCCCCTCTTGGCTGCTTTTGTTCCTGGGCAGAGCAGCTCCTCAGAGGTCTCTGAGCAGTGAAGAGCCAGAGATGGCATTTCTGTGCAGAGGTAGCAAGCACACAGACTATTCCCAGTTAATCTAATCCTTCCTAAATCCATTTATTAGCACCGCACACTGCCTGCAGAGCCCCTCCTGCCTGCCGCCCCTGGGAGGAGGGACAGCTAGCAAGGGGCCCTGTCTGTTCCCTGTAGTTCCCGTTCAGTTATTTACTGTGGCAGGTGGGGAACAGAAATACTCATCTTAAGCCTCCCACCTGGGCCATCTTCCTGCACTGCAGAGAACAGGGAGCAGCTGCTCCCACCTTGTCCTTCTGCAGGAGCTCCTCACATCTCTCTTTCCCAGGTGAAGAGTCCTAACACAGGGAAACACTTCCATACACTCTGGCTGTTATTCCTCAACCCCCACCCCTGTTTTTATTCTGAGCCCTTTTTTTCAGGGTGAAATGGCACAACCTCATCAAGGCAGGAGCAGAGCCAGGACTGAGACACAGCCTGTTCTCACCAAAACCATCTCCCCTCTGAACAGAAGCCTTAGCTCAGAGATGTTCTTCTCTGCCTCAGAGACCACCTTCCTGAATGCTCATTAACACAACACAACTAGGGTTTCAGGTTATTTTTCTCTCCCTTCTGCAATGGGGAATTTTGTCTTGCTTCACACCCTTGGCATTCTTGCACAAGCCACTCCTGCAGGCCTGCACGCAGGCTACCCAAACACCTTGGCATTCCAAGCTACCACTCTCCTTTCCCTTCTTCCCATGGCGGGTTTCACACCACGCTCTGGAGGTCAGCATTTCACAGGGAAGCTCCAGCTCCTCCGCTGTTACACTGTAATGGCGAGGTGAAGACTTCAAACCTTCCTAATGGGGCTCCACAGCCCGCCTGGATCTGCAAGATTCTGACAATCGCCAGACTCCCAGCACACACACCAATGCTAAATGCACACAAGCCCGTCGCATTTAACTTCCTCTGTCTTCTCCAGCCTGCTCTTGGATACTTGCTCAGGTTACCTCGAGGAGGAAATTGCACCCACTGCAGGGCAACTATTTCAGTGGTGCAGCCACAAACAGTCCCAGTCCCCTGGAGAAAGCAGACAGAAGAAAGGCCAGGAGCCCCCCTGAGATCCATGGGGGAAGAGAAATGATGAGGAAGCCGTAGCGGAGGCTGCCCAGTGCCACAGAAGGTAAGGACACGCTTTGCTACAGCACCAGGTATCAGCAAAGGCAACTCTCAGATGTATGGAGCGGTGCAGCCAAGGGCTGCCCTTCTCCCAAATCCCTGCTGGCAGAGCAGGGGTTCGCTCTGCAGGAATAACCCTCCCCAGCCAAAAAAGCTCCTGGACTCCCAGGCATCCCCACAACCAGCAGTCTCAGGTCACATAACAAAAGCTGAAAATACAACAAAACCCAGTTTCAGTGCAAACCACTCTTTAATATTCCTCTTTGTACAATAGAGCCAGCCACTTACAAAGTGCTAGTCTAAAAACCAGGTCTGGTATTACAGCACACACCCGCCAGCCAAAGCCCATCAGCTCAGAGGCAGAGAAAGTAAGAGCTGGGCCGCTTTTTCTGCAGTACAACAGTCTGTTCAGCATCCGAGCAGCGGAGATTTAGCCCCACTGATGCATTTCTCAGTGTCAGCACAGGCAGGCAGGCGAGGAGGAAAACAAAGATTGATTTTTTTTCTTTTAAAAAGATCTTTTACTCCCCTCCCTTTCTTCTCTTCCCCATTTTGGAATGCCCACACAATTTTCTTTCAGGGTAAAATGAACAAAAAAATGCTGATCAGAGTAATTCAGTGCAGTGCTACAGCTTAAAACTTGCTTTCTGGATGCTCCCCTCAGTAACGAGGAGTGAAAAAAAATATTAAGAGACATAAAAATCCCAAACAACCCCAAAACCAGAACAGCAGAAGCGATTCAGCAATTCAGATCTCAAAATTCAAATTTCAATGCTTTAAAAGCAGAATTCTGCAGAAGGGATCACAGCACCAGTGTGCCAGCTAGCCTCAGCCCTCCCTCCTCCCATTGCTTGCCAGGGCCCTGGCTCAGGCCCCCCCAGCGCTGCCCTCTCTGCCCATTGCTTGCAGGATGAGTCACTGGCTGGGCTTTTGCTGGGCTGCAGCACAGGAGAGGTGCAGGGATGGGCACACAACAACCTCCTATGGGGCTTGCTGCCGAGAGCTGTGGAAACAGAAGTGAGCTGGGGAAACAGAAGTGAGCTGGCCTATTTGGGGTTAAACGGATGACTGCTGCAACACTGAACATCAGAAGAGGTGGTTATGGTCAGCAATGAAGCCAGAGGGACTGTGCACAGAGGACAGAGTGGCTGCAAGCACACATTCCGGGGGGAAAAAGCAGGGCAGTAGCCTGTCTTAGCCTATTTTTCTGCCAACGCACTTGGCTACAAGGAAAATCCCTCCTGGTTTGGTTCACCACCTCGACCTAGATCTTTCCCCCCAAAAAAAACCACACTAAGGCTCTAGATTTTCCCCATTTTTCCCACGGAAGATCAGTTCTCCACTGAGGACAGACCAGATCTAGGGCTCACAGGAGTCCTCCTTCAAGAAGAAAGCTGGACAAGTCCTACCAGCAACACAACCAGTAACGGAGGACAGAGGGAAAAGCATTTGACAGCTGTGCCAAAAAGATAGAGCTGAACTATTGAACACCTATGGCAAAGAGAGACCTCGGACAGGCCCAGCACACCTGCAGCCTCGCAGAAGATGATGGGGTGGGGGATCTAAAGGGCAGCGCACAAGGGAGGAGGAGAAAGGTCGAAAAGAGCAGCCCAAAAAACCAAAAGTCACAAGAGAAAAGGCTAAAATCCTCACACAATCCTTTGAATTAGGGTGTCATCCTTACAGGTGACAGCTCTGGGAACAGCACTGAGCTTTACTAAAGAAAAAGCTCCAAAGAGCCACATAAACGAGCAAAAAAGGATAAAAATGCTGCCACAGCACAAACCATAAGAGAAATGGTGGAGGCAGAAAGGCGCTTACAGAACAGTCTGGAAGCAAGGGGTGTAGGAGATGGATGGAGAGGACAAGAAATCACCAACCTCATGGACAATCATTTTCTCTGCAGAAGAATGGGAGCCAGAACAGCTTTATCCTGCATCACTGTGTGGATCAGCCTGCACATATTACAGCCACACAGGCAGGTAGTATTTGCTCCTGGTGAATTTCCTACCTTACAGGGTTCAGCGTTCGCATGAAAAATGCTAAGTCAAAACTACTCAGAAGAGTCTCAAATGCATCGGTGAAAGGACACAAGAGAGATAAACGTTTAGCTGCGTAGCCAGGGGACCAAAGTACGATGGCAGAGACAGCAACAGACAAGCCAGGTATACAAAGATTTGAACTCAGCTTCCAGAAAGGGCGCAGCGAGCCTCCCTGACACAGGCAGGGCCCAACAGCAACACCAGAGGGCTGGCAAGAAGCCCTCACGACGATTCACAGAATCGTACCCACCGTCTTCCTCCGCGGGCCCCGCAAGGCTCAGCTGTGACCTGCCCTCCAGCTCAGGCTGTGCTCTCCCAGCCCCAGCTACAACCCTCAATCCAAGACCCCCAGCTCAGCCCCACCCCCTGCCTCTAGCCACACAGCTCAGCCAGATTTTAAAAAGAACTTTATTGAAGCTCCAATATATATTATTTTTGGCCTCTAAATACCCAAGTGTCAGCACCTACTCCTGGCTCTCCAGTGCTATTCTGCAACCCCCCAGCACTGAATCTTTCAGTGCTAGATTTTCTGCTTTGACTCCTACAGAAGGAAGAAAAATTTTCAGATGCCTCAGGCATGGCTTTAGAAGAGCGACCGCTAACATGGTGGCTGAGTGCTGGAGGTGATGTTTAGTTGGTATCCATGCCGTCGCACTCTTCTTGGGGAGGAGATGGGGCAGTATGTTCCTCACCGTTTCGGCGCTGATAAAACAGCACATACGCAGCTTTTGTCTACCAAACAAAGAAGAAAACGATCTGAAACCATCCACACAGCTTGGCTGGAAATATAACACCCAAAGGGGGGAACCGCACTTTCAGCACAAACTCAAGTTTAGCCTCAGGCCAAATACTCACCACTATTTGGTCTTCTGAAGCCACCGATACGCTGCTGTCATCAAAGTAGTACCACTTGTCATTCACTTTGTTCTTTGCGTAGGCAGTGTCTGTCAGAAGAAACTGCAGCTCAGTACTCCAGGGAAGGCCAGCAGGTAACACCACGCCAGCTGCGCTGCACTACCGATGCTCAAGGCTCTGAGTGTGCACGAGAGGCCAGGAGCGAGCTTTGACATTAACTGCCCCAACACATGTATCTTCTAGAGCACGCTAGCTGGTCCAGCTAGCCTAAAACCATGCCCCGCATACCAGACTTACCCCTGATATCTGAGATATTGGACAAAAACTTAGGAAAAAAAGTACAGCTTGCTGTTCACACACACCCCCATCTTGAGCCAGGGCTTTCGCAAACACACAGTTTAAGACTCTGCATTTTCACATTTTTCACGAGAGAAGTTTTCTTTTGATGATGGATCCAATTGAGTGCTTGAAAAAGTCCTCATTCAAGAAGGAAGTTGGACTAAAGTCCTGCAGTCTCTTCCAACCAAGACTTCTGTGATTAAGATCTCCAGTCTCAAAACCTATCTGCCTTCAGCTCATGCTGTGTTACAGTGACATACCCTAAGAATTAAGCACACGTTACTGCCGAATGGGAGTTCATCATCCTCTCATAGTAAACCACTTCTGGGTGGTTCTACAAGTGTCACCTATAGCACAGACACCACATAGAGGGAACTCCACTTACAGATGCATTTCTTCTACGCTGCAACAAAATCAGTGACAGAAAATACAGCTTTGTCATATATAACAAAGGGTATTTTTTTCCTGATGGCATGACATTTTCCCTGCTACATGAGCCCTTGTCAGTGCAAAGGTGGAGACATTCTACTGCAAGCTCATAACAGCTGGGCAACCAAGGCTTGTTTCAGAAAAAAAATCTGGAACAAAGGAAAATGAAAGGAAAAAAAACCTGCTTTAAATTGCTATTGCAGCAAACAGAATTCAGGGATAGGAAATGCAGAAAGACATTGGATCCAGCTTCCATGGCAAGGTATGCCCTCTGCTCCGTCTTCCTGGCTTGTGGGCAACTGCTGCTTGTCAGACCTTGTCTCACCACCACTGAGGGAACCTGGCAAGCTCCTGCTTGGCTGGCTGGACCACTGGCAGTCTCTGCTCTGCAGCTGTAATGCTGTGCCCACACTGGACTATCAGTTGCCCTCTGGCATGCTGCAGGGCAAGAAGCCGAGTCTTGGAGCTGAACTGACAGCTTACACCCAGGACTCTCCCCAGCACTCTGCAGTAAGGAACACCTTTCCACAATTTCATGTTCAGTATTGAAACGTCTTGACTCCACCCAAATTGGGGAACACCATCGCACCCTCTCATGACTACTAACCAGCGTCCCAGAGGCAAGAGAGTTAGACCTTGGGTAGCTGCAAACTACAGAAACTGGCTAGCTGCTCTGCAAATCCTAACAGGAAGGACACTGCCTTCCAATAAAATACTCATCTGCAGACAGAACGCAGGTAAGTTTTGGACTAGACACCCCTGGTGAGGGCTGCTGCAGGTCTCCAACACACACAGCCCTCCGATGAACCCTCTGCCTATACATCCTTGGTACAAAGAACCGAAGCAGTTACTCACAGTGGCCTACGCCCATGGCTCCATAGTGATTGGAAACTGCAATGAGGTCATACACGTATGAGCCTGCTCTTGGGTCGCAGACAAACTCGGACATGTTTAAACCCCTGGAAGGAAATCCAAAAGTATCAGTACACCAGTCATCAGCACTTTTTAGAAAGTGATGCATGACACTAGTGAAGCTCTGCAGCACTGGTGGAAGAGCACTGCACTCTGCTGCTCAATGCCTGGATGTTGTTAGTGTAAAGACCAGACATGTTACCCCTCCCACACAGGGCAGGTCCTTGTAAACACATCAGGCACTGCCAAAAGATTTAGAGGGAGGTGCTGAATAAAAGAGTTCAGAGTGTCCCTGTGTAGGCATGGAAAGTGCAGTCATAAGGGATATGCTTCATCCTGCAGCAGGATGCTGACAAGCAGAAGCAGAGGAATGAGGCAGGCTTTCATCTTGTACTTGTGCAGTCTTCAGTGCAAGTGCAGCTCTGCCTAAGAAATTTGCTAAATTCTCTGTAGAAGTTCTCTTGGTTCAGCAGAATGACAAGTTTTTAACCTAATTTCAGAAGAAACAGTACCTACTAGTAATTAGTATTCTTCCAGATGTGTGGAACTGATTAAGGTTATGATTAACAAAAAAACCACCCCAAAACCCCAAGCAACTCAATTCAAGCCTGCTGTCTTTAAGTTCAAACCCAGAAGACAGAGCTGTTGCAGATACAGGTCTAATAACAAGCCCACCCAGCACTATCATCAGTAGTAGATTTTTCTTGATCAGCTTCTTGAAGCTCTTCCTAGCCTTAGGGAAGAATCCTACCTGATGGGGAATTCCACAACAGTGTCAAGTTTATCCCTCCAGTATCTGCTGTATGAGAAGCGTTTTAAATGCACTACCAAAATCCTGGGCAAAGACCACAAGTCAAACTTCTTTGTGGCCTGTTGATGCTTCTTACAGTTAGGGCAGTACCTGAGGAAAGAGTAACAAACAAGGAAATGAATAACTACATTAAGAGAAAAGCTTCTGGCCTTATATTAAAAGATGCCTTAGCAGTGCAGTACAGCCTCTGCCTTATTATCCAAGGCATTTTGGCTGTGGAATATGCAGGTGAACAGGCTTCTCAGAAGTTTACAAACTGCAACTTTCTTTCACTTTATAGGATAAACAACCTATGGCAAGTACATTAACTGAACAGTGTACAAAGATTATTTTTCTTTTACAGATTAAAAAAAGTTTTAAAGACCCCATTACTACTTAATTATCTCCTGTTGCAGCTCAAACAGGTAACAGTTGCAAATGCTTCTATAGCATGTAATTGGGAATCATAAATAAACAACCACCTACTACACTGTAAGCTACCTTCTTACACAGCTAGCAAACAACTTCCAAAGATCTTCTGCACACGCAGTAATCACATTTTGGTCACTTATGATCCAGTATACCCTCTGACTAGGCATTTTCAGTAAGATTTTTTTTAGGAGTGGTTCAGGATTAAACTCTAAGGCAGCCACATGCTTTCACTCTTTATTACAACTGCTTCCTCTGACACTGTCCGGAAGACAGACATATGCTAAGGAATTAAAAATAGCCTCATCTTTGGAAGCTACAAGCCCATTGCCACTTTTTTTTTTTTAAATAAGGGCAGGAAACAAATACGTTTTATTAGCACGTCTGCAGGCTATTGAGTCAATGACTTAACACAGAACTGATAGACTCCTCACAGATGAAGACAATAGGACAGACCTGGGAAACCGTCAGAATCCCATGGCAAATAACGTGAACTCAAGCAGTTAAACACAACAGGCAGAGCCTCTTACCATGGGTCATGTTCACCAAGCGTTTCCATAGTAGTGAAGAGCTCTATGCAGTCTCTGAGGGCTACAACAGCCTTCTTTTTCTGTGGTTGTAGCATACTTTCATGTTTTTCAAATGCCTAGTGAAAGAGATCCATGCTTTATTCAGTCTTTAATCCTTGGCATCACAAAAAGGAACGTGCTCACCTTCACCATGCTGCCTGTTTCTGCCCACCCCCTTCCTCACCCACACAATCATCTCAAGCTTCCAGTCACTCCTTTCTTGTGTCGTAAACAGTCCGTAAGAGAAAAATATATATTCTTACTTCATAGTTGGTCGGTTTGGGGTTTTTTGCAAAAGATTAACAACAGGTTATTCTGTTACAAAACACGATCCAGCTGAACTCTTATAAAAAGAATACTGAGCTTTTTACTAGGCACTATGAATTCTCTTTCCAGTTTCTTTTGAGTTTTGGAAGTTTGTTCTGGCCTATGAACTAGATTACTTAGCTTTGAAATTAAAACATCTGCTTTTCAGAACACACTGGAAACAGTTCAGCAATTATAGATCTATAGACCTCATCACTAAAAGATTTTAAGTAAACGTATCTCATGCTGGTGACTCCAATTTTTATGAAGGGAGCTACACCTACATTTCACCACTTAGTGTAATGTTTTAAGTACCATGTACGTTTACATATAGATTATTTATGAAAAGAGCATATTACAACCTGTGCCTCCTGTTCATCAAAAAGTAGCCTCCGCATATCAGAATCCCAGTCAATAGCAAGTGCAGAAAAAGCTACAAGAAAGACAAAACATTTATTGCAAAGGTGTAAGGGGAAGGAAGAAAAAGCGATAGCAAGACAATAATTACCATTCAGTTTTAAGATTTTCCCTTCTACAATGGAGTTTATCTCAGAGGTCCCAGAGGAATTCACGAGGCTAAAAGTGAAATACTGCTTCTTGCAAGGCTGCAGGTCTCTTGCTGTCTCCATCTGCATACAACCCTCAGAGTGGCAGGGATCAACTTCTGCCAGCTTTTCCTTGCCTTCCTGTCCGCCATCCTGATGCTCCATCTCTTCAATGTCACCTGGCAAAACTTAAAACAAGCACAATATTAAAGAGCTTCAGTGAAAGTTTAGACTGACACCTCATATGGACAGCTGTTTGCACAAGCCTGTTATGACACACACTGATTACTCAGAAAGTAATGAAAAGACACACAAAAAAAGAAATCTGTGCATGTTAATCACTACATCTGAAGTTTTTCCTTTAGCAGATGCCAGGTAGTGTCCTGGGTTTTATAACCTAGCATCAGACCTGATGGAGAGTTGTCGGTTCAGTGTAGGTTAATAGTCACACTTTCTGATAGCACACCCTAATAAACATCCCAAGAGAGAACTGGCAAGGTTGCAGCTGGGTGTCTTTACAGAAGGAAATATTTAAGTCTCCAGGAAATTTATTTTCATTCTTTGTGAAAAACAGGCAGATTTTTTTCCCCCATTTAAAATTTCCCATTTAACTTGTTCCAGTTGTTACTCTCACAGCAGCACAAGGGAACCACTTCAAAGTGGAAAGGGAAACATGCATTTGCCATCGTCATCAAAAGCTTCCTTGTAAGCATCTATCCTAGGAATGAGACCTTGTAATTCTAGGTCCATAAACAGAAAATACCATTTCCACTTTATTTCTCCAGAACTTGTCTTTGTGACCTAACAGGCCAGTTTTCATCACCAAAGAGCATATTCGTAAAGGAGTTGCTTCTGGAGGGAGGCACCGGAACACCTAATAGGGAAGCAAGGACTTCCCTAACATCGGTCAAGATGAACGCACATCACTTTGTTCTCCTGCTTACGCACATCTGATCTCCCTCGGAAGGAAAGCAGTCTACAAGAATTCTCACCATAACATGCACAAGTCCTATGCAATAGCGTGGTTTAACCATTCTGAAAAAACAATCTGCTAGAGCTCAAGCCAAATACACACAGCACAAACTAAATGCTCATAAAAAGCTTTAAGTGCTAAAAAGCTGTCAGATAATTTTGGAAGGACTTTACCTTCAACCACACCATTGGAGCCATTGCAGGTTCCCTTGTCTGGGCAGGGTGTAGAGTATTCTTCCACCAAAGGGAGTTTCACATAGCGGCTAAACAGAGAGAATATGTTTATCACACAATTTTGTCAAAGCTGTACATCAGAACAACAGCAGCACCCCCCTCCATCATCAGTTCTGGCTGTCCAATCCCCCTCAGCAAACTGGAACCCATCCTGTACAGCACCACTTACAGGCCACAAACTCTCACAATGACTGAAACAGCAACAATTCAGTAAGTCTCTGCTCTCACTGCCTGTTCCAAGTTTTACTGTCAGCAGATGGAAAAGGGAAAAAAAAAGTGTTGTAGTGGCCCCATCTAAGAGCCCTGAAAACATGGCCTGAGTTCTCCTGACCCATTTTGCAACACCAAGCAGGTAGCTTCCCTTGTGACCACCACCACCATTATCGTACAGCCTGCTTTTACAGAGCCCAAAATAATCAGGATCCTGAAGTGTCCCTGGGGCCTTCAGACACTAATGCAATGCAAATCCTTGTTTATACACCAGACACAAATCTAGGAAATCTCTTCCCATTAACAAGAATGCAGTAATCCCATTACAGTGTAATTGAATAAGTGACAACTAGAACTTTGCATGGGATTGAAAGGTACAAACATGACTTACCTGATCTGCTCCAAAACAACACTGTACAGGTGATCCACAGTGAGCTTGTGTTTCGGCACAGATATTAGCAGTGGCTGACCAAAGAGTATGGTCCCTGAAGTATTGCTGGATTGCCTCACTGTCTTTTCCCGAAAGTAAACAGAGAGAGTAACATGCTCCGAGCCATCCTCACTTGGCTTGCAAACTTCATATCTGTTCGAAAGACAGGTATTTCCACGTGTTATTTCCACTGCCAAGAAGCACAGCAGGTAGAACCAATATGAACTCAGTCCAACAAGTCTCTCCACCGGGTCCTCCTGAGAAGGACAAAAAGGGGTTGTACTCTGTCTTCATGCTACAGACAGGCAGTTTCCTGAACACTTCTCATGGCACACAATTACACGGGATACATACCTACCACCTTCCCTCTGTCTTTACTCCTAATTCACATCCCTATTGCCACTCACCTCTCAAGACATTACCCTGACAACTATATGTTGCTTCAACCAGATCATGGCATCAGCAAAAAATACTAAACGCGCTTTGAAATACCGCAGACAGTGTTTGTTCCCTCTGAAGAAAAACCCTCTTAATACCTTGGGTCACGCATTCTCCCAGCCTCTTGTACAGTTAATGGCCTGAGCTCACATCACTAAGCAGCCAACACTTCAGAAAACAAAGAGTTTGGAAACATCTGCTTCACAGAAAAATCCAAGGTCAGTAAACACACAAGAAAACCATTCTGAAAGAAAACAAAACAGCTCTAGAGAATAGCAAGAAGACTGAGACACAGCCTGTGCCACTGGGCAAAATAGCAAATGAGATATTTACAGATGTCAGAATCAAAAGAAACCACGTGGTCCAACGCTACCACAGTGTTTGCTCATGATATGGATTTCAGGACTGTTCATTACAAAAGATTCATTTTCAGGAATGCCAAGTCACACTGCAAAGTAAATTTGGTGAGTCACCTCTCCCAGACTTAACTTAAAACTGGAAGAGAAAGACAGACTTCATGAAAGATGTCACCACGCAGAATGGCCAAGACCACAATCATATATCTGAATGTACCACCTCTTCACAACTTTAGACAAGCTACTCTCCTTCTCTCAAGGGCCAAGAAACAAGATTTATTTTTCTTTTTATTGCTGCGTTCAAGATGCCCTTGTAGAATAGGGAGGACAACAAATTTCAGAGTTGTAGCTCTGCTCTTCAATAAAAAGGATCCCAGCTTGGGGCCTGCACTGAGTTAGTAGAGTACACAAAAGAAATTATCCTCTTGAAGAGTCTCATCCCAGCCCAGCAAGAGCATTAGAGACCAGAGTCAGCATAAGACAGTCCAATGCAAATGACTGTTGACGTTTTCTATGCTGTCAATGCTGTTCAGCTGGACACCAGCACTGGATACAGTTTGCACCTTCTAAAGTTTCCTGAGAAATAGCACCACAAAGAGATGAATTATTTTTCTCAACACTGCTTAAATAACAAAGACCATACTCAGTCCCAGAACATCATCTATGATTAACTCCAGGTCCTATGAGACCCTTAGACTGCACTCCTATAAAACAGATCAGTACACGACATGAACATGTTCCTTGACATTCTTGTGACTGCCTCTCACATCACCTACACGGCTCTGCGAGCAGCAATTAATGCAGCCCCCATTTATACTTCACCCTCATGCACATCCTGAACAAAGCCCTGCCCATGCGACGGAACAGATGGGACAGAAAGAAAAAGCTAAAGATTACCCATACACAGGTGTCATCCATCACAAACAGCCAGCATGCTGTACCTCTATACCACTCTGCAAAAAAGCATCTCGCACACTTCTCGCTGAAAAATAATAAGTTTGGTTACTCAAGTGCCCCTCCACCCACTTCACCTCAGAACAGCCTTCACATACTAGTATTAGAGGCAGACAGAATCAGGAGTCATTTTCCAAATCTCTACAGCAAGAGCCATCCCTTCTAAAAAAAATAGTAATCTAAGATAATAGACTTTATCTATAGTTTAAGAAAGGCTTTGGAGCTGATACTGGGAATTACTGGTTAATAAAGTGTACTTATGTATCTTATAACTTAATTAAAATAATAGAAGATAAAGATGATGCCACACCACATTACACAACATCATTTCAGAACTCAGAAGTTCAGAAGCTTAACTGCTACCACACTGTCAGATATTGGCTAGTTGCTTTATAATTCATGATAACGCTGACAATTGTCTGAAAACAGCTAAGCAATAGGGTAGGACTAAACCAGTCTTCATCAGTATTATGAAGGCTTCAGGTCTGTAGTTATAATTCAGAAGAGAGGCAGTGAGCAATGAAGTAAGTCACTTTTGTTCCCTTGCAAACTTAAATTAAGCAAGAGCACAGGAGCATGACAAGCTACAGAAAGACAAGGGAGAGCTACGTGAAAGGGCACTGAAAGCAAAAAATATTCTGAACTCAGCATCAGGCTAATATATATGTTGTATGTTATTGAAATATTCCAGCTGGAAAACACTATGTGGATCACAAGTCAGTCTATAGCAACAATCAAGATAAGTAGTAGATTTTGTAAAAGAGCAGAGAAGGGTAGAAAAAAATGCCATTGCAGAAGCTGACAAACATCCATCTAAACAGGATTACTACTGCACACCGACCCAGAGATGCTGTGTTACAATTACAATAGGTTTAAAAGCTGGCAATAAGAATGAACAGAGAACTGGGAAAAACCTGAGTGAAAATGACGCACACGTTATGATCTCTTCTAGGAAGTGGAAATGCTCCTAATGTGTTTACTGTCTTTCATAATACCAGAACATACAGAAACAAGTAAACCACACGGTAAGAAACTGCAAATGTAACTGTTCCAGACAGTGGGTACTTTGCCTTGTAGAAGCTGGTCATGGGATTTTGCCAGTCTTGCAGAAGAGTAAGATTAAAAAGGATGAGAGCATTCAACCAGCGAGATTTTTCCAAAGCTTTAAAAAAATACAAGCTCATTTTGAAAAGGACATAACCCCTTGTTTCAAACAAACACTGATTTCAGTAAGTGAGAACAAACTTCCTAGATAAGTCTGCTACAAGATCTCACACATCTCAAATGTTTCATATAAAGCTACTGGACTAGATGGTTTGCTGACCTAACTAACACAGTTCAGTAATTGTTGTAGCCTCAGTCATGCTAACCAACTTGCCATTTCTGCAGCCAATCATGGTTTAAGACCATGAAGTCATCGAAACATAAGACACAGCATGTTGTAAGAGAAGGCAGAAAACATGGTATGTATGTCAAGCTAAATATATCTTATTCAAATACGTGCACTTTTGTAGGTTAAAGGTGACCTGCAAATCAATTTGTGAAACTTTTATCAGTGTAAACAAGACACATTATGTTATATGCCTCATCAGCCAGGCTAAGAGAACAGGGGTATCTAGTTTACCCATCAAAACATTTTTCTTCTTAGGTCTTAAGAACTAAGAAGAAACGCTAAGAGCGATACCCTTGAAACAGGCTGTGGAGTTTGTTTTCAAGTCGTACTTACCTGACCCCTTGTAGGCCGGCTCCAAGCTCCAGCAGGATCCCTGGGTGATGTGATATCACCAGCATGGTGCATGCGTGGGTGTTACATTGGAGCAGGAGCCGGAGGTCCTAGCGGGGCTGGACTTCACAGAACCTAAGAAAAAAAAATAGTACGCATTTCGGTTATGTGCTGAATGCCGTTTCTCTGCTTAGCCTGGAGAATGAGAGCATTCAGCACAAACACTGAACTAACATCGTCAAATTGATTTGCAGACCACCTTTACGTAAGTGACTTTCCGATCACTTGCCATAGATCTCCCTGTCCTTTTACAGAACATGCCTCAAGAGAAACATTTACAATGCTGTGAGGAGTGGGCTAGTCCCACTGTTGTTTGGCTGCACTGTGCCTACACATAGTGCCAGCGATCTTCTTTCAAGTCTTACATCAACCTCCTTTATTTCTGTAAGCATCTTACCTCTTCTCTGATGCTAGATATTAACACATCTCCCGTCAGGACTACACTAAGTTTCCAAGCTTGCCACAGTAAGAAAGAGATGAGCGCAAAGCCTCATGAAAAAACAAGCTTGGAGAATTCTAGCCCCAAATTCTCTTCCCCTTTCAGGTGACCTGGAGAAGACGACACATAGTTTTGTCCTTTTGTGTAACAGGAGTCAGGTTTGCTTTGGGATGCATGAGAGTTACTTGAAGTCACTTAAATACCTAGAAGCCCAGTAACATTCGCATTGCTTCTTTTTGAAGTTTTAATATTGGAGGGCACAACAGGTAAGGTACAAGAATGGATGAACCAGAAACTGAGCAGCTGAAAGGGAAAAACGTATCTTAGCCACGCCCCCGATTACTGTCCATCCAGCTTAAATTCCAATTCTTCCCACCACTCCCTGCCCCCCCACCCCAAGAATCAGCATCTCCCACCACTTTACTGGGACATGAAAAATTCTCAAGATGTCCCAGGTGCTCAGTAAAATAAAAACTATCAAAGAAGGCTGAATGTGTCTTCCCTCATATCCCTATAGTGAAAACAGAAAAAAATTACAGCTTTTTCAACCACCAAAATCACCTAAAACAGGCACAAGCTCAATAATCTATACATCCCACATATTGCACATTCCACAAGTATTCATCAACAGTACAGTCTGGACTACAATATCTGTGCCTGCCGGCTGCATCCTCTGTCAAGCAAACATAAGAACAACAACAACGTACATTCCAGCTATGTTACTCCCACTGCAATGTGTTGTGCAAGTTCCTGCTCAGTGACATTTACAACTGAAGCATTTCACGGAAACCAGTATTCCGCTCAGCAACCAACCAATACAGAATGTAAATCCACAGTTGAAGCTTAAAAGACACTGGTGTCAAAAGCAAGACAGCACCACAAAAGTACTGACTTTTTCTTTCTTCTTTCTTTTTAAAATCGCATCCGCGCTGGGGCTCAGACCTCCTTACAGCATTAGATTCTTCCTTGAATTTTGAATTGAGTCATGTGTTGCTGGCTAGCTAGTGGACAATACTCTAAAATCAGAAGTCTGTGGAACCAACAGGGATATTGTCATATGCAGACCCAGCTCTGACTGCTGCTTTCAGCAAAGTAAACCTGGCAAAAATACTGCGAGACTGCTCATGTATATTTAAATTTTTCAGTTTTGAGACAACTTAAGGTGATGCTAAGAAGCATACAGAAGGCAAGAACTGCCAGGTTAAGTTACTACAAGACCCTAAGGCTTCAGAACTATTGAAACAACCGATTTCTGTTACGGAAGACCATCACCCGGGTAGTAAACAATCTCAATTCCTATGAGAAGACAAGCATATATAAAACGTAATTTGATCAAATCACTTACCAGTTACGAAACAGGAACAACCTGCCCCTTCTGTTCCAGCTCTCCTGCAAGCCCACCCAGAACAGATGCCACCTACTAACCCAGCAAAATCAAAGGTGGAAGACCTGCTGGACTCTGAGCAAAGACCTGTTTAGAGGGGGACAATGACAGCAAGGAACAGAGGAACAATTTGGTCACAGCTGCTCATGAAATCAAGAGCCTGGGAGCCTTGTAACCCCTCCATCACTACATGTTCGTTCTTTGCATCCTCAGACTCTAGCAAACAACCACAGACGATTACTAACACAACCTTGGTTTCCTTCTGCCAATGGACAGGAGGAGTACTTTTCAGGTGAGGAAACTGTTACACAATTAAAATGATGATTTAAACACCAGCATGAGGCATGGAAGGGTGCTGTCTTCAGTTTATCACAGCTTCTGTCTTAAGTCTCTTGGACTGTCTATCAGGAAGGAACAGAAAGACCTGTGAGCGCATCCAAATTCAAAGAACACCCAGCAAAATCCTTCACGAAAACACCTCAAAAATCAACAGGAACCACTGAGCAGTTTGCAATTTTAAAATACAAGTTTGGAGACCGGTCACGTGAGAAACCTATTTCTGAATATGCCGTACTGATTTAACTATTTTGAATTGCACTTGAGAAGTTTGTTTAGTCCATCTCTGACCCATTCTTGAGTCACTTCCAGGCATACACCAGAGCAGCGGTGTGCGAGCAACACCGCACCCCACACTGGACAAGAGAGCAGTTATTTTAACACTGCCCTGTACCTGACCCAGGTTATCTTCTAGTTCCACGGTTACATCAGCCCAGCTAAGGTGCAGGAACGAGTGCTGAGTGGTATTCAGCCAGCACTGAAAATAAGCACAAGTTACATTTTCACGCTAAAACCATAAACCCCAGGAAATTTAAGGAACATTAAACCATTTAGGCTAGAAGGAACAAGTTAACCAGAGAACACAGGAGGAGTGAATGCAGCTGCTCCTACTCTGGTTTTGGAGAAGAGGCCCACAAAGAAAGTGGGCTTGGCAGCCCCAAGACACATAGTGGTGGTAGATGCAAGTCAGAGCAGTGTTTGCTTCTGAGCAAAAAAAAAAAAAAAGGCAAGCAGGCAACCCAAAAGAAGTCCCAGCACTGAAGGAAAACATACAAGGGCCAGTGCAACAGCTCAAAGTGCCAGGGTGGGGTTGTGCAGAGTCCTCTCTAGAATCATCCTTCCTGCAAGAAGCAGAAGGCAGAGATGCACCTCCATGGCTACAAGTACATTCCCCAATGGAAAGCAAATTTTGAAAACAGCAGGACAAAAATATTCACATTACTTTTGAAATTATGCACTTTTTTAGCAATGATGTACCAAGCCCAAGTAGGCAATATTACCCCTCCAAAAGCAAGCCTTCAGCATATCCTCAATATCATCAGTTTGCCAGAGCTCAATGAACCAAAAAAAAAATCAAACACAGCTAATCTAAAATTCAACCGAGTCCCTTCAGTGCCAGTTTTCAAAGTTTCTCTAAGTGCTCTGGGAGAACACTCTCAAAGCCTGTTCACCTCAGGCTCTACAAGCAACAGAAAAAGGGTAAAAATCCCTAAAAAAATCACTCAAACCTGCAGTTCTTAAATCCCAAACTGAAGACGCACCCTGATCAATCCCACCTTGTCCTAATCTTAACACAAAACCGATGAGCAGGTCCAGAGAAGGGCCACAAAGATGATCAGAGGTCTGGAGCACCTCTCCTAGAAAGACAGGCTGAGAGTTGGGGTTGTTCAGCCTGGAGAAGAGAAGGCTCTGGGAAGACCTTATAGACTCTTCCGGTATCTGAAGATGGCCTATGAGAACTGGAGGAGGACTTTTTACACTGTGGTGATAGTAATGGCTTCAAATTGGAAGAGGGGAGATTTAGATTAGATATCAGGAAGAAATTTTTCATTGAGGGTGGTGAGGCCCCAGAACAGATTGCTCAGAGAGGCTGTGGATGCCCCATCCCTGGAAACGTTCAAGACCAGGCTGGATGGGGCTTTGAGCAATCTGGTCTAGTGGGAGGTGTCCCCACCCATGGCAGGGGGGTGGAACCAGATAGTCTTCAAGGTGCCTTCCAACCCAAACCATTCTGTGTTTATATGATGTACAGTCAATCCCTCCTTTCACACACACTTCAGCAGATATTAAGACCTTAATAGATGGAAACAGAATGGAATTTAAGAACACTCAAGCTACTATTACCATTTCTCAAATGATTTAATTAAGCCTTAGGACACCTAAGAGCAGACTTTTTATAACCAAAGTAAGCAGACTGTCCACAATAATTATTCATTTGCCTTTAAATAAGAAGTTTTGCTTTTCATGAACAACTGTTTCTCTATTGCATTTGAGACAAGACTCCCTTTCAGTAAAAGAATCCTGGATTTTAGCTGTAGGTTAGAATATTACTTTACATATCATTTTCCTGGCAGCATCACCCATTAAAGGGAGTTCCTATGAGCAGCTTTCTCCTAATTCTTGCCCTGCTGCCTGGCTGCTTGCTCTTGCCCCACAGTGCTGAAAGATCTTAGAGGGTGTACATGGAAAAACAGGATTAGCAAGACTTCCTCCTGATACCTCCCCTCCTCCTTGGAGGGTTATTTTTAACCCAGGTCAGTTCACTCACTATGACTCATGGCATCACCTCATTCACAGTTGCGTCTGCGCATTAGAGGAAGTGGTGACTGCAAAGGAAAACACACAGGGAGCAACACTCCAGCTAATGCTTCCCTCCCAGCCCAGAGCCAACCCGATTCAGACACGGTTGTTTTCTGTAGAGGGATATACAACATGTTACGCCTGTGGAAAAGTGGGGGTTTTTTGTAGTTATCATTGTAATATCATGCTTCTTGTTTTTTCAATGTTACTAGCTTTGGAGACAGACTTATTTACAATCTAACGCTTTACAATACCCTCACAAAACAGATTTCGCAGAAACCAAATGTCCTTCCCAGGCATCCTAACTTGCCACACCTTTAGCTGCAACTGAAGACGACAACATGACAAGAACTTTTAGAAAAACTCAGACATTCTGTCTCAGTGAGGTCACGAAAGATGGCAGGACAGAATAGCACTAAGCAGTACATCACAGCATCCCACTCAGTGAAAGGTATGCACCGCCTCAGAGCGTATTAGTGCAGGACTTCACAATGGCACAACAATTTTACAGAAGCAAGATCCTAGCACTGGAATATTCTCACATGAGGAAGACTAGGACTCGTGCTGAGGGGATGGATTTGACCTCACAATCCCCACATTCAGCTGTGAGCCTCAAAGTCCGTTTTGTGCTTCATGTGCAATATTTTTCATTTTCCAGCTGCAACAGAACAACACTACTTTTGTTCTCCTCACCAGATTTCACAGATAACTGGAGACAACTCATCCACCACACGTACGTGGAACATTAAGCACAACCATATCCTCAGCTTCAATGAAGTCCCTTCGCAACCACAGTTAGCATAAATGCTAGTCAAGAGTCCGTCAAGAATCCCCAGTCGTGGTTAGCAGGGTGCTGTAACAACTATGATGGTTTTTGGAAAAGCAGAGTACAACAGCTTAGACTTCATGCTACTCTAATAAAAGCTCCAAGGCTTTTGGCTGATTTGGAACGTAAGAACATTAAGATTGATCTTGCCTAAAAATGCCAGTGAAAGTGTAACTGTAATCCAGAAAGAGATTATAATCTCTGAAATAGGCCTGTGGAAAGTTCCAAACTACAGAACACTGACCGAAAAGTACATTATTACCCAGCGCCATAACTTCCTTTGCATTAGGAAAAAAACCTAAACATGGCACATGCTGATTTGCTGCTAGGAGAAGTGCTGCATTACTGCTACGTCATGCAAAAGGTCTACAGGAAGGCTTAGGTTTTGAGAGGCGGGGAGGAAAACAAACATTAAAGGAGTAATTTTGTTTTATATCCTGAAACCAAAGCGAGTGTTTTGCAGTATTCTTCGCATCAGGGCATCTTCCCACTTTACTCACACAAAGATGTCGTCTTTTGGCATGATATGATTTAAACCTTCATCCATTTGGAATATTTTGTGGAATCGATGATTATACACGTCTGTCACCACCATCTAGAACAGCAAGTGATATTTGCAAAAACATTATAATAAAAGCTTACATAAATTTAGGCAAACTAAATTCAAGCAGTAGTTTATTCCTATTCTTTCTTTATCAGAATTTTCTGCACACCAACATCAGCAGTTTTCTCTAATCAGCTGTATTTGTTAAGACGGCTGAGAAAAACAAACCAAGTAACAAACTGGTTTTACAGAGGTACTGAGGAGGTGCAATTTCAACAGCTGCAAGTCAGCCTGGTGGAAACAACAGAACAGACCCCAACATCAGAGTGGCAACAGGCTAGGATTTCAGGCACAGATCTCTCACATCTATAATTAACCGAAATCAATTCAAGTGCTACACTGGCATCCTGAAAATACCCCACCAACAGCAAAACCGTTCCCTCTTGAAAAGCTCATCCGATCCCGCTGTTATTAAAAGGATGTCCAAGAAGAGGTGGACCCAGAAGAGACATTAAGTATCTCTCAGTACTAAGAATCTACACTATCAGAAATGTTGGGGGCGGGGGCTAGCTTTCTGCCCCTTCTCTTAAACCTCTCTACTGCAACAGAAGTGCCCGAATAAACACAGATCGTTTCATGCATCTTTTTGTCTTACAGTCAAAGAACAAAATTCAAACTCATTAGGGTTTTGCCATCGCTCCACTAAGTTCAAGTTTATCACCCGTCTAGAAGCTAAGTCAACAAAATCCTTCAAGAATAACAAACGTTTATCAAAATTACTGTGCTGCATTTATCCTTACATTTTCTGCAGGAACACCAGAGAGTTTGGAGAGTGATTCACACAGATCCGAGATGGCCCCCATCATCGGCACCACAACCCGGTACTAGAAACAAAGATAACATCATGCTTACAGGAGGCAAAATAAACCCATGCAAGGCAGACAGCAAGCAAACAGAAATAAAGTCTTTAGTTCACAGGAGTTCTGCTGAAGTTAAGGTCACAGCTACACACTTCAAGGTCTTCGGGATCTCAGCTCTACCTTACAAAGCAGAGATTCAGAGGGAATAAAAGAGCCTTAAACAGACGGCCTGCTTTGATCAGGCTCAACAGTAGTAAAATCCACCATAAAAAAATTAAAAATGATAAAAAAAATTCTAGACAGAGCGGCTTGCTCAAAACATAAAACTGCTCTTTCTTTGTGATAAAAACATCCTAGAGTCATTCTCTCCAATGCTTCTGGAGGTCAAGTCAGAAGTCTTGACAGACAGGAAGGCAGCTATGAGCGCAGACTGTGTACAGGGACAGGCCCTCCTATAGACTGGACCACATTTATTGTAAATTCAGCATACGTTCTTCTCCACTGTACTTATCACCCCCCTCAAACTCACAGTCCAAAGCATAACTTTAGCATCTGAAGTTATAATCCACAGCACATGCAAATATTGCCAATCAGCACCTCCAAAACTGCATCAGGGCGTCTAATCACTCTGCTTGGGCCTCTTGACAGGCTTCTCTTGACATGCATGGCACACACAAAGTTTAGGTATGTCTGTGCCCACACACAGGCCCATTTGAAAATAAAAAGGCAGGGGGGAGGAGGGGAAAGAAATTTTTTTTTTTTAAAAAAATCAGTCTATCTTAGAATCGAGCAGGCTTTAAAAGCAATCAGGTCATTTTTCATTTCTTTCAAGAGGGATTGTTTTCAATTTCTGTTTGAAATTCAGAGACCTTACCCATTTAGGTAAGTTTCGCCTTTCAGTTTTCCACAGTAACACAAGGTAAGCACAACAATGTAAGCACGTGACTGCTTTCAGGGAGCAGTACATCACACACAGCTCTAACCTCATCACAGGAAGAGGGAAGCCACTTCCAGCTGACCCATCACCATAGTTTCACAAACCAAGATTTTACAAAACTACTTGGATTTCACATGTTCGGTTCACAGTTTTAACATTAAAAAACCCATCCTACCTCACTCAAAGAGGGACATCAACTTCCTTTACATTACTTTAGAATCTCAACTTTAAAATCTAACAGAAAGACCCAAATGACTTAAAGACTTCAACATGCCTCACCTGGACAGGTCGATGCTGTGGGTCTGCGTATACCAGAGTAACTTCCATGAGACGATCTCTCCTCAAGGGCAGCGGAAGGGTTAAGTAACAGAAGGGATCAAAGGTCACAGACACCTTGGAGCATTTGGGACAAACAAGGGTAGATTTGAAAAGACCATGAAAAATATCCACAATGATAGAATCATTCCTCAGCCTATGATTCTCCCAGGCCTCTTTTGCCACCTCCTATAAAAAGAAAAAAAATAAAATTAGAAGTTATTTTTCAGAAATACTTCCATGGCATGGCAAGTATAGGGATCCAAGAAAATTCAGAAGATTGATACTGGTAAATTTCACAGGAAGGGGTGGTCTATCAGTGTGCCCAGCATAACCCACTGGCATTTCTTCTCAGTGAAACTAAGGCCTTGTGTCAAGTATGTAAAACATCTATTTTAGTGGAGTCACTTGGTCAGGTACTCCTTGGTGCACGCAATGCCAGAAGTGTGAATGGAGCTGAGGGGACAGTGACAGGGTCACATGCTGCTCTTCAGGACAGCAAGCTCCTAACAAGATACGCTCCACTCTTCTCCACGAAGAATGGACTGCTGCCCCCAGCTTTTGAAAGACAACTGCAGTTACGGCTTCCCAGAAAAAAAGTAGAGAGCTTGTTCTTCTTGGAAAATTATGATCCATGTCTCACATGAAAGTTAAAAGGAGACAAGTTACAATCCCTTGAAGACCTTCATGATACAACTTATGAACTCCTTACCTAAGGGCATCTGGTAACTGGCATTTATCTACTCAATGCAATCAGAGGCTCTTCTTAGCATGGCACTTTTAATTTATGGTATAATACCATATATTTTTATATATATCTCAAGTGAAATAAGTGCCATAGATAGACACACACTGCAAGGCTAATGTCACTAACCAGGATGCTGAGATGGGAACAGAGTAACTAGCTCCAATAACTGCAGTGACATGGATGCAAGAGAGAAACATGTGCACCTCCGGCATCAGGGGGAAGGAAGTACCTAAACAAGATGAAGGCATTCTAGGCATCCTTTCCATCCCAATTATCAGCATTTCTTGGAGACAAAAAAAAAAAAAGATTAGATATACTACTTCTTGTGGTGTTGCCACATGTACTGTATTATGCAAGAAAAGGCAAAAGACATGAAATTATTGCCTGTAAGAGGAAAAACAACGAGTCACAAACACTTCCTAAAAATAATTATTTCATCTGGCTTTTAAAGGCTCCTAAAGCATTTTTCCACCTAATGTATTTACTCTGCACTCTGCACATATGTTGCAGCTGTTTGTATTGTGGCAGGAGATAAAAGCTTGATCAGGAGAGTGAGTTCACTTAGGGAAAGATGTTTCACTATTGTGTGTCTCCTTTTAACGTGAGCATGGTGTTTGCCAGCTTCAGAGGAACAACGAAGTGTTTGCAAGAGGCTCATGTATCACTGTTGACTGGGAAACAGAGGATAAGAAAAAAGCAAGACGAAAAAACGAATAGCAGACACTTTTCTGGCCCATCAGGAAAACGGCAAAAGAGAATTACTTTTCTCTGTTTAGGCAGAGTAGGTAACTGGAGCCCAAGGTTGTATAAATTCACATTTAAATTAAATAAAGTTTCCTTAATATTAATGTGCGCATTTCCACAACACCAGGAAGAAGAAAAATCAAGTCAAGACTCTTAAGATGATGTAGGTAGTTCACCAAACACTAGGAATTCATCAAGATTCGTGGTTGTACCAAGTCACTTACACCTTGGTTCTCACTTTGCCTTGACCAGTGCTCTCATGCACCCTATCCAGCCTGGTTTTAAATCTAGCTCATGAATTACATTTGTCTAGAGGCCACAAGGGAGCACACATGAGAAGTCTGGCCTAAAAGCTCATTTTATTGACACTCTGCTACCTACCAGTGGGACACCGCAACGGTTGCTTACAACCCCATACCCAGGGCATGCGTTCAGATCCTTATTTGAGGGGCACCCCAACACCTCCACGTCAGAATGTCCCCAGTCCCACCCAAGTTCACATGCAAGTATGATGGCCTGCACAGTAAGGACTCTCTTCAAACTGACACAAAAAGCTGCAGCTCACTCTGCCTGGAGGAAGAAGGTGGGCCTGAGTAGTCAGGACGAAAGGTTATGGTAGTAACTACAGCCTTCTTTTGGGTAGCTGTTATGCCACATGATAAACTTCCTTCCTTTCCACTGCAGAACCACATCAGTATTGTGCCATCAGCACATCCTCCTGCACACCAGTACCAGAACAGACATTCTGTTGTAAAGGCAGGGTAACAGCAACGTGTCACGAGGTGTCATTAAGAGTCAGCCAGGCCATAAAGCATGACAGGGTTCTCTCCTAGGTACATCACTTTGTAGGGAGAATGTTTGTGTGACCTGTGAGCAGGAAAGCCAGGAAGCACTGCAAAACCCAATTAAACTTCCTCAGAAGCCCTACCCTCAAGTAATGGTACCATACCGAATCAGGTCTGCCATTGGCATCCTTCAGCTCCAAGTAGGGTTTCTTCTTCACTCTGTTTAAATCCTCATGCAAGCCATCTAGAAGAAAAGCCAAGAGCTCCTGGGAATCTTGCTGCTGGTATCCTGAAAACTGAGGAGCAAATCGGCCAACCTGTGTCTGAAACACGAAGGCAAGGGTCAGAGGGGTTGAGCATGACCTACACGTAAAAGACACGACTGAAAATACTCACTCTGGCTTTTGCAGAGATCAACTCCACGCTACCTTATGCATCTGCCTGATGCATTTTGTACTTTAATTTCTCTTTCAGTAACCTACAATTCCCACAATGCAGACTTGCTAGAAGGTAGCATCTTGAAGCAGGTGGACTGCAAGACAGAAAATGCTTGCAGAAGATACTTATGAAGGAACAAAACTGTCTTAAAATTCAGATTAAAATCCTTGCCCCAGTAATCTCTAGCTATTCTAAAAATTGTGATATGAAGCTATGAAACATAACAGCCAGAGTTAGTGAGAGCCAGAAACAGCACATCCAAATACAGCCTTTTACTTCTCAAGTGCTATCTTGCAACACTGGCATTTATCATTCCTGCTTCTAAAAAAAAAAAAAACAAACAAACAACAAAAAACCCAGAAAGGGGTCCTACAGGAAAACAACAGCTGAAGGAGTGGTCAGTCCTAGTGACCACCGCTACTTCTCATAAACAGGGCCCAACAGACTTGCAAAATTAGGCTTAGTACATTTTAACCACTTAAGATGACAACTGCAAGGGAGCCCAAACTGAAGGGCTGTTTATATTATGGAGATAGTTAACACTGTCACTAGATCAGCAACAATTTTTTAGAAAAATCACAATACTGTACCGGGAAATGAAGAGCAATTCCTATTCTGGTCTTAAACAAGACAAGTCCGCATTAAGAGACTTTTATTGATGTCCACTGCAGATTCACATATATCCTCTGAACAGAGCTCTACAGAAAAACTTTAATAGCGGTGGACCATGTACCAGCAACTTCCAGTCACAGAAATTAAGCAACTTATTGTTGTTTCAGAACTACCTATGACTCTACAGAGGTCAGATTTGTGTAGTCCATAAGACTTTTGCTCCAGGTCTCAAAAGGAAATACCCTCAACTTCAAGACTGTACCATGCAAAACCTGAACAGCAACAGGAAGCACAATGACATTAATATCAGGTCATTGCTTATTTCGTACATTTGGGATATTACTCTTCCTCAGCATATTGAGATTGCACTACATAAGCAAACTCCTAGTGTTCCTTAGATGCCTTAATTATGTTGTTCTGCACTGCAGCATCTTTGCATTACATTTAAAAGAAAAGACAGTTACAATTTTTCTAGGGGTTCATACACAACTGCTACATTGCAGTATTTCAGCTGAAAGCAGCTCTTTACACTGAAGCACTGGGAACATTAAATCAATAAATAATATTATAGGCAAGGGGATGCATTTTGCTCACCACTTTATCATTTCATTTTTTAAACTTTATAATTTGCATAGCTTTCTTCTCTGATTTAAGTTCACAGCTGGGAATTCACATGACCCTGCCTAGCTTTGTAGCAAAGATCATTTTGATGCATCTGTAAACAGCTCTCAGGCTGGAAGGTCATTTACTAAGTAAGGCATTTAACACTAAGAGCAGTAACCAATTCCAGGGTATGACACTACTCACTGGCAAGTTCTTCCCTGTACCCCGCAGAGCATTTACATAAAACATGAAGCAATGCTGAAGCAATTCTGTCATTACAGCTTTCATAACACCAAAATAAGTGGAAGGCATATTATCTTTCACTGTTTCTTCTGTCGAAGTGCTATGCTACAAGAACATGGAGTACTTACTTTAAACATACGCGGGGCCACATGAGACTGCCTCCCAGACCAAATCTGTTTAATGAGTTCAGCATAGGCTTCGGCAATTTCTCCTCTCATCCCCAGTGGATTGTTCTGATTTATTTCAGCTTCATATTTATCTTCCAGGAAATAGTCAGTCAGAGGAGGGGTATTGCTCAGACACTGAAAAAGCATTAAGAAAACAAATTTACTGCACAAGACAATAAATCTGTGTGACAATGAAATAACAAACCCAGATTCTGTGATTCACATCAGAACACGTACTAAGCTAACACAAAACTGGTGGGACTGAATTTGATTACATATTTAGTAAAAAAAAATAAAAATCTATTGGGAAGGTGGGACACTGTAACCATTGCAACTCAAAGCAGGTTGAAATAAAACACCATCAAATACCATAGCCTTCAAAACACTAAGAGCTCGTTTCTGAAACATGATTTATCTCACAGGTGCCACACTGACTCCTCTTCTATACTCTTCTTCTCTATATTTACCCCCAGGTGTAAGCTTCCCCTCTGGAGCAGTTTCTACTGGTTTATACCTAGCTTGAGGCATAAGGCTCACTGGTCTGTGGCTCCTTGGTTGTCCTTCAGGAACTTCTCTAAAACTGGCATCACATTTGTCACCTTCCATTCCTTTGGTGCATACTAATGTGCTACACATAAGCCAAACTAAATACGAACAGATTTTTTTGATTGCAGTTTGTTATTTGTTTTGGCTTTTTTTTTATTCCAGGTGCAGTCTCCTCACTGAATCACATTAAAACATGCTTTTCTTTCCACAGATTTTAATGCACAATCTCTGCAAGATTGCTCTTTTATTTAATTCTAAAGCGGGCTCTTTCCAATTCTTACCTGTAGCGCAGAATTCATGAAACAGGTATTTCCAAGGTTACTGAGTCCACAGAGTCCAGGCTGTGACAGGGAAGCATTGTCCCTGCAGCTGTAAGAGTTACAGACAAACCCAGAACCCCTGGAAGACAGACAACACAGTGAACTCCACAGTGAGTTTACCGAGTCGCAATACTGTTTAAGGGTCACATTAAATAAGAGTCAAAAAACTGTTTCAAGACATTTTTTAACCAGCCTACATGTTTCTGATGCTTCATAGCGTCTAATCTTTAAGTATGTGCTAACTTTGGAAACATTAATCGTTACACAGTCTATTATTAATTTATGGCTCATTACACAGTAGTTTCCTCTGTCTACAAGTACACAGCACACTAATGCAGCAATATGCTATTTAAGTCTATATGATACGTTGCAAGACCTAATAAGAGAGTTATGATTTCTACCTGGAAAGGCTTATTCTACACTGGCAAATGGAGAAAAAAAAAATTAATCCCTTCCCTCATACCCCCAATTCCCTCAAAATCAGGCAATGCTAAATGACTAAAAATCAGTAGTTAGTAAGCTCTGGAACATGTGCTACTTTTGCAAGTGAGCAAGGAATAGCAGAACACAGTGGTTTCAAAAGCAAAGTTTGATAAAGAGGTACACAAGAGTAGCAGAACTCCTCATAGGGCACCATCACACTCCTTTTTCATACAGGCAAGGATTCACAGGATTATTCACATGAAGGACGAATAAACAAAAAGAACATTCCTGCTCTTACCCCCTGCCCAGGTGGGAGCTGTTCAGTCCATAGGAGTTACTGCTATCACCGTTAGTAATGACAGAAGTGGCAGACATTGAGGAATAAGAACTTGCTGATGATTTTGAAGAGGTAGTAAAGTTTCTGCTAGTTGCAGTGCTTGATCTGGGAGAAAGGAAAAAGAAGTAGAAACAGTGCTACTACTTTCTTCACCCTCAGCCCCACCTCCCACAGAACTCCAAGGACTTGCCACATCACAATTAGCTCCCACACACAGAATTTACTGTTTTCATCTGTGTGACCACACTTCCAAACACTTGCCTGGAACAGAAACCTCAGACAAAAGTATCAGAAGCAGGAGTAACAATTTTCGCTTAAAGCAAAATATGGGTCCCAGACTGAAATAAGCAGTCAATTCAGATAGCATGAGTGACAGGGAAGCAAGCTTCAAGTTTATGCTTGAAACAAGCAAGCCAAAAAAAAAAAGTCCCAATCTTAAGACCGCAAAATACTTGCCCACATTAAAAGTGACAAAGTCAGTCCTTCTCTACTTGAACCCCAAATCACCTACTCAAAAAGAACGTTAATTAGTAAGCAGATAACCAGTGGGGGCATAAGACAGTTTGTTACCAAGCCCAGTTGATACAACTACATTGCTTGGAGGCAAGACACACTGACACGTACGTGCAGCGCACATAGCAATCCTCAGCATTTTGAGACTGAAGATACTGAAATAAATGAAAAAAGTACATAAACTTCAAGTCTCTCTGGCTGTTAATCCCAGGCTATTGCACACTACTACCTTCCTGGTTTGGAAAAGACCCGGAACAATGTCACAAAAGACCAAGACGGCACCAAAATTCAGCAATGTTCTGTCATAGACAGCTTTGGCTCCACAGAAAAAAGCAAAGCAAACCTACAAGGTAGTGATACATAAATAAGCTTAAAGAAGCTATTTTGATACCGATTCATTTCTCTATAGCAAGAGCTAACTGGGAAATAGTCTATTCTCTCCATCTTTGCCCAAATAAACATGCAAAACAATGCAAAAAGGTCCACGACACCAACAACCACACAACAGTGTCTAATACACCCAAAGCACAGCAACGCACCAGCAGAGCACAGTGCCCTCAGGCTTTAGCTTATTCTTGTATCTCTTTTAATGTGGCCCTGATTCTTCAATGATAAAACTAAAAATGCATATTGAAAGCTGAGATGCTACTAAGAAAAGAGTCTTGGCAAACCTCAGTGAAGCAAAAACTAAAAAGACAAAGAACATGTCTTAATGGCCAAGGGGAGGTAGAACAGCCAGACAGCCTTACCAATTTGAAAATATAAGAGCAGTAAAATAAATACAGAAGGAAACAAGTCACAACAGGAGCCTCCAGATGAAAACACAAACCCCAAACACAGTTTAAATCCGAAGCACGCTAAGAAATAGCCAACCCACCAGCCAACACAACCAAAAAGTATACTGGAAAGTATACAAGAATGAGCAGATCTACAGAAATAACTAAGACAGCCATTTCTGGGACAATACACACCCTTCTGGTCATTACATGCTGGAGGTGGAACTTCTCAAGACTACCTGGACACAAAGATAAGATCAATAAGAACAAGAGGGTCTAGACTAACAACAATTATCAGACTCATACTCCACATGCGGGAGTTTCGAGGGACAAGAATAAAATCATTAAGCCAAAAATAGCCTGTAAATCCATTAAGAACACATTTTCAGAAGTTTGAAGTAGAAGTGAATTACATAGAAGCAAAGAAGGGCAATCTAGGAAGACTTGAAAATGTAGCATCTCTACTTGACATGCTTGACCTCGGTGAGAGTATAGGATAAGATGCTTGGAAAATGATACAAAGAAAAACTAACAGGAAGAAAAGAAAAGAACAGGAAGATAACCTCTTAAGGGATTTCAAAGTTTCCAATAGAAACATAGAGGCAGTGCACAGAGAAGAGTCACAGAGTAAGTGAAGAATTCCAAGAAGTACTTCAGCAGTATCCTACACACATTAAAAAAAACTGAGAACTATAGGGGAAGACTAAACATGGATCAGAAAGCAAAGCTAAGAGACAAGTCACAGGGTGGTCTACATACAAAAGGTCTCCATACTAAGTCATTCAAGGATCTTGATTAAATTCCTGTTAGAAAACTGTAAAGAATCATGTGAGAAGTAAAACAACAAAAGAGAGACCAACAGCTTTCCAAGTGTGGAGAGAGAAAAAAAAAGAAATCAAATAGACTTGGGAAGATAAAAATTCTAAGCACTCTTACCTTTTACAAGTTACTCATCTTTCTGTAATAACCAAAGAAAGACTAAGGATTTACTAAGCACAGCTGCTCCCCCTCATTTCACGAGATGGTCACAAAAGTAGCTATCGTTGCAGGTGAAAGGCACAGACAACAGCTAAGAAAAATGTTTTTATCTGAAAGCTTCCCATTTGAAGCCCAGGAAGTTATAATGATCCCACAATACTGCAGGCTCTCAAGAAGAGCACCTCATCTGCACAGAGAGGTGACAACAGAAGTCTTGGATGCCAAGCATTTATCCCCAGTGCCCCAAAAAGTCAAAGCCACTTGCCAGTCAAAGCCACTTGCCCCCTCCACTGCTGTTTCTCACAGTATGTGACTTCTGCTCCCTTGGAAATGGAGGCCCCAACACATTGCTCTGAAGTAAGAGATTAACATTATTTCTTCTTTAAAGTTCATGACTTAGAACCTTCCAGAATGTTCTGGGCTACTCAGTGGGTTGCCACCGAATGTACTCTGTTTGCTTAGTTTGCTCTTTGTGCGCACAACAGACACCGGACTGGAAGGTGCCAAGCTAACACAGCTTCCTTTCATCACCACTCCAATGTTTCTGACAGGGATAAATACATTCAGTTACATTTCATCAACAAAATTTACACAGGAGTAAGCTATAGCAAAGACTGACTTCATCTAACCATGTAACAGTTCAGGGACTTGAGAAAATAATTTCACAGGTTTGAGGATGAGACTGCGTGGTACAACTGCTGAATCAGTCCCTCCTGCTTCAGCACAATTTGAGTCTCTAAAGATAACTCCTGTCTGAGCTAAAATACCTCTTCCAGAAAAATCTACCATCATGGTTTCACAGTGGCCAGCAACAGCCAGTCCAGCAGACCACAGCTGAACTGTTCCAACGATCAATAACCCTTACAATCAGAAGAAACTTGCATTTCATTTGTAGCATGATCAACATCTGGATATTAGTTTGTGCTCATCTCCATCTGCTGCCTGTGGAGTTACCTCTTTAATTTCCATTTCTCATATCCCACAGAAGCTTTTAAGTGTTAAAATAAACTTTTATATTTCTCACTGATACAATACTTTGACTTCTAAGTCTTCTAGCATAAAAATTATTTGTTAGTTCTTCAACAATCCACTTGGCTCCTTCTGAAACTTCTCATTAGCCTACTTTGCAAATTTGCTGACAACTTCACAAGACATGATCATTCCACCTGCAGTTTTATCCATGTGCCAGTTATCAAAAGTCTTCTACTGCACACTCAGCCTTTCCCTACTGAACCACTGAGACTGCTTGGTTTTGCCTCAAGGTTGCTACAGAAGCTCACATTCAGGAGACCTAACTAGGACTGGAATCACATTCCCACGGAGTCCAGCACGTATTTTGGACTCATGTTGTTCATCCACACACACACAACTTCATGCTCCACAATACTGATGTGTGTTGTCCCCCAACTGCCAAATAAAGACAGCCTTTCCACATCTTGCCACAGAACGTTTCAAAACCCCACACAAATGCCAAGTGAGGAGGAATCTGGAAACTAGCAGCATAAAGAGGACAAAGTTAAATTAATCTAGCACAGAAACTGTGAGGCCATATGGTTGGCAAGTAGAAAAGCTACTAAGCTGAACAGCTTGAAAAAAAAATATTGTAAGAGGCTTTCAAGTGGTTGTAAGACAGAGATAGGAAAAGTGTTTCAGTTCAGTTGAGGCTACCTTCAGAGCATGCAGTAGAATTAGTCCTCCTCTTTTAAACTACCAATATAAAAAAGAAATTAAAAACATTTTGTCAAAACAGGAAAAGCTAGACTTTGTATTTAACTGGCAAAGCGGAGGCCATAATAGATTTTCATTTAGAAAGTTCTTACATGCAAGAGCCTCCTTAGCTTATCTGACATACTCAATGCTAGTCTGAAAGCATCTGCTGCAAACTCAAGCACTTGAAAGTCACATAATAAAGATCTGCCCACAGAATGTTTAGCCCAGTTGCTGCAGGGGTCCTCTGAAATCTTCAGCACACAAGGAAACAGGGGAAGGAGATCAGTTTTAAATATGAAAGGGCATTTAATTACAGTATTATGTGCCTACAAAACAAATGTCAACCACCGAGGTCTTAAAATTGCACAGTAATTTCTGGCACGTAACATCACTAAGTGTTATATCAAGTTGAAGAGATACCTAAATCAAGACAAGGTAGTTGAGACAAGCCACATGTTACAAGATGGGTGAATCAAGCAACAACAACTCCAGTATTTTACTGAGGAGAGTAGCGGGTAGAAGTCCACCATGTGTCACCAGTAAAAGAGAAGAGTGGGAAGAGGAAACAGCAAGAAAACTCTATCAGCAACCAGAGAACCAAAAGGTATTTCCCTGATGCATACTGCAAAGGGAGGCAGACAGCTACCAGGCACATGCTAAATAATAGAACTGTCACTCCTGTTTTCAAAAGCAATACCTGATGGAAAAGGTGCTATTTATATAGATCTGACACCATTTCTTGTTTGTTTGTGCTAAGAAAATGATACCCAGGATAAAAGAGTGTGTGCTAGGACTGAGATGGAACTCTGCTAGCTCTGATTTTGGGAGTCTTACAAGTAACAACTAAAGAGGACTAAGTTCCACAGAGTCATTGATATAATCTCCCTTCCAA
This sequence comes from Rhinoptilus africanus, assembly GCA_013400135.1. NCBI lineage: Eukaryota > Metazoa > Chordata > Aves > Charadriiformes > Glareolidae > Rhinoptilus > Rhinoptilus africanus. Next base: position 87,881 of record VXBO01007999.1, read on the forward strand.
AACAAAGTATGTCTCTGACTCTGAAATTCCTTAAGTACAATCCATCCCCTCTTCTAAAACCTTGTCTAGTAGTAAAAGGAGCTTCAAACTACAACAAGAAAATACTGTGTTCCGTGGGGGGCAAACTAACAAACAGCAGTAGCCACGAATTGTACCAGCCAAGGACTGCTATGGAATTTAACAGCATTTTTTCTGTCAAACGTCGGACAGTTTGATGGCAGGGGAAACATGCAGAAGGCTGCCATACACCTGGAGAGGTGGTTTCCCCTGGTAGGAGCCAGTGCCTTTGACAAGCAGCAAACGGTGGGGAAAAACCCCTATGACAGGGACACCTACCCCAGAGTGACCTTGCATAGATACATGCTGCGAATAGTGAGTGACATGAACTTGCAGCTTTCCAAGGCCTCTTTTGGCACACAGGCACCCATGCAGATGTTCACCATCCCTCTACCAACACGCCCACGCCATCAAAACTCTAAAATAAGGAAAAACTTTCTCATAAGCTTTTAGGATTAACATGATGTGGCCCAAAGATCTCCAAATACAAAGTTCCTCATGGTCTTGGTTAAACCAACAGCATTTTCTCCAGCTGAGAAGCGGAATACTGAAGCAAAATATTTGCCTGAGATAGGATTAAAATTTGGAGTTACTCAGCTGTCTTTGAAACTGCACCTCAGCACAGAGCATTCGCAGTTCCTGATGACACTAGATGCACTAGGAGTCCAATTCTTCAGAACTTTAAAATGTAAGTTTATTTAGAAAGCATAGCAGTTTATCAACATTACAGACTTGCTTAGCCTCACAGAAGGGCAGAACTGGTTTTCAGGGTGACAGTCTCACTTATCCTTCTTCACCAGGCTGCTAATGCAGCTCCCAACTCATTTCTGCTTCCAGCTCTGGCTTCCAAAAAGTATTAGTTTTTTCCTACTGACAAGAGCCCACTTTACTACAGAACTATTTTTTGTAGTACTAATACAGGATAACACATCATCAGTGAGGGGGGTAAGACACTCATACTCTTCTGGGCTGGGAACTGTATCTTCTCTCTGGCTACTCTATCTCCTCCATCCTCTCTAACTAGTTCTGCCCAGTTCAATTGCTCACTATCGCCCACAGACTTCACATGTATAAACAGTCCCTATGACTTAGCACTGAACTCATTAATCAGGAGTCTTAAACGTGTAATATTGATTTAAAGCAACACATATATGCACACAAACGCCCATGGAAAGACAAACCACCTCCCAACTCAATAATGAGATTTGAACTCCGTGCTCCAGGTGAGCTCCCAGAAACAGTTAAAATGCTGGCAACATTTAATTGCACTACAGACATCTAACGTTTCCAAGGCAAAAGAAAAATAATTTAAAAAGATCAAGTCAGAACAGACTAAGTCCCAAAGTACGCTTTCACTTGAGGTTTGTATGCTGAGATATCTGGCAAATAAAAGAACATGGTTAAACAAGCAGCTAATTTTTTTAATTATACAGAAAAGCTTTATTAATGATTTATTAAATTATTTCTCTCCAAGGGAAAGAAAAAAATCCATGTTGCTCCAAGGTTAATTTATGTATAAGACTCAACCTGAGATTAACCAAAAAAAAAAATCTTTGCACTGTGCTTTCCTAGATTTCAACTTCATAAGGAGGTGGAATTTAGACAGTGTTTTCAGAACTAAATTAAATATGAAACCACCCTTAATAAATTAAGGTATTGAAAAAACTAAGAATTCTCAATAAAACATGAGAACTAGCTGGAGAATATTCAAACATCAAATAAATTGCAAACCACAGAGTATTAAGTACTTATGCATTTATATGAAGATATGCTAAAAAGAGGATGGAAACCAAATAAACTTGCAGAATTGTGACTGACATGAAAGGAAAGCACAGGGCAAATATATTCAAAGAAGTTAAATTTAGCTTATTCATTAAGAATATATCAGATAACAAGAAGAAAAAAAGAGCTTCACTATTTCCTTTTTAAACATAAATCCCTTAAAAAAAAGGTAACAAGCTTTGTGAAATAACCCTTGAAAGAGCAGCAGAAAGAAAACATCTACAAGTGATCCAGCCTGGACTGTCACCAACTCACTCACATTTGACAGGAAGTCATGACATACAACAGAGGAAGCACCACAGCGCAGAAGAAAAGTCGCCCCAGACTGTCAACATATATTCAACATAAATACCTACACTCAGCCATCTCGGGAAAAGTCTCAGCTGCAGACTACCAGCAGACAGCAGCATACCATGGCAGATGTGTTGCTAATTACATCCTCTTCTCATAGAGAACTGTTTTTACTCCTATATATTTCTGCTACTGCCCACGCTATGAGGCAGGCGACTGGACACACCTGGTCCAGATCCAGTATAGTGTTCCCTGTTATTTTTAACAGTATGAGTACGATTCATAAGCAGTTTGGGTGTTACCAAGACAACTGCTGTACAATATTAGTAGCCTAAAGACATAAAATAGCATAGAAAACATCAGTGAACCTAACAGGAAAATACTGGCTGTTCATTATCTTTTGTTATCATATGTCTATGAAAGACTAAGTTCTCAACTTTTTCCTCCACCCATTTCAGACACAGAAAGATTTTTAAAGTCCAATCTTTCTACCTGACTTGACACAGCCACCTTTGGTGTAGGATGTTAGTCCAGCAGCGCTCACTATAACCCAAAGACGTTAAAGCACACTGCTTTCCTGAGAGATAGCCTTTGGCCCAGCCACACAAAAAGGTCCTTCTCATTTGATCAGTGGTTTGTGCGCTGATCAGCACACACCAGTGTCAATCCTGAAGAGGAGGGGCAGTTCAGCTTCCTCTTCCCCTCCTTGTCTTCCCAAACAGTGTTTTTAAACAAACAGTTATACGTTTAACCTACAAGACTAAATAAGGGCAGGAGAACTAGAGTGCAGAACTTGCTGAACCAATACAGCCAACTGTATAGGGAAGACATTATGTGCAATATACATGCTTAGTTTCTTAATTTACAGAGATAAGGGCAAAGAAATAGTTAGCCAAGACAAAGCACAACAGAACAGATAATCCTAGCTGTATGATATATTACAATTCTTTCAGCCACCATTATCAACATTAAGTCAAACAATTTTATGAGTTCTACATTATAATAAGCAAATCTTTATTTCTACATCATTAGAAAATACTAATCTGCACACTGATAACCATTTTCATTCAAATATCACTAAATGTTAATTAAAAGTCTTTACCTATCAGATAAGCTGCTGAAAAGAAAAGATTGAGGCCTGGGAATGCAGCAGGGTTCCTTTTTAACTTGCTTCACATGGAAACAAAAGGTTATGATCTGGTCTTGCACAGCTGCTTCTCTAATGCTGACTGTCAACCAGTACGCAATTACGTACACGATATGAATGTTTAGATGCTTTTCACATTGCACTCATACAGAAAGTTCATTATAATCCTACAAGCATTCTCCTGATCCATCTACCCAGTATTGTATCTCAGTAAAGAATTGTTTCAAAATAGGTTTCACTGACCTATTTGATCCATTCATCAAGTTTAACACTAGCGAGATCTCAATCTCAAGTGAGTTCACTTGTCAGCAAGTTCTATAATTCAACCGTATTGTACATAAAAGCTTCTTCTTTATCAGTATGAAATCTGATGGCCTACTCACTGAAAGTAAGTGTTCAAGGCCAGGCTGGATAGGGCTTTGAGCAGCCTGGTCTAGTGGGAGGTGTCCCTGCCCAGGGCAGGGGGTTGGAACTAAATGGTCTTTTAGGTCCCTTCCAACCTCAACCATTCTGTGTATGAAAGTAAGTAGGCCACCAGACTAGCAAAATCACAGAATTTTACATTCTGTAGTATGACTTGGTAAGAGCAGTTCCTTATTGCATGCAACTTCCATTTCACACCATTCACTCTATACATACAGTATTTCCTCAAGTGGTGCTCCCCAGCGCTCAGTATTGGGGTCAGTTCTGTTTAATATCCTTATCAATGACCTGGATGAGGGGATCGAGTGCACCCTCAGTAAGTTTGCATATGACAGCAAGTTGGGTAGGAGTATTGCCCTGCCTGAGGGTAGGCTGGCTCTGCAGAGGGATCTGGACAGGCTGGATCTACGGGCCAAGGCCAATGGTATGAGGTTCAACAAGGGCATGTGCCGGGTCCTGCACTTGGGTCACAACAACCCCATGAATGCTACAGGCTCGGGGAAGAGTGGATGGAGAGCTGCGCGCTAGAAAAGGGACTGGGGGTGTTCATTGACAGACAGCTGAATATAATGATCCTATGATTCTATAAGCCTTCCTCTTACACATCTCTTCTCTAAATTAGAGAGTAGAGAGAGACCGTCAATATTTAGAGGCTTTGATAATTGTCTTTGGCGGCAGTGGGGGTTGCTTAGCTATTTCTATACCCTTTTTAAGGAGGAACTACCAGAACTCTGAGCATTCACTACTGGCAGCTTTGGAAATATACTCTAAGATCCTTTTTGTTCTACAACAGTAGAACACAGATTTATTATTTTTTTTCCCCCACCATGCAGTCTGCAAATGTAGCTTTTTAAGTAGACTAGCTCAACGTAAATAGGACTTCCATCTCCCAAGCACTACAGAAACCTAAGCTATTCAAACCCTTGCACAACCCATTTGAAATGGGCTTTAAAAACAGAAGACTGTTGCCAAGACAAGAAACCAGCAGCAGAACCACTGAAAAGTATTTATACTCAAGATTTTCTCTCCTTCAGAATGCCCAAAACAAAGAAATCCACAATAGCCAGGGATAATCAGGCTTTCACAGAGAATGTGTGGTCACCAAAACCAAGCAAACAAGCTAGACAAAATAGCAGAAGCCTTTAGAAGGTGCTTGCTTACTTTGCCAGGAAGTGCTGTCCAGGCCACGTGCCATCTTCATTTTTCACTTCTATTAGAACAACCTGAAGGAGTATTCAGGTAATAAAGATAAGTAACTGTAAGTCTGTTACACGTTTTGCAAAATCATTAACAAATCACATTTTCAATGTTTGCTCAAAGTACATAAACGCAAGTTAAAAAAAATTACATCTCAGAGAAAGCAATACACACGAATCTAAAGAAAAAAAAAAGTTATGCCCCTTACCTGACCCTGATAGAGCCCTGCATCTTGCACAGTGCTATCCAGCTTGCTGAGCTGCTCATAAGTGTTACTCGTATACCTGTTCCATAACCTAGTTTCCTTCTCAGCTGGGATATTAAATAGTTTTCTCATTTCTTTCTCGATGGTAGCTGTTCCAGAGGAAAAAAAAAACACCAAAATTCCTGAAACATGAGTGCTTTTGGGAAAAAAAAAAAGCTAACAAGTCAGACATTCAGCAAGGAGTTATATCATTGACACTTCAAGATTCTTTGAGAAGAAAATGTGTCATGGAAGTTACAATTGCTTATACAGCTTGTCTAATATTTAGTCTGAAAGAATGCAAAACTCCTGTTTTCAGTATGTATTTGCCTATCAAGTCTGCAAACTAGTAATGAGACACATTGAGAAGTTTCTGCCCAAAGGCCAACTTCTGAGAAACAGTCATCATTTGAAAACATAGGTTCAAGAAGGAAGTGTTTTCAGTTACTATTGTCAGGCCATACATCAGGAAACTGGAAAAAAAAAAAGCACCTTCATGGAGATATGACAGCTGACATTCAGCACTTTTACACAGGAAAATATAGCCATGACACAAAGAGAGAGATATAAAGCAAGACAGGTCAAATTTCAGGAAGAATGGAAGTGTAGAAAGAGCCATTAAGAAGATGTCTAAAAATACTGACACACCAGGAAGAAGGAATCATACAGAACCAGAGACAGAACTGCTTTACATGAGTGACATGGATGTTCATTCAGGACATGAGTAACTCAACAACATGCTCCTCAAAGCTCTTAATCACAACTCCCCGTGTCGCACACAGAATTACTGTGGCTGGCAGAAAGTCAGGAGGTTCCTAGTTCAATGACTCAAAGTAGGGCCAACACTGAATTCAGACCAGGCTGCCTGGGGCTTACCCAACCAGGTGTTCAAGGAAGACTTCCCCCACCCCTCTGGGCCCTGTTCAAATGTCTAGCTCTCCTAGTAGGGAAAATGTTTTCATTATATTCAGTTGGAATCTGTTCTGTTTCAATTTATGACTACAGTCTGTTGTTTTCTTGCTTTGTGACTTGGTAAATAGCCTGATTTCATGTTCTCAGTAACCTCCTCACAGGTGCTACAAGGTCCCTCCAAAGCCTTCTCCAGGCTAAATGCAGCTCCCTCAGCCTCTCCTCCCACATCGCATGCTCCAACCCCAACTGTCTCGTTGGTATCCACTAGACTCACTCCAGTTTATCAACATCATTCTTGCTCTGGAGGGTACATTATACTTCCTGAGTAGCTTCAACACAGTAGTATCAGAGAGCTACTTACCAACAGTATCTGCTTTGCTAAAGTGGCAGCTGATTACATTGTCAGGATCACTGCTCTCGCACAGCTTCAGCTCAAGAAGATAAACTTCAACCTTATAGTGCTTCACAAACAGACCATATTCAACTACCTGCAAACAGAAGGCAGACGCGATAAACAAAATAACACAAAGTCAAAATACTGAGCAGTCCTCCATAAGGTACACCTGTCTACACATTTTAAGTCTTTAGAAGTCTTGCAAGTTAAGCCATAAACTGAACACTGACTTGTTCTCAAGTCCAGATTCAGTCACAACCTCTGACAGTTTGTTTTGGGGTTTTGTTTTGATTTTAAAACGTAAGAAATCCCAGTGCTTTCCTTCGACAGTGTAAAGTTCCAAAGGTCCATCACCACAGCTGAACTGATAGTGCCAGCTAATTACCCATGAAAAATATTTGATCCCACAATCAGAGTGCTCTAGGAAAAAAAAAAAAATCTTTTGCCTCTAGTCTTTGGCTAAGATTTACAAAAAAAAGAAACAAGCCTGAAACACTGGGGCAAAATCCTTTCTATTAGAAGAGAGTAAGACAAAGCATTAATTATTTTTCTGCATGGTATACAGAATCTGCCTCATTATGCTCTCCTTGCAAAAACAGACAAATATGTCAGAACTTGTTTTGACTACACTGCTTTATTTCAGAGTCATTTTCAAATCAATTTCACATCTGAGAGAATGCTCCAAAGGTACACCTACCCATCCCACCAGCTTTCAGCATATTTTTAGAAAGGTATTCTCTAAGACTAGACACTGCTCTTCACCTACAGATCTTAAAACACATTATGCCAGAAAGAAAAGCACTTTTCAGAAACCAGTTATGAGACAGCTGTGAAGTAACTGGAAAAAAAAAATAAACAAAACAAAAACACACCGCAACTCTCTCCACAGTTCTTTGCAGCTATGAAGTCTACGAAATTGTGATCATATTTTATTGAACCAGCAGGTATCATTTTTAAAAGTAACAGTGTTTAAGAGGCATTTAGACAATGCCCTTAATAATTTGATTTGACTTTCCGTCAGCCCTGTAGTGGTCAGGCAGCTGGACTGGATGATCATTCTAGATCCCTTCCAACTGAAATATTCTATTTGTGTGACACCAGACTTGCTACAATCTACATGCTTATAATTTTACAGAAAAAAAACTTTAGCCAGCTTTGGAAAGAAACAAAGAATTAGGACTAAGACTTATTGTGAGAATTTGGCTAAGTTATGCTTCCCTCTTCTGAACTTTTATAGGGTTGTATTAGATAAGCAAGGTGTTTTAAAGGTAAATAATTAACAAATATGTTTGGAAAGATCTTCAGTATTTCATTGTTACAACAGAAGGAGAAAGTAAAAGTCCCTGTTTAAATAGCTTCTTGACAGGCAAATTAGACCTCCCTCCCCACACCAAAGAATGCAAAGGAATGAATTCACAAGTTCTCTATTTCTCTTTTAGACAGAATTTCATTAAATGGGACTTCCCATCCTCCAAGATTCTATAGTTAGAAACAAACAAATAAGAACGGTATCCAGAAATGGAAGAACTCTTTCCAAGAAGAAGTTTTTGATCAGATCACCATGTCCATTAGGACAGATGAATGGCAAGAAGAGTCTTTAATCGCCTGCAGATGTCTTTTAAGCAGCATCTGATCAGCTTGCTTCCTCTTTGAACAAAGTCCGCCGAAGTAAAACTCAGGCCATCCCCGTGGACAGCAATCTGAGCACAACACACACTCAACGACCAAGGAAGCACATCGTTTGCATTTTGCAAGTTAATACACTTTGCAGTGTGACTCTATAGAAGACTGCCTGAAAACCTGATTTGATATTATCAAAAGAAACCTGAACCACAAATACATCTAATCTAATCCTCCTGTGCTTGTCCCTGATCATCAGGCACATAAACCAGCTTGTAAAACTGCAAAGATGCCTGAAAATTACTTCCCAAATCCTACTTTTATGTGTATTTTGATGTACGAATTACAGTTGATCCAGCTTTAGGAAAAGGATTAAAGCATTCAAGGACCACAAGTTTAAGTGCTTTACTTCCAATGCCATCTGGAGAGTACTGTAACTAGATACTAACCACGTTCTACTCAGGTGCAGTGGTGCAGTTTGCGTGCCCCACTCATCTTTCACTTTATATTTTTTATAAGAGACTGTAACATCCCACAGTCCTAGTATTCTGCTATATTTCAACTTTTTTAAATGTAAAAATCCACTTCAGTTATCAGGTTAATAATAAACAGAGACTGAAACTATCATAGTAATTCAAAACTTTAAAAAATTTACTCTTAACTGGACCACAATAATTCAGCATCTTCTGTCTGTAGAAGCTGTAGCCCTCACTAACAGTGTTGAAGAGTGGCACCTGACATCCCAAGAAAAGGAGGCTCATACAGTTAAGCCTGTCAAAGTGTTTTGCCAACAGCTTTCAAACCTCTTGTCCAACTTCCGAATTTCTCAGAAAAGGGAGTGTCTCCTAACGCGCCAGGCTTTGTGAAAGCAGTTCAGTTTCCTCACTCAGAGAGGCACTGATCAGTAATACTTCCAGTTTTTCTTCTCAGTACAGACTTTCTATTCCTCAAGAAATTAACTGCTTCTACTAAAAACACATCTCCTTTATATGCTGGAATTCATTTCCACTTCCCCTTATTCTGCTTCACACAGGAGATCTGTCTACTCAGTAGAGTGAACCTGGGATCATTTACGCTTTCTGAAGATGTCAGAATTTCTTGTTACATACAATTTCTAGCCCACACTGAATGACAATGTTCCAGTACCACTGATGAGCATGAGTGGGTCTGCAAGATCTTACTTCCTTTTACTATCCTGGTGCTACACTTCCCCGGGTCTTGCATACCTTAAGGCAGTCCTCATCGTAACATAATGCCAATTAAACAATACTAATTCTGTACATTATATCAGCACTATTTGTTTGGTATAGTGATTAGTCTTTATGAACTCCACAGACTGGTACTGCTCAATTTAATCAAGGTAATACCCCAACACTAAAACAAAAACACTTTTACCCATAAAGAGGCATCTCAGATTTCAAAAAAAGCAATTTGCAAATTTCACCTTCCAAAACAGATTATATACTCAGAATTTATTCATGACCGCATTTGCCAAACAAAAATAAGACTTATAGAACAAAACCACAAATATATCTCTTCTCATGATCTTAGAATCACAGAATTTTGGAAAAGAAAACAAGAACGACCTTAAACTCCAGAGGAAGCCTCTAAGCCCCTTATACTAAAAGATAATTTCTTCCAATGCCTCATTCTGTCCTAGAAGATCGAAAAAGCTTGACTAACAACTCACATTTTTCAACAAAGCACAAACTATTCCATGCAACATAAAAGTACTGCACCAGTCCAATCATAATGTAACAAGTTAAACAGAACAAGCTTCATGGTTCTCACCCCATATAACCAATCAACTGAGATTCAGTCAAGATTCAGGCATTTTAACTGTAATACTGGGAAGTCACTTTTTCAGACAACAAGGCAAAAAGACCTCATGTTATCATCTCCACAGAACTGGCAAGGATCCTGTCATAACTCATATCTAGCAAAATAAACACTGTCTAAGCTCTGTAGAGGTCAGATAATGACACCAGGCTGAAAAGAACTTGGTTTACCCATACTTACTTTTCTCACAATAGGCTGCTGTCCATCCATGCAGCCATACCATGTTACTAGTTTATTCCAGGCTTCGGTGGGAACCAATACGTAATCCAGCTCATCAATGAGGTGTTCTTTTAAACTCTGCGTTTCTGGATCTAAAAGGGAGATGTAAGAGAGCATGGCATCAAACAGAACGCTTTCTTCTCAAGACCAACGCACACAACACCACGGCTCTAACAGACACCAACACTCCTACGAGTAGGCAGAAACCGCACCGGGACACAGGGCTTCAAAAGCGAACGCTGCACGACGAGACGACGGCACAGGGGAGCCGCTCCCCCGCGGCCGGGCTGCGACCCGAGAGCCAGGCCCCGCCGCCCGCGCCCCGCCGCCACTCACCGCCGAAGAGCCCCGAGTTGTCGATGGGCCCGGGGAAGAGGCTGGGATCGCCGGCGCCGAACATGTCCCAGCTGTCGAAGCCCACGTACTTCTTCCACTGCTTGAACCACCGGCTGTCCACCAGGTACCTGCAACACACGGCACNNGGCCATGGGGGTCACCCCTGGGCGGCCTCCTGCAGAGCGGGGGCAGAGGTGTGTGGTGTGGGCGGTGTGGGTTCAGTGCTCCGTTTTTTCCCCATAACTCAGTGGATAGACCCCGCTGGTCAGGGCATTGGCTGGGGAAGGAGAGTTCCAATTGTTTCGGGAATAAACAGAAGGAGTCTGAGTAACCGCCTGGGGGGAGCTCAGGAGTTTGAAAGTGTCTCTGTAAAGAAGCTCTGAAGAAGTGATGTAGGCGTTTGTCTCTCAAGTAGCGTGTCCTGTGCCATTTAGGAAGCCTGACCGTAAGAAGTGGGAAAATTGTAAAGGATTCAGATGATGAATCAGAGACTTAAAAACCTGCTTTAAACTGATAGACTGAATAAATCCATTTCCCTCACAGAAGAAAAGGGGCTGGGGCTGTGCCTGTGCCGGGGAGCTCTCTCCTGGCAGCTGGTGGGCAGCAGGGCTCTGCCTCCTGCCTGGCAGTGCTGCGACTATCCAGGGGAAAATGCCAAAGGCATCTTTTTATTATTATTATTTTTAATAATTGGGCAAGTCCATCCAGTTAACACTGAAAAAAAGAGACCATTTTCTCCTTCCAGCAAGAGTTGAGTCCTGTTAACTTCCATTTTTCTCCAAGGGCAGGGCCGCTTTGGGCTTCAAGAAATTAGTACGCCCTGTTATGGCAAGACTGGGTGTGTTTTTAAAATGAGTCAGCTATTCTGAGATAGTGCTTAGGTGGCTGACCTCACTCTGCTAGTGAATTACCTACTTCCAATAGAAAGTGCAGTAAATAATTAAAACGGTTTAATTCAAAGCTTTCTGATTCAGTGCTAGGAAATGACATTATTACAGTTTCACCCTAGACAGGGGTGTCTGTGTTCCCAAGTGTTTCCAAGCACTTCCCTTTCAGCTTCCTGCCCTTGCCTCCAGCTGAACCCGGTGGGTGATCACGGGGAGAGGGGCACCAACAGGAACAAAGCCTTTTCAGGTGTCACCGGGTGTTTCCTATCTGCCTTAAAAACCAGGACTGAAAGCTATCTTGAAAGTTAGCGGGTGCAACAAAGCCCAGCAGGAGGAGAAAGGGATTTTAAATAGTCAAAAGAACCTTCAAGAGGATGAGTAAAAAGGTCTTAGGCTCCACTTGGTGGCATTTCTATTTGAACACCGCGTCTCATCAGCCATTTCAGGAGATGTGTGAGGGGATGGTGGGCGGAACACCAGGGAACATGGGAGAGGGAGATTGAGGCGGGAAGGATAATTTTCCTTGCAGCTACTTAATGCTCCTGACAGCAACAAATATCTGAACTTGTTTAAATATTTAAGAAATTGACAACTTTGAGCAGCTAAGGGCAGGAGGGAATCATTGGGATAGGGGAGAAGTTGTGGCAAACACTTTCTCAAAAGGGGGGAATATGTGGCACTCTGATATGTAGGAGAATGGAGAAGCAGGGTGAGCACCAACAGAGGGATTAGCCGTTTGCAGTAAAAGTGCAGAAGCAGAAAAAAATCAAAAGAGTATAGGAGTACAGATGTGACAGACAGGAGAAGTTGAGAGGACAACGTCCTCAAACCACATGCTCTTCTCCCGGCGTCCCAAGGCTTCCAGCCCGCAGGCTGCCCTCCCCACCGCTGCCCGCTTTACCCCAGAAACCAGCTACTCTGGGGAATGCTGCAACGAGACGGGGAATGACGAGGCTGGGAGGCTTTTATCTACACTGCCGAGTTCCTGCTGGTGTGCTTACACTGGGATCATTTGTTTTCCTGCTGGCGTGGCTGATTTTCATCCTGGAATCATGTCTCTGTCCTTCTGCTGGCGTGGCTGTATCTGTTCTGGAGCTGCTGCTTTGTTTTTTCTGCTAGCGCAGCCCCAGCAGCCGGAAGGTAAATAAATCCCTTGTCCATTAGCACTGAATAAGCACGGTGCGTGATGCTTTCTGTCCGGCAGGCTCAGTGAGAGACCCTTTTTGGCAGGGCTGGCGTTGGAACAGCAGCAGGTTTCAGCTCTGCTCCCCCGCGGCGGTGGGGCTCAGCGGGGGCCACAGGCTGATAAGGAACAGGCAAAGGAAAGGAGGTCGCGCTCAAATGGCTCAAGTTTGGTGAGTCAGGATTGAGGAAGTGCCACAACTCATGTCGAGAAACAGTTTTTCAGCGTAGTGAGTTCCTGCTGCCCATGATCCTCCGCATATTTCAACATCCTGCCTTAATGAGGGAAGTAGATTTAACTGAAAAATAATCCCCCAAATCAAGCAGCTTCTGCTCCGAAGCTGAAATAGCTACTGAAAACATCCTGTTTTTTTCCACGGAGCTGCACTGGAAGTTAAGAAAGAGCCCGATGAGGATTGTGCAATGGGAGTTCAAAGCTGGATGACTCAGGGGCAGCAGGGTGGAGCCGGCCATAGGTTTTGCTCCAGTGTCTCAGGTCAGCCCGGAGGGGCCTTGAGCGTAGGTACAGTAACAAAGCAACCAGCGCGTTGGTGAGAAGATACAAACAGGAAAAAAAACCCCAAAAGATAAATTCCTGAGTGTTCTTAACTGTGCAAACAGTGCACTAATGCTTGAAAGTGCTCTACCTTCCCTTTGAAAGCCCGAGTTTCTAGTCTGTGTTGGTGCTCCTCAGTCCAGCACCGAGTTTATACTCAGTGCTGCGAGGCCTCGTGAGGGCTGGCTTGTAATGAAAGTGGGCTCACAGAGCCATTTAGGGAGGGAAAATGTGCCTGCAGAAGGACCTGAGCCACTGGGCAGTACGATGGCAGGGGAAATTTGGCACAGGCTCGTGGTTTCCTGAGGGAAACCAATCCTAATTCCAGCTGTTTAGCAGCAGGCTGTAAACCCAGGATCGCTGTGCAGGAACAACGTGTCAGGTTTATTGTAACAACTCCATGAAATACCTGTCAGCTCCACGGTTGCAGGACTTGAAAAAGTGTTAGCAAAGGAGTAAAAAGAAGAAAATACTGCCTGAGCCCTCGTGCACCCACACGTGGAGTGCCACGTGCAATTCCCGTGTCCAAAGGGCAACAAAGACACTGGGAGGCAAGGCACAGTTTCTGTGGGAGAAGTGACTGAATAGGCTGGAATTCCATGCTGGGAACACAAAAGAACTGGTTCTTTGTGTGATTCCCTGCGTTGCAAAGTGTTGGGGATGCACAATGGCAATATGGGCTTCATGTAGGGCTCGGGGAGTATGCAGAAATCCATGTTGGACTACCACCGATGCAAAGGGGGTCAACAAGGGGCCAGCGGCTATGGGACAGGAGGGCAGATGGCAGGTGCTGCTCCTGCTGTAGATCCCCCCAGGCATGCACAGATGGAGACCAGATAACGAGATGGGTCCTTCCCCAAGCCCTCGGCCACAGCAGCCCAGGCTGCAGAACTGCTCATCTACCTGCCTGTCGTGGCCTGTTGGTAGCCAAGCTGGGAGTTCGTCAGCCAGCGTAAAATCACCCCCTGGCCTTGTGCCATCGTGTCTTTCCTCTGCAGGCAAGTGAGGTCCAGTAATTAGTTTGGCAAGGTATTTCTGTTCTGGGAAGGTATTTCTGTTCCCATCTGCCCAGCTCGTTAGGCGCAGGGTAAGACACAGCAATGATTCACAGTGTGCGGAGCTCGCAAACGCTGTTTGCCCATCACGCTGCCCCGGGAGCGCGTTCCAGTTTCAGCCCGACTGCACCATCACACTCGAGTGGTTTGAGCCAGCCCCTGCCAGCACCCACGCGAGCTGAGGAAGGGGTAACGTGGCCACCATGTTTCACCCAACTCGCACGGATTTAACACACCACACACAGCCTTAAAGAAGGTACACATTCATTTTTTTTTTTATTCAGAAAATCACAATAAGCTACTGAGACTCACGGCTGCTTTCCCCGGCATAGTTTCCCAAACATCCACATGCAACTTTTGAAAACATCAAGTACACTTCAGGAATTTGGAAGATGCACCACCATAAGCAAAACCTGCACGAGACGCTGGGATTTCTGCCGGAGGAGCAAGCCCCCTGCGAGAAAAACAGGCAGAAGCTGAGCGGGAAGCGAGGGGGGCCGGGCAGCGAACGCTGCGGTGCCTTATTCGTGAGCATTTTTGGGAACCTTCTGCAGAAGCAATTCGATATCATCCTGGATCTTGATGGTTTCGAAATGCCGGCTGTAGCGCTTGAAGGGCACGCCGTCAGGGCCGATGAGGAACTTCTCGAAGTTCCAGGAGATGTCGTTGCGGCAGACGGGGGACCAGATGATGTACTGGGGGTTGGTCATCAGCGAGGAAGGGTCGTCGTGCGGGAAGGGCAGCGCCTCTTTCAGGAAGGTGAAGAGGGGGTGCGCGTCCTTCCCGTTCACCTCGCACTTCTCGAACATGATGAAATTGGGCTTGTACCCGTTGCCGGGACGGACGTGCTCCAGCGAGAGCAGGATCTCCTCGTTGGTGGCATTTTCCTAGGGAAACAAACCCAAAACGTCCCCGGGAGAAGCCCCGTGAGAGCCCAGCCGGGACGGAGGGCTCTTCCCCGTCCCCCGCCGCCCGCCCTACCTGGTGCCCGAACTGGTTGCAGGGGAAGCCGAGCACCTGCAGCCCGCGGGGCCCGTACCGCCGCTGCAGCTCGTTGAGCTGCAGGAAGTCGCGGGTGGTGGTGCCTCAGAGCGACGCCACGTTGGCCACCAGCAGCACCTTCCCCCGCAGCGAGCCCAGCCGCAGCGGCTCCGCCGCGCCCAGCGGCC